>JAJJWW010012496.1:0-428179 GCA_023531295.1 Papaver armeniacum
GATTGTGGAGACCTAGTTTTGGTCTCGTGATCGTTTGCATGGCTAGCTAGTGCAGAGGTGCAGATGCACAAAGATCGGTCAGCAAAGATTGTGCTTAGCTGGTCAAAGATGACTCCAAGTTCAGCTCAAGACAGAGCAATACAAGATAGCCTTGTTGGGCACAAAGTTGCAAATGAGTACAATCACAATTCCACAAAATATGCTACTGACCTAATGGTTGCGCAGGTCACAACACAGGAGATGAGTAAAAATTGTGTATGGTGCAAGGGGAAAGGTTGTGCTCACTCAGTGGTGAAGCAAGTGCTGGGTGGTGTATTTTGAAAATTAACAAATTGATGCTAATGCTATTCTATTCAACAACTCACTTAGGTACCATAAGATCATGCAGTATACGAGATATAGCTAAAGCAAGAGCATAATTTCAAGATTATTGCTATACTGAGATGGTGGTGAGTCAACAAATAAGCTTAGTTTGCACTTTACAACATGCACAGATTCAAGGTCTATTTCCATTATGCCTGAGATAAAGTTGACAATAAGCTCAGAAAAGTATCTAACTTATCATGCAAAAGGGGCAGGTCTGCTGGTTACAGCCAAGCTCAGGATTGACACACAAGACAAGCCAACAGAGCATGCAAGGGGAAAAAGGTAAGAGGCACAGGGCAATTCAAAAGATCATGGATACTAACAATTGCAGAGCTCACTGTGATGTGCAATTATGCTCGGTTACACAAAGACAAAGCTCGGATCTTTCGGCTCAATTGCTCACTGGCTCACACTTGCAGCTTCAGAGGGCTAGCAAGGTTACAACACTCACAGAGCAATGACTCAAGGTGTGCTTCAACAGACCATTCAACAAGCAAGCATGCTACATCAGTTATGTAAGCAAGGATAGAAACACATTACCACCAAAGATAAAAACTGGGTTTAGGCAATTCCACCTCAATTCGGCTCCTTTGTTCTTTCCTTGAGTCTTGCTCGGATTTGCTCCAAGAGTACCGCTAGCTCAACACAAAAATCTCAGTTCTCAAAACTGTATAATCAAGACAAGAAAGCACTACTTGCAATGTGAAAAGCAGCCACTGTACTTGGTTATCTGTTGTAAGGCGCAGACCAAGTTACTGTGGAATGATAAATGCAAATGCAAGTGAATTAAGCTAAGAGTTAAGCTACAGATGCTATGGCAGGGAAAAATCAAGATGAGGCAAACAGATGCTATGGCAGGCAATGAGATGAGGCTAATGTAAAAATGATAATGAAAAAGCTAAGAGTTAAGCTAAGTTACAACAAATCGGTGCCAAAGAGCACGATTGTAAAGCATATATACAATGGAAGACTGAAAATCAGTAAAGCAAGTGAAAGAAAATCAGGGCACACTACCAATTCCCCGGCAGCGGCGCCAAAAACTTGGTAGGAGCTTAAATGTGTATTTCCTACGTCTTACTGCAAGTGCACAGGCCTATTGGAGGCGTGGCAAGCACAGGTCGATCCCACAGAGAAGTGGTGTGTGCAAGAGTGATCTAATGTTTCACTTAACTGATTTCTATCACTGTGACAGGGATGTCTTGTAGCACAAATAGTTTGTTGTCGAAGCGACTAGATTGAAATGGTGACTGTGACACTGAGCTAAGGAATTGATAAGCACAAATTGTTATAACAGAAGATTGGTGGCACTAGAGTGATGGAATTCACCTCCTAAACCTATACTAAGGTAATACACACAAATTCTATTCCTACACTCCCCTTGGAAGCTTCTCTGGTGGGAATTTTACTAATTGCTTTCGCTAATTAACTCCTAGTATAAAGTGTCTTTCTATAGTACACTCTATCACAAGCAAATTAGTTCAACAATTAGCTAATACCCTATTACAATTCATAACAAGAAGAATAGAAATTTGACAATGAATTAACTTTTTATAAGCATTAGTGGTTTCATCTACACTCTAGCTAAGTGTTTAGAACATGATGCGAAATTAAAAGCAAAATCAAATTACAACTGCAAAGACTCAAACCCTAAAACAAACTCTAAGACTGACTAGTTTTCTCTTCCCTCAAAACTTCAATTTATATCTCACAAAAACACAAAGCTAACCGTACTCGATGACCCAAACCTGCTCTGATGCGCCATGTCTTCCTTCTGACCTCTGAATCGACATGCAATGGGGGTTTGGTGAAAACCCTAATCCCTAATTATCTCTAACCTAGCTTCTAGGTTGATAAGAAGCTAAGAACGAGATAATTGAGAGAGAGGGTTATGGAGTAGGAGCTAGTGGTGATTGCGATGGAAGAGGAAGATGGAGGTGATGATGAAGGCGGTGATGGCTCTGTGAGAAGTATGGGTTTTCTCTGATGGAAGTATGGAGAAGAAAGAGAAGAAAGAGATGAAAATGTGTGCGGTTGATGGGGGTATAGGTATAGGCGGTTTTGATGTGAGGCGGGTGCATCGATGCTTGAAGGGGAAGCTGCAGCGAGCGTTGGATTTCGCTGAGGAAGATCTGAACGGCTGAAGGCGAATGAGGCGATTCGGTGTGGAGCGGAAGTATCAAGACTTGATGTGAACGATGAAGCGACCGTAGGATGTATCTAGACGCGATCTGAACGGCTTGGGATGAACGGGTTCGGATCCGGGTCATGGGTAGCTCTAGCCCATGTCTTCTTTGTTGGGTTGCAACTGATTCGCACGCGGGCTTTGGCTCTCTGCTCCATAGATGCTTGACTCCAACTCTTCGCTCTTTTGGCTCCTCAGATTCTCCAAGCTTTATTTGTTGCCTAAAAACACAAAATTAATTAATACAAATATTTATTCTCGAAAACAAGGAAAACACAGAATCTGGGATAATATTTGATTTCGAAGCGCAAAAGATGAGTAAAATGCCAATAAAAAGGTGTATAAATATGCACTATTTGGCACTCATCATTAAACTCAACTCGAAATATCAAATGTGCATAGTGGAAAACTATATAGCACTACGACTTATGTCTTAAAATAGGAGATAGAGTAGAAATAGACTTTCCAAGTGATAGATGAGTTCCAGTCTCCACATACCTTTTGTTGATGAAGTTCCACAAGCACTCCTTAGTAGTTCTTCGTCTTCAAATGATGAACGCCGTGAAGTCTAATGCTCAACTACACAATCTATCATAGTCTGAGACATCTATAAGTAGACTAAAAATCAAGACTTATAGTTTTGATCACCAACATTGACAAACAAGCTTGGGATAACAACGCTTGCGAGTTCGACCGAGCAGTGCTTTAACAGTTTTCATCGCTCTTTCCTTCGTAATCTTTTTAATGCACCGGCGTAGCTTTTTTCTTGTACCAAATTTCTTGTAAATACGTTTATACGTGATTTCTTAAAAAATAAATAATGAAAATCGTATGTTTAGCTGTCTATTTGATGTGATGGTTGAATATTATTTTTTTGCTCTTTTTGGTGGCTCCGCTTAACCGACCAGACTTCGTCACTTTAAATCTCATCTGAGGCAGGGAAGACCAAAACATCGCTTAATATCCCGAACCCTTGTTTATCCAACTGCATCCAAATATAGAAATGCAAAAGTCCCGATAAGGCATTCACATCCGCCGAGAATAAGTTTTTTTTTTTTGTTCTCACAAAGTGGTTTTATCTAGTCTACCCATGTTCATCCGACAGGGTTATACCCTCACCTTCTTGTGACGACATTCAGTTACAAACGGAATTCATCGTCATTTTTTCCAGGATGTGGACTTCATGTTACATCCCATGTAGTGTCGGACTATAGGGCGTCCGTGACGGTTAAAAGGGCGTTTCGTACCCAAATGTTTGTTCCTTTATATTTAGACTTTCTCACATATGTGCAGAATGCATATTCTTGGGATATGATGCCTGATGTGAAGATCAACACCCTTTAATCTTGAACCGAGAGGTTTAAAATTTCGAAAATCTGTTTTACCTTTTATAATGACATTCAATGTGTTATGTAGATTTTTGAAACGAGTGTTATCCAATCTTAGATTATACCTTCTACGAACCTGTCCTTCTGTACTATAGAAGTAGTAAAACTTCTGAGTTCTGGTGGGACCAGATCGAGTTAACTTGACATAAAAAACACCAGACTTGGAGAGACGGTTTTTTTAAAGGTCAGAGAAATTCAATTGTTTATCCCTTATCAAAGTAGAGAGACTTTGAGCATGACCTTCTAAAAGAGATTTTGCTAGGACATCATGAGTACCATTGGAAATCACTTTTTCAAACTCCTTAGTTTTTTTCCAGAAGTTGTGGATAAGGAAATTTTTTTGGATTCATGGACAGTGCTACAAGTAGCAGGAGGAGCATCTTATAGACGTATAAGTTCCAATGCGTTTTTTTCTTTAGACACAACTCGAGTGAGAAAATTTTCTTATCCACCAAGATTTTTTCTTCGAGAAGGATACCTATTCGTGAATCTTTTTCAATAACCTTACCAATGAGAGTGTTGAGTTTGCTTTTCAACCTGTTGACCTCAAAAGCCTGAATTCTGAGATGTTTAAGAATTTCAACACTTTCTTTGGTTGCTTTCCTTTCTACTTCCGTGTCAGACTCATCAATGAGATGATAACAATTGTCGATACTTGAATGTTTTATGGGGGAAAAATGTTCGTCTATTTTCAGGAAGGCAGAAGATCCAATCTCATTAATGGAGTCCATAAAAATAAAGCTTTCGAAATACATCAACTAAGCTTGAACACTTGTCCATAGATTCAGACCGCCATAAATACAGAGTTGTTAGGTCTAATGTTGTTTGCCTGCTCTGATACCAATTAAAAGGGAGATGGTACAAAGTACACCACCAACTTTTTCGTTCGTCAACTTGTATGCAAAAAACCTAATACAAGTGCAAGTAGATCTAAATAAAATATCATCGAACAATATGTAGTTTTTCTCTTTCTCTTCCACGATCAATATGTATAAACACAAAGTCCATGAGCCTGATTGAGTATAATAATTCTAAGACGATCTCATAAATCAATATCCAAGATCAATCTAGTTGTATCAAAATCAAGAGGATTCTAACAAGTATGAAACTTGCAATATATCTTTCAAGATACGATAACAACATGAACGAATCTTGTTTTAGATCTCAATTAATAAGGATTTAAACTATCTAGATTGATTAGGTACTACTTGCGCTATTTTTGCTACAAAGATAAAACAATAAAAGCGGAAAAGGAAAAATACAAGACATAATAATTTTTGTTAACGAGGAAAACTGCACCTGACGAGAAATCTTGGGACCTCGTCCAGCTCCTAACACCAAACTATATTAATCCGCTACAAACACTAGCATACTATCCAACTTCGGACAAGAATGGAGCTGGTACCGAATTAACCCTCCATGATATAAAGCTGTAGTCGTGTTCCTTATGTCTCTTGAACCTCGCAATGCTTTACATAATTGATTCCCTTAGCTGACGTCTTTTGTAGTCTAAGAGTTGCTTCAACCTAAGTGAAGACTTTTGATACAAATTTGTCTCTACCAGATAAGCCTACTCGATTTCCCTTTTATCATTCAATCTAGGTTTGGAAATATGTTTGCTATAGACAAAGTCCAACAAACCTCACGAATCTTGAACACTTATACTCAGTTAGCTAAAAAGCCTGGATTCCTAACCACCTCTCAAGAATAATCCAAACAAACCAAAGAAAAGTTTATATATCTATCTCGAGGAATCACAAAGTCTGACACGAAGAGAACTTTGTGATTTATATTTATCTGGTTCCTGATCGATAACAAGAAATTCGAAAGATCAATAAGAATAAAATCTGAATACACGAACTATAAGGTAAAAAGATAGTTAGGTCGATAAGTCAAACTAAATACGTGGATGAACACCAGGATGTTAGTCGTTTATCTTTGTTTATTTAATTTATTCGCATCATATCTATTAATTTAAATTGCTAAAAAAATAATAAAAATAACTAATTTAAATTTGGCTCATTTATATCCATTATGTGTTAAAATCTAGGACAATCATCCAATTTAGACATCATGTTTTGGGTTCGGAAGTGACCATTATTCAATGGTTAAAGAATATAAAGATTCGGATGTTTAGATTAGTAGCAACAACGAACACGAATCTATTTTCTTTATCGTTCCATCAAACACACTTATTCACATGCAGAATTATAAGTTTCAAAAAAAAATATACCGTTCAACGGTCATCTTATCCCTTCGGCTACTCCTTTATGTCTCTCCCCCTTGTCTGTTTAATCACAAATACCGTTACCAATGTAACTTCTTTATGTCAGTGCATTCTTCTCCGAAATTTGAACTTCAATGGGGGAACATCATTAAGTCTCGAAGTTGAGGTAATTTTACAAATTATGTCACAAACCAGTTTAATTTTCAGTTGTAAAGGCGGAAAGCATTTCTGTTAGAGCACTACTCGGTCAAACTCGCAAGCGTTGCTATCTCAAGCTTTTTTGTCAAGTTAAGTTGTCAAAACTATAAGTCTTGATTTCTAGTCTACTTATAGCTATGTCTCGGATTAGGATAGAATGTGTAGTTGAGCTTTAGACTTCACGGCGTTCATCGATTGAAGACGAAGATCTACTAAGGGGAGCTTGAAGGAACTTCATCAACAAAAGGTATGTGGAGACTTAAACTCATCTATCACTCAGAAGTCTATTCTATTTTATCTCCTATTGAGACTAAGTCGTACATCTATATAGACTTTACATTATACACATTTAATATTTCGAGCTGAGTTTAACTCGCTTATATTTTTCTCGAAATATGTGTTGGAAAGCTTTTTGCTTTAACTACGTTCATTATTATTCTTGAAGAAATTCAAAAGATGATCATTTGAAAATCGCCTGGTAACATCTTACATGATTTGTATGAGACAGTCATTTGATGTAGACTCGGAATGTTTCGTATTGATCATTCGATCACTTGAAAATTGCTTATAAGCTAATAGTTTGTGTAAGACAGGTATTGTCGTCTTCTAAGAATGTTTCAATGATTGAAATGGGAGTTTAGAACAGTTAGCCATGATTGGATATAGCACAGTATGCGTAATTGTATGCTAATTGTTGCAAGTTATTCCAAGTCCGGGAACCATAGTATGCATACCCGTATGCGTACCGGTTGGTTAGTTGAAAGTTCGAGAACTTAGTATGCATACCCGTATGCGTACCGACGTGAAAGTTCAAGTCCGGGAATTCAACTGAGTTTGGTGGTGTATGACAGTATGCGTACACGTTTGCATACTGGCGAACCCAGACCAAGTCCGGCTACTTAGGTATGCGTACATGTTGTAAGAATGATTTAGGTCCGGGAACCAAATATGCATACCCGTATACGAACGTTTTAACTCAAAGTCCGGGAACTTAGGATGCGTACCCGTTTGCAAACTAATTCACCTGAGTTCGGTCCGGAACGACAGTATGCGTACACGTTTGCGAACTGTCAGAAAGGATCAAGTCCGAAACTTAAGTTTGCGTACCCGTTTTCAAAATGATGAGGTTAAGTTCTAAAATCGGTTAAGTATGATTTTATTCTCATGAACAAATATATTTATAAATTAAGGAATGCAATCTTTGCAAACCGTGGCTAAAATGTTCATGAACTGATTCTTTTGAATCAATCCGATTTTGCTTAAATTGTGTCTTGCATACTTCTATGAGAATATAAACAATTGAAAAACTCTATGAGTAACACAATTAGATTCATTTGAGTATTATTTGATCTAGAAGTGTTAAGATGAACATGGTTAACTCAAAAGTGTTCATGCGGCTAACTTCGGTTAACTGTTATTAAGCCAACTCAATAAACACGTTTAGGTACGGTTACCCATATCTAAATGAAAGTATATTTCATTTGTGTGTAACAAGCTAAGACCATCTAACGGTGGAAAGATATCAGATTTAATCTTAAATCAGGTCTCATCCAATGGTGAATATTGATTGCTTTGTCCCAAAGTAATGAAACCCTAATTTAAAGACTATATAAGGGAGAACTATAGCAACTTGGAAACGTAATCCCCACAACTCCCGTGTGATACTAGTTGCGACTAGAGTCGATTCTCCTTTAACCTAGGTTTTTTTTAAACCATTATAGGTTAACGACTTAAAGACTTCATTGGGATTCTAAAGCCAGACCCAACTATTTTCTCTTTAGTTGCGTGTTCTGATCTTACTTGTTCTATCATATTGAGTACTATCTTCTCTAAGATTTGCTCGAGATTTATCTACGATAGGTAAGATATAAAAAGTAATCGCAAAGCTCCTCGCTCATTCTTTGTGATTCCACAATAACTTGTTCTACTACCATATAGTTAAGTTATTGTGAGGTGATTGATATTTCTAGGCTGTTCTTCGGGAATATAAGACTGGATTATCAATTGGTTCCTATTCACCTTGATTTATCAAAAGACGGAACAAAAACTTCATAGGTATTTCTGTGGGAGACAAATTTATCTATCAAAATAGATTTTTCTGTGGGAGACAGATTTGTTTATAAAGTCTTCGACTTTGGGTCGTCGTAACTCTTAGTTGTGGGTGAGATCAACAAAGGGAATCAAGTGCGTAGAATCCTGCTGGGATTCAGAGGCGTAAGGAACGCGACTGTACCTTGATCAGTGTGAGATTGGTTAGGGCTCAACTACATTCCAGTCTGAAGTTAACTTGTTGTAGGCTAGAATCTGTAGCGGCTTAATACAGTGTGGTGTTCAAATCTGGACTAGGTCCCGGGGTTTTTCTGCATTTGCGGTTTCCTCGTTAAAAAAACTTCTTGTGTCTGTGTTATTTCTTTTCCGCATTATATTTGTTTATATAATTGAAATATCACAGGTTGTGCGTAGTTCAATCAATTGGTAAATCCAACCTTTGGTTGTTGATTGAAATTGATTGACACTTGAAAATTGGTCTTTGTTACCGTTCAAAATATTTCTCATAATAATCAGGCTCGCGGATTCCTATTTGTTTGATTTGCTGATTACATTGAGAAACAGAGATATAACTCTTGTATATATTTTCCTTAATTGAGTCTGACTGTCTAGTTGATTCTCTTGGAATTATATTGGAATTAGTCCATACAGATTGCCTAACGAAATATTGGGTGTGGTTCTTGTACCCCCGCTTTTTCAATTGGTATCAGAGCAGGCAAACACGCTAAGACCTAATAAGTCTGTGTTTGACGCAATCTGATTTTTATGGACGAGTCTATCTCTAATAACGTACCAGGTAAAAAATTACCCGATGTTTTTCAAAGCTTGGATTCACCTGAGAGAACTCTCATATCTAAGTCAATATCTAAACATTCTCTTGATGTAGAAACTGTTGATTGGGAAACACGCCTAAAAGAACAGTTGGATGAACTTTCTGATGAAGGTGATTCAGATATTGATAGAGATGTTGATGAGGAAGTCTCAGAGTATGTTAAGATTTTGACTGCGTTGTAAAAGAAGAATATGAGAACTTCTCATGTCACACCTCTTCTGACTCCTCTCTGTCGAGAAAACAAGAAATTGAAAAGGATTTACGGAGGTCTTTATGTTTGGAATCGCTCTTGTGAATTGATCCTCAAAGATTCCGAGGAAAACCTGAGTATAAAGTCGCTTGAATGTGATAATGTTTATCAAAAATACTTCTTGTTGGAAGAAAAACTTGCAGAAACCGAAGCAAGGATTAACTCTCAGCAAGCAAGTTTTGATGACAGAGAAAGCGCTTATCCTGCTCGAGAAAAACACCTTGAGGCTGATTTAGCTGCTGCTCTTGATAAAATCAAGATGTTGGAAGATAATTTGAAAAAGTTCAACACTAGTTCAAGCAAAGTAACCACTATGTTAGGAGCAAGTAAAAATCATTGTGATACACGAGGATTGGGCTATAAGGGAATAGATGTTCCAAGTACTAGCAAAGAGGTAAAATTTGTCGAGGCTAATGATTCTTCTCAACAAAAGGTTTTCACTAATGGCAAAAGTGAATTTTCTTCACCGGCAGTTAAGGTTCGAAATAGAAAACTATATCAACCTCCAAAAACAGCACACATGAATCCGGGTAAGAACGTTCCTTATATTTGTCATTATTGCGGAAACAAAGGTCACTTGGAAAGGAGATGTCGTTTTTGTATAAGGAATGAGAAACTTCATGATGTTCTTGTTTGGGCATCACAAGAAGTTGTGAAACCAAGATATTATGTTGAGGATAATCCCCTTAACATTACAAATTGTAACTATCCAACATTTAGGCAAAGGAATCAGTGTTGTGATAAACCTAGATTTTCCTATAAACGTCATAAGAAGCCTTTTCACAATCGTAATGATTATCAAAATAATAACTTGGTAAAGACGAAGACAAGATCCGATGCTCCCAATTGGAGAAAGACTAACTTGCAAAAGAATATTCAATCCAATTCTCTTCATAAAATTCTAGAAGAGAGTAATGGGAAGAAGGTTCTGGTTGTTCCTAAACGCACTCAGAAGTGGATGCCAAAGAAAGTCAATGATGTTTTGAGTGTGAAAAGGAATGATCTCCCAGAAAATTCCATGACTATGGAGAAGGCAGTATCCATGATGTTGGAACTTAAAAAGTTCTTTGGAAAGATGGATTTGTATGTGAAAGATTCTAAAAGCGATATTTTTCATGATAATCCAAAAATGAAACAAAATAAGCCTAAAATTATAGATGGTGAAAAATCCATAGTTGCGGAAAGGTCCGTTTCAGTCACTTGTG
Source organism: Papaver armeniacum (assembly GCA_023531295.1). Classification (NCBI taxonomy): domain Eukaryota; kingdom Viridiplantae; phylum Streptophyta; class Magnoliopsida; order Ranunculales; family Papaveraceae; genus Papaver; species Papaver armeniacum. The sequence goes on from JAJJWW010012496.1 coordinate 10,698, forward strand.
ATGAGCAAGACATTGTTCACCTCAACACAACTTGATTGTGTTGTGAGTTGTTAAGTGCATATTTTGCATACATTTAGTGTCGAATCCATGCTAGTAATTGCTTATACTCTTGCAAATTATTGTGTATTACGTTTGTTTTTCTCTATTTGTGTTTTATTAGGTGAATCATCCAAAACAAGTGAATTTGCACTTTATTATGCAATAAAAGAAGCTAGCTACAAATGGAGAAAGGCCAAATACCAAGTGGAACTCGTTGAAGTTTAGGAGTTCTTGCTATCATCTTGAAGAGGACGAAAAGACGAAGTAAGCGGCGAAAGAACAGAGTCATTCCGACATCGTATGAAGATTTTATTTTATGGGCATTTGAAGCAACTTAAAGTTCGCGAAGTTGTCGCAATACATAATTTATAAAGGAACCCACATTTATGTTAGGAGCTGCCACCTTCTTCCTCTTTACCCATCGCGTAAACAACAACATAGATGATGAACAGGGAATAATGGTGCTTTTGATTATGGATGACAAGGAGTGAGTTTGAGGCTGTAATGATCATGAAGCCGAGAACAACTCAACTAAAACAGAGAACCTAATGATGAAGACAAGTTCGGAGCTGCAGTGTCGATGAAGGAGATGAAAACAAGATGGGAAGACGTACTGCTGCCATTATCAATGGATGGTGACTAGTGATGCTAGATGATGTGGTTTATGGTTGAGACGCGAGCTTGAGGAGACTCGAGAATGGACTTGATGGTTTCTGCCGTTGGTTAACAGGGAAGTGATGAGACAGAGATAGCCGGAGTTGAACTGGTAGTAGTTTGCCGTCAATGGAGATGGCAATGATAGAGAGACTGGTGATAGCAGGTATATTATTTGTTGCCGAGGTTACTTTGGAGAAGGAATGATGTTGATCATGGTCACTGCCGGTAATGGAAAAGATGGAAGAAATTATGAAGTTCAGTTGGCTGTTAATTGTGATGGAGAATATGTTAGCTGTGACCGGCAGTTGGCGGAGGTAATGAAGATGGTGGTCTGGGGTTTTACGGGGCCAAGAATGGAGGAGATGCTGGCAGTAATGACGAGCTTATGGAAAGATGAGTTGCTCCCAGTGATAAAATAACTCGAGATGGGTTTTGTTGTGAGGATAGCTTGAGAAGATGAAACATTTAATGTTGGCAGTGATGGTGTTGATGGTGGATTTTCATGTAAGGGCTGAGATTGTAAAAGCCAAAATTATGCGCTAACATCTTGCAAAAGATAAAGCCATTAATAAGTGATGAATACTTCTTCACCTTACTAATTCACCTAGAATAGAGCATGTGGCAACAATCCAAGCATTCTGTGAATTAAATACACGAAATTCATCCAGGATGGAGCATGTAGCAACAATCCCATATACCCTGTGAATTTACAACATTATTAATTAATGCATGACCAGCCTCGTATTTCCTGTACTCATTACCGGTGCGGCATGACGACTGAGTGTTGTTCTGCAGAGCAACACGAATCTCCAAGCATTAATAATAAAACATGTACGAAATACCCATACATGCTACAACTCTCGGTGTGTTATACTAGCCCGATTTTGAATCTGGACTGTCCATATCAGTCTCAGAAACAATCATGACCACGCAAGTTGTCCGCACGATTTAACCAGCCTAGACGAACCCTAGCAGGAGCAGGCAGCCACAACAATGACCACCATCGGGCCCCTTAGTGCCATGGCCGGTCTAGTACAAGTCACGCCCTCCAAACAACCACCAAACACCGGCCTGGAGTTGGATGTCCAAGCTGGTATGGAACGACTTGGAGGAGCTCGTATGAACAAAGGCGCCACGGCGAGTCTCAAATCCATCACGTCCGTTCATCTTCGCCAGCGTAATTTGACGGCGCGGATCGCCCCATTCCCGGTCGGACAAGCTTGTCCTGCACACCGGCGGGCCCCCTTTCTACCTGCATAGTCAACCATCTCATGACTTAACCAGGGAGGAGTGAACGTTCACCCATAACCTGGCTGGCGTGATGCTTTAAGGGTCGCTAAGGGTCTTAAACTGATCACGACCATCCAACTTCGCCGGCGTATCTTGATGGCCTAGATCAAGCCCATGACCGTCATTCAGGTATCACCATGATCACCACGGTCCCAATATGGGTCCCACATGGTCGGTCTCCCAAAATGGGGAGCTTATCCTACCAAACCGTTAGGTTGGAATCGTGTACACACGACCGATCCAAAACCCTAATTAGGGTTTGCGGCATGTTACATGTGTCGCTAATCGATCACGAGCGTCCATCTTCGTAAGCTTGGACGAAGGGTGTAGATGTAGACTTAAAAGGTCCTGAGCATGTCAACATGATCATCATGGGGCCACCTACACACATGACCGGTCGACCAAGGCCAACCATGGCCGGATGTCTCGAAACGCGCGCCCGAAATAAGCATGGTGCGCGGTTTCCAACTTCTTTGCAGCATGGGATTTTTGTTGCAAATCGATCTCAACCGCTCTTCTTTGCCGGTAAACTTGAGTGGCCTAGATCGCACTTTCCTGGGATAGTGAAGTATAGACATGGACACCAGCATGTCGTCTACACACATGCCTTATCGGTCCTCTATAAAGCACTTCCCATGCTTGGATTCGACCAAGTTGAAAGAAGGAATTTACGTACCTCTTAAGCCCTAATCCAACGGTCGCAGATGAGGGTTGCAAGTCATCTCGTCCGTCCAACTTTACCAGCTTGGACAGACAGCCTAAGACATGAGTTAGGCTATCAATGAGGCGTCACCACAATCACCGTCCACCACTCTTCCACATGGAGTGATCGGTCAAGTCAGGGCTTACCTGTATAGCCTCCAAACGATCACTCGAAGATGGCTGGACATGATGCTATTCTAAGACGCTTAAATTCGTGACTTACTCCGGTAAGCCTTAAAAACAGCGATGCTTCATACATGCTGAATATACTCGATGCAGTACCTGCATAGAATACACACGATACTTCACAAGTATCGACTTCCTGAATAACGCAGTTATTCAATTTAGCATTACATGCTACCTTTTGTGGGTCCCACGACCCACACATTCAGACATCAATCATGTCACAAACTGGGGGATACATATCGGGGTATTGTTACGGCGGTTTACGTGCGGCAACGCGCCATCACAAGAACGTGTTAGAAAGTCATGGACGGTTAGAGATGACAAGAGAAGTGGGCAAGACGGTCGTGTAACACCAACACACAACTCCACTACTCCATCACTCCACTTCCCACGAGAGACGTGAATAAGGCTCAAATAACTTGTATAAATAGGTTCTCCTTTCTATTTCCAAACAACAGAACAAGTAAGGAACAAGTCCAGACAACAGAAGCAAGTGTTGATACCATCGTATTCAAACACCGGAACTGATAGCTTACATCCTGCAAGCCAGTTCAGCTTTCTGATACAAGTCATACATAGCCTACACCTTCACAATCTCAACACCTTCTTCGCTTCCCTCCCTAAGATCAACCCCATCTCCTTCACTTTGTGACCGAAGCAAGTCTGGAACGACCATTTCTTGGTTTAGGCCAGAGTTGTACAGATTGATTTCTCGAATCACAAGCACTCACCGTGTAGTGCATTTGTTTAGGGTTTAGATTCATTCCTCATCCACACACCCCAAATTACCAAATCCGACAGGAATAGTTTTCACCCATAAACAGATGGATAATGACTTCTGCTGCCGTGGTTAATGAAAAGGTGGTCATGTTGTGGTTGAATGGATTTTGAGCAAGTCAGGGACGATACAATGAAGGCATAGAACGTTATTGATTCTGGTGATTCTCATGCAACGAGCTGAAGGATATGGTTGCTGACAGATAGAGATCGAGAAGAGTTGTTGCCTGTAATGGTGAAGATGGATAGAGTTTGGCAGTTGGCAGAGATAATGGCAATGAAATAATGATAATGGCAGAGAGGAAGAATGTTGAAGGAAGTTGAGAGCTCGAGTTTATAGAATAACAAGGAAAGCGATGAAGTTGGCTGTGAAGAAGAAAAAAAGATTTTCTGCGGAGAGCCTGGTATACGCGGGAGTTGTTGGATAGGCATGAAAAATCAGAAGACTAAGAAAACTCACGAAGGGAGAGATGTCCATGAGAGGTTTGGCCAGAAATTCAAAACTCAGGGGAAATTATTTCTCACGGAGGTGAGAGTATCCGAGGAAACTACGGTCGAGAAATGAAAATCCAGGGAGAAAGAATTTTCACGGAGACTCATGTATCTGTGGGAAATTTGATGGAATAAAGGGAATGGGCTGTCAGTTCCACATAACTGACAAGCCAAGAATAGTAACGGGCTGGGCCTTTCCAGCTTTGATCGTGAGCTCACTTGGCTGGCTAGCCATTTTCTTTACCCGACTAAGACTTGGGTGTGCAGTTTTTGGGAATTTGGCGACGTTTTGGCAAGTGGCCATATGATTTCGACCGGGATTTGGTGCATGGGCGCAACTATAATTTGGATACCTAGATAAGAGATATTTCTATCTTATAATCTTGAATCAAGTTTTGGAGAGAAGAACACAAGGAAGAAAACCTAGGGTTTGGAGCTATTTCCATCACCGTAACTATTTCTTTACCATTTTATAATATGTATCGCATGGGTTTCATTACTCCCATGAGTAGCTAAACCCATAATTGATTGAGGATGAATTCTAAGTTCTAGATTTGATTTGGATTAATATATGCATCTATTTTGAGTTCTTCATATGATTATTGTTTGCTTCTACTTTAATGAATGTCTATGATTGATTAATTGATTGCTTTAGGTGGCCAACTATAGTAGTTTATTGATTGAATTATTTCTAGTAAAGGGTTAGGATATTCGTGTCATTGTTGAATAACCCATACACAAGTAGAAAATGTGAGACCTTGCAGAGGGATTTTGTGGAGCAATCGAGTGTAGAACAACATTAGAAAGTGGACCTTGCGCTAAGAGTCTAACTACTAAGATTAACCTAAGTCATAAAATATAAACCATTCGACCAAGTTACACCTTAAGTGCGCTACTACTTGGTGGCTTGGACGAATAGAATCTGATATTCGAGCGCTTCGGTATCCATTGACCAAAGGACTTTAGGGGATAGCACTGCGCTAGTTGTTATTCCACGGTTGATAATAATCTATGATTAATGATGAATATATTAACTCATTGACGGTTTATTAACGAAGAAGGATTCCTCGATCATCTCTCTCCATATTGCTTACAACTTAATCTTTTAATTGCTTTGTTATTTACTTTGTTCCAAAATCTAAAACAAACCCCCATTGTGACACTTTTTGACAACTAAATCTCCCCGCTCTTCGTAGGAACGAACCTTATTTACTGCTATATTATTCATTAGTAAAGTAGAATATAAGTGAATTAATTTGAGCACCTACGACACGCATCAAATTTTTGCGCCTTCTTGGGAACAATTGGTAGCTTTAGTTGTTATTTATTTTATTTTATTTGTTTTTAGATTTTGTTTTTAGTTTTTGATTTGTGCTTTCTAGATTTTTTTTGCTTCAGGTGCCATTGTTTATGTTCACTATTTAGACCTGTTCCTATTTATCATATTCTTAATTGACTCATTCCAGGAGAAGATATATGGTCTGGAGACTCTATCGTGAGTGATGGAAGAAAACGTCTTAATATCTGAAAACTTTCTAAGCTATATGATCAGCTGGAAGAAGCCGGAGCATCAAAAGACATTCTTGAAGAAATTAACAGAGTCATACTGTTGATGGTAGTTTTTAGATTAGGGTTAAAATCGTAAAACCTTGCATCTGATGTGACGTCACTCTGCAAGGAAACAGAGCTGCGTGTGCTAACCTCTCCACTGGCATATTTATTGAGCCGCTCAATATACTTACATGAAATTTATCCAGACTGGCGAATCCCATATGTTCTGTAAATTTCGGCGCCTCGCGTATATTCACTTAATATAAGTTCCTCTGAATGCCTTCTATGCTATGTTCTCTGACTGAACTCTTAATGTTGATATGGCATGACGATTTTTGTTCACTCGCAGCAGAGTAGCACGAATCTCCAAGTATCAAGAATAAGATTTTTGCATAAGGTATTCAATCGAAAAAACATCTTTGTTCTCGGCAACGAACTTAAAAGAGCTTTGTGTCGACACATAGAATTGATCAATCGTCCCGACTAACTTGCAGAAGTTAGGGTTTCGCGCTTCGCGCAATATACCAGACCTTGCTTGTCAAAATTAAGCCTAAGCAAACTAAGTAATTAATCCGCCACGGATTAGCAGGTGCAAAACCTCGCTCAGAATAAGAAAAATAGGGAGCCGCAGCAGCAAGAAGAGGCGTGGCCATGCCCAAGGCTAGCTAGCGCCATTGGCCACGCCCCGACTCTATTTCCTCGACCAATCAGGTCACTCTAAACTCGCCACACTCTCACCAGAAGCATAGTCGCGCCTTATGTTTGGCCGGCCCCCTTTTTGGGCCAATCAAGTTGCTCTGAACTTGCCACCATACATTAAAGGCCAAACGCACCCTGACACGCCACCATACTAACTGGCAAGCCAAACACGCCCTACCACAACAACATATTGGTCGGCATGCCAACATGCCACTCTACCGCGGTAGCATGCCAACATGCCACTCTACAGCGGCAACTTCGCAAACATGCCACTTCATGGAAACCTGCCATAGATAGCCATCCACGGCGCCTTGGACACGCCAAGCCCTAATTCTTCCACGGCACCTTGGCCACGCCAAGCCCTAATTCTTCCACGACGAATTCTTCCACGGCGCCTTGGCCACGCCAAGCCCCAATTCTTCCATGACGAATTCTTCCACGGCGCCAAACCCTAACTTTGGCCACAGAGCCAATTTTTAGCTTTGGCCATGCCGAAATATCACTGGCATACCACTATGCCGCGACTACCGCTATGCCACGGCTACGCCATTGGCATGCAACTATGCCACGGCTACGCCATTGGCATGCAGCTATGCCATGGCTACGCTACTGGCATGCCATTAGCATGTGGCTGACGCCACTTCGCTATACAACAAGACGTGGCCATAATCAATGGCCATCCACAGAGCCAATTTTCATGAGATGCGAAATATCAGCCATCCAAGTTCGCCACCGAACGGCTACGCCATTGGATGGACTTATGGCAACTCTTGGGCGACCAATACAACAAGATGTGGCCATAATCAAACCTTCATGAGATGCCGACCATGGCTGGACGGCAACTCTTAGGCGCCTAAACTTGCACCATCGTGCCGTTCTTCACATGGGCGCCACTTGCACCATCGTGCATGCACAAGTCATGTCGCAATGCCATCTGCGCCATTGTCAAGCGCCAACACAAGGTAGCCACAATCAACGACTACCCTTATTCATAAGATGCAATCTCGGCCATCGAAGTTCGCCACCAAACCGGTAAGCTCGCGACAAGTTTTAGGCGACTAGCAAAAAAGAGCATAGCATCACATGCTATTTACCTGCGGCAAGCCTCTCGATTTTAACTTGCCACACGTAGCAAAGTGCTACATGTTTTCCACGAAAACACTCGAGACATCAAAATATGTCACAAACTGGGGGATGCTCATCAGGGTATTGGTTTGGCGGTTTAAAGCGTGCGACATGCAATGCGCCCGTTACAAGAAAGTGTCATGAAGTAGGATAATTAGTGGTGGTGAAAAGTAACGGTGTAAACAATTCATTTCCTTCATCATGGAAGCGTAATGACTGGCGGTTACACGAATTCACTTCCCTCATCATGGAAGCATAACATCTGACAGTTACACGTTACTTTTTTCTTCCACCACTCAATCGTTTCCACTTCCTACGAGACCAGGGTACGTTTCACTATGACTTTTATAAATAGGTCTCACTTATTTCCACCAAAATGAAGTTTTGGTCGGAGAACAATACAACATCCGAGAAATCATCGATAGCTTTTCATCCGGCTAGCCGGTTCAACTTTACGATACAAGTCACAAAACGCCCACACTTCCGTAATCAACTATTCTCGGTCTCAACACTTTCTTCGCTTCCCTCCCTAAGATCAACCCTCCTCCTTCACTTTGTGACCGAAGCAAGCCTGGAACGACCATTTCTTGGTTTAGGCCAGATTGCAGATTGATCTCTCGAATCAAAAGTAGTCCGTGCAAGTACATTGTTTAGGGTTTAGATTCGTTTCTCACCCGCACACACCCAAAATTACCAAAATCAGCAAAAACGGTTTTCACCCTCAAACAATTGGCGACCACAGTGGGAGATTAATCTCTCGGTTGCAATACCAATTTCCAGTTTCCAATTTCATTTTTTCAATCCCGATCTCAAGATGGTAGAACTCAGGTCCGGATCAGCAACAAACCCTGAAAACGCTAGCGCTGAGATTGCTCTTGGTATTAACGTTTCTTCCAGTGGCATTAATACGCCACTTGTCAACACCAGCGGCGCGGAAAATGTTCCTTCAGGCGTTACACCTCCAGTCACCTGAGTCAGAGCCTCTGCCGCCACCCCAACGTTTCTTCAAGGGTGACACCTCCAACAGTCACCAGAGCCGCTGCTACTCCACCACCAGGACAAGATACTAGAGGAGCCAGAGGAAGTCAACCTCCTCTTGCCACTCTTGATTTGATGGAAAGACAAAAGGTTCACGTAAGGCTCATACGGACATGGCTACAGCTCAGAAAGATATACATATCTTCCTCAATACACTAACGGAGCGGCTACCACAAGAGTCACGTCAACCCCAGATAGAGATGACAAAGGAATACTTTTAACATCCTGCGCAAGCACTTCAGCAAGACGCGCATTTATAGATGAAGAGGCTCGTGTTGCTCCTGAACGCCCAGTAGAAAAGAATCATCAATCCAATTTCATCACACGTGAATATCAGGAACGATTTCTCCAAAATCGAGGCAAAGAAAATCAGCAACCCTCCTGAGTTCACGGAGGCCCTCTTCCCGAAGCTGCATAATTTCTGGGGACTTCGTCCACAAAATCGTGCAGTCTATGATGAAACATTTATGTGAGTTTCTGTATTTCTCCAAGGTGCATCGTCAAGATTTATCTGCAACCCCAAACCGCACTGTATCAGGAATGCAACTGTTTTCAGCCAGCGAAGCCGTTCCCAAACCCCAACCTCTCTTGGGAAACACGATTGATAGATGGAACTAGGGACTCCTAACCACTGTTCACTTGAAGTATGTCGAGTTTGACAGCACGCTGATTGACGCAGCCTCCAACTTCGACATTGTAACCGACAAGACTCTAGTTGCAAGGGGAAATCAAACAGAAGAAGCGTATTCTTTCCCATGAGGAGAAAAACACGATTTTGCCGACCAAAGACTATTTTTCTGCCGTCTTCCCATATGTCATATCGTCTCAACCCGTTTTTCGAAGTCAAGGGTTAATGGCGCCCTCACTGGAGTTCTCTCCAGGAGCCGCTTTTACTTTTCGCTCCAGAAACCGTGCCGCTTCAACGTTGCGCTCCAAGAGCCGGTTCAACGTTCTCTCCAGAAGCCGCTCCGCTCCAAGGTTTCGCTCCAGGAGCCGCTTCAACGTCTCACCTCCAGAAGCCGCTCCTCTTCAACGTTTATTTCTAAGAGCCGCTCCGCTTCAACGTTTTCTCCGGAAGTCGACACTCCTCCCTGTCAAGGATCGTGATCGCAGCCAGCCAAGGTTCATAATTTTGGCCACCTTCTATCTCATGCCGCCAAAGCTTGTGGTCATAGGCAGTTTTACTCGCTTATACATCCAGCCAATTCCTTTGCTCTCATATACGCCCATGCAATTCTAGCCGACCTATTTTGTTGCCACGACAATGTAGTCTCTTATGATCACAGTTGCTGCCAAGAACCGTTGCTGCTCTTGTTAACAACCAGAGTTTCACCATAGCAACAACCGCTACAAGGGTAATCTGTACTTCTCCATATTTTAGTTTCACATGGAAGAAGTAATAGAATCACCAGTAAGGATGCAAGATGGCGATATCTTTATCATGGACAACCCACCGACCATACAAGATGGAAACATGTAAACCACACTTGGGGACTGAGGATTTACATGAAATCCCTTCACTGTCAAAGCTGAGAAGACGCGGTCAATCCAAAAGTCGTAGCCACGACAAGGTCATCTACTCTTCAAAGGTGTAGCGTAAGAATATCATCACCTCTATTCCTAGAAGGCGTGTGCAACACTTTACAGGGCCCACGACGGATCCCGAGCCTACTCAGAGGAAACAACTTCAGTAACCAAAGAGGAGTGCGACTGGGGACTGCTCATCGCGGTCCATCCCCGATAACAATCAAAGCATTCATGAGATAACTCTAGAGACGCGACTAAAACATTTTTCTTGAAGAGACAGATGGAGCCATGATTAACGACATAACTCTCTTACTGCTAACCCTTCGTTATCCAGAATTTTCGTCCATGATATGATTCCAAGAATCTCAGCATCACATCCAGAAGAGTAAAATAAGCTTGTATCAAATCCCATAAGCATGTATTCAAGGCGATGCAATTAAAGTAGGCTACAGTCGGGGACTGAAGCCTCCTTCAGAAGTTTGAACGCAGTCACCACCTTACCAGTGAATGCAGTAGAAGCACATCTTCCACGAAGAAATAGGCTCAGGATAATTACACATGGAGACTACCAACATGGGATGCTTTTTCACTCCCCTCAACCAGGTTATTTCTGATTTCAATATCATCACTGTCGAAGTTTTTACGAGCCGCAGGAATTCCTCACGGTACGCGTACATCAAAGACTCTAAAAGCACACCACAGAGATACATTCACATATCCGGCCACGCCATTGGATCTAACAGAAGTATAACTAGGGACTGCTCACCGCATCCCATTCCATACAACAGTTCAAAAGATGGTTCAAAGGATGTCGCTTGGAACGAAGATCTTGAAGACTTGATAGCAGCACATCGGCAACAAAACGCTCTCAGCTTGTCTATTTCACCCAATGGCTCCAGAGGATTTCTGCCATGCAAGCATCCACAACATATCATCATCGCAATCAGAAAGTTCGGGCACCAGATAGCCTAAAGTCAAGGATGGACCAACAACGCAACCACAATCTCTAAGATTAGCCCTGACATGATCATTGCCGAGCATATATTTCATCCATCTATCCCAAGATCGCAATGGAGTTTGGTAAATTTTGAAATCCACTGGAGAGATTAGACACTCATTCTTCTGGAGTCAGAGCCTTATTACACATTTTGTAGAAGATCGATGGCATTGTTGGGTGGATACATGCGAGAGCGCCTACCTTGAGTTCTCCTGGTGTTTATGGGTAAAAATCGTTTCCGCCGATTTCAGTAAATTCGGTAGGTGAGTGGGAAACTGGTTCAAACCCTAAACAAATGTGTCGCGTGAGCACTTTATAGATTCGAGAGATCAATCTGTACAAGTCCGGCCTAAACCAAGAAATAGCCGTTCCAGACTTGCTTCGGTCACAAAGTGGAGGAGAAGGGTTGATTTGGGGAGGGAAGCAAAGAAAGGTGTTGAGGCCAGAAGGTGGGGGGAGAGTAGTGTCTCGACTTGTATCGAGAAAGTGAAAACTTCGGAAGCTTGCAAGAGATGGAAGATTTTTGGAGAGCTTGCAAAGTTGCCTTTTCCGAGAGTGTTGTATTTTTCTCCGACCGAGACTTGTTGTCGGTGGAAATAGGTAAGACCTATTTATACAAGTCGAGATTGAAACGCACCACTGGCCTCATGAAGGAAGAGAGTAAAGGGTGAAATAATGGGAGGAGGTGGTAACCGCATGGTGTTTATGGGTGAAAACATTTTCACCATTATTTCCTCATTTATTTGACCGCTTTATTCCTTTTCACGCTTTCTTAATGTGAGCGTAGTGTACGCTGCAATCTGTGACCGCCAAACAAAAACCCTGGAAAGCATCCCCCAATTTGTGTTGATATCTCGAGCGTTGGTTGCACCTTGAGTGCAAGTGGCACGCTAGTGGCATGTGCCATTGGCATGTGCGAAATGCCTTTGTTGCGGGTTGCACCTTGAGTGCAAGTGGCAATGCCAGAGCTGCTAGTGGCGTGTGTGGCATGTGCCAATGGCATGTGCGGAATGCCTTGTGGTAGGTTGTACGTTGAGTGTAAGTGGCAATGCCTGCTAGTGACGTGTGTGGAATGCCTTGGTGGTAGGTTGCACGGTTTGCAAGTTAGGATACCAGCGTGTGTGGAATGTCTTGGTGGTAGGTTGCACGGTTTGCAAGTTAGGCTACCAGCGTGTGTGTTTGGCATGTGTCAATGGCACGCGTGGCCATTAGGGCTATGTTCTGGTAAGAAAGCTACCAGCGATGCGTGTTGGCATGTACCAATGGCACGCTCGGCCATTAGGGCCATGGCCTGGTAAGAAAAGCTACCAGCGAGCGTGTTGGCATGTGCCAATGGCATGCGTGGCCAATTTGGGTCGCGTCTTGGTAGGAAAAGCTACCAGCGAGCGTGTTGGCATGTGCCAATGGCATGCGTGGCCAATTTGGGTCGCGTCTTGGTAAGAAAAGCTACCAGCGAGCGTGTTGGCATGTGCCAATGGCATGCGTGGCCAATTTGGGTCGCGCCTTGGTAGGAAAAGCTACCCGCGAGCGTGTTGGCATGTGCCAATGGCATGCTTGGCCAATTTGGGTCGCGTATTGGTAAGAAAAGCTACAAGCGAGCGTGTTGGCATGTGCCAATGGCATGCGTGGCCAATTTGGGTCGCGCCTTGGTTGAAAAAGCTACCAGCGAGCGTGTTGGCATGTGCCAATGGCATGCGTGGCCAATTTGGTAAGAAAAGCGCCTGTTGGCATAGCCAAAAAGCCAATTTGGGTCGAGCGTGTTGGCATGTGCCAATGGCATGCATGGCCAATTTGGGTCGCGCCTTGGTAGAAAAAGCTAGGAAAAGCATACCAATGGCATGCATGTTTGGGTCGCGCCCGTGGTAGGAAAAGCTACCAGCGCCGTGTTGGCATGTTCCAATGGCATGCGTGGCCAATTTGGGTCGTGCCTTGGTAGAAAAACCTACCAGCGAGCGTGTTGGCATATGCTAATGGCATGCGTGGCCAATTTGGGTTGCGCCCTGGTAGGAAAAGCTACCAGCGAGCGTGTTGGCATGTGCCAATGGCATGCGTGGCCAATTTGGGTCGCGCCCTGGTAGGAAAAGCTACCAGCGAGCGTGTTGGCATGTGCCAATGGCATGCGTGGCCAATTTGGCCTAGGTTGCATGATTTGCAAGCCTAGGCGTGGGCGCCATTTTGGCATGGCATGGTTGGGTCCAAGGTAAGGGTGCTTGGCTTGGCGTGACGTGACTAGCGTAGCTAGGGCCAAGGCAGAGTGCGTTTGGCATGGCGCGGCTAGCTCGGGCTAAATGTGGCTGGCATGATTTGCCATTGGCACGGAGGTGCGGCTAACATGGTTGGCATGCTTTGGCGCGTTTTGGTGTGGCTGGCATGATTTGCCATTGGCGCAGAGATGTGGATAGGGCCAAGGTAAGTGTGTTTGGCTTGGCGTGGTGTGATTAGCGTAGCTAGGGCCAAGGCAGAGTGCGTTTGGCATGACGCGGCTAGCTCGGGCTAAATGTGGCTGACATGATTTGCCATTGGCACAGAGGTGCGGCCAGCATGGTTGGCATGCTTTGGCGCGTTTTGGTGTGGCTGGCATGATTTGCCATTGGCATAGAGGTGCGGCTAGCTTGGGCTAGGTGTGGCTGGCATGACTTGCCATTGACACGGAGGGGAATTAGGGTTTTGTTCGTCGTAACCCTAATTTGAAAAAATACCCCCTATTAATTACTGACTACATGCATTAAATGTCCTAATAAATGTGTCACTGGTGACATTAGGTTATTTGGGGTTTTACGATTTTACCCTTTGTTTAAAAACCATCATCAACATTAAGTCCCCTGCTTAGCTCGGAACATGAGCTTTGTTGCGAGGTAAGCATAAGATGGTGACAAACTATCAACAACAAACTGTAAAGAGAATTGAGGAGGCTCGTCTGACCTTTTATAAATAGGATTTGGAATCCTTGCCTCGCGATTGTTGTGCGCAAATCGGGAGGCTGGCACAATTAGGAAGTTAGCGTCGTGAGAGACATGAAGCTGGGCGGCATTGAGAAGTTGTTGCGAGTTAGGAAACTGAGCGTGCTAGATGGCGGGACCGGCGCAAGGTGGGGAAGCTGAGCGTGATTGCTAGCGGGACCGGCGCAAGGTGGGGAAGCTGAGCGTGCTTGCTGGCGTGACTTGGGAGGTCATTGGGAAGTTGGCGCAGTTGGTGGGGAAGCTGAGCGTGCTTGCTGGCGGGACCGGTGCAACTTGGGCGACATTGGGAAGTTGGGCGTCCTTGTGAGCCCGCACGATTTTTGGTAAAGGGAAATCCTTCCTTATTTCAGAATCTTCATGCCCATGTATATAAAATCCGTTTCTCTCATCTTGCACCTTATTCCTTTCATCATTTCTTACTAGCGGCAGAGTCACAAAAAAAAACCGGCTTCTAGGTATGTCTTCCAGTACTTCTCTTGTTTCCCTTTTCATGTAGGTGCAAACCCTGTAGGAAAGTGCTCCATATATAATTTTGAACCCGAAGAAGGATATTGTAAACGCACTTGAGCCCGTATAAAATACTGCGTATATAATTTTGAACCCTAAAGAAAATACTGCGTGTGCAGTTTTGAACCCGTAGAGAATATTGTATATGAATCCCGAAGAAGAATACTGTATATGTGCTTCATATGACTTCGAACCCATAGGAAATATTGAATATATGAATTTCGGTCCTGAAAGAAATATCGGCGTGCGTTTTGAACCCGTAGAAAAATGCTCCATATATAATTTTGAACCCGAAGAAGGATACTGCAGACGCACTTGAGCCCGTATAAAATACTGCGTATATAATTTTGAACCCTGAAGAAAATACTGCGTGTGTATTTTCGAACCCGTAGAGAATACTGTATATGTGCTTCATATGACTTCGAACCCATAGGAAATATTGCATATATGAATTTCGGATTTGAAGAAAATACTGCGCGGGCAGTTTTGAACCCGTAGAAAAATGCTTCATATATAATTTTGAACCCGAAGAAGGATACCATAGACGCATTCGAGCCCGTAGAAAATACTGCGTATATAATTTTGAACCCTGAAGAAAATACTGCGTGTGCAGTTTTGAAGCCGTAGAGAATACACCCTCTCTCTTTTTCTTTTTTTTTTTGTTGTTGGGTGTTGTTTTGTGTCAGGGAGATAATTTCGTCTTTCTCCGTGTGCAGACATCTCGTTACTAAGTTGTTATGAAGAAATCCGACAAGATGTTACCTGAACAAAATTTCGCCTCATCGAAGGATGTTCATAGTTCCAAACCAAACACGGATGATGAATTCTTTGCTAGACCCTCGCCCCGCTCGGAAGAATCACCTGGTTTCGTGCCAATTTTGTTAACCGGTGGTGAAGATGAAAAGAAGACACGTTCGGTTCGCCTGCAGAACACCATACGGTTCTGTCTTCATAAAGGGGTATATTCTTCTTCCAACATTGATTTCAGGATGTGTCAAAGCCCATTGCGTTCTTTTGATAGATGGGTTGAGTTCATGGTGAGTAGGGAGCACATAAATACCTACTTGACTCGAGCGCAGATTATTGATGCTGTCAGAGCTTCGGTAAATCTCCAGATTAGGAAGGATATCCCGGGCTTGGTTGCTTTCATCTCCAGATGGTGTTCGGACACCCATACGATCATATGTAGATGGGGAGAAATAACTTTCTCCTTGGAGAGTGTGGCTCTCTTGCTAAATCTTCCGGTAACCGGGAATCTTAACATCCGATTGTCTGAAGGTGAGGAGAAGATGCGGTAAGACCTTGCCGCTAAGTTGGGAGATTACGCTCGAAAAGACTCCACTGCGAAGTCGAAGGATTAAATCCGGAAGAGGATGAATGGTGCTTTTACAAGTGGTGGATATCTCAATGGTTTCCGGACGAGCTGGAACCTAAACGAGAAAAGCAATGATCTTCATGTTGCAAGCATTTTTGGCTCTCTCGGTTTTCTAGAGACATTTTTGATGATTTTCGGCAAGAAGGAAATAAGACAGAGTTGCTAGTGATTCTCTGTGAAGTTAGCAAAAGGTGAAGTTCTTCCCATTGGCAAGCTATTCCTTGGTTCCCTGTATGTGCATCTGGATCACCTAGTTGCGAACATGCGAGTTTCGAATGGTTTCATGAAAGTGGATTCATATGTGAATGTTGCTTTTCTACAAGCCTGGCTATGGGAGCACTTTGAGAAGTATGCTCCGAAACCGTTGCCTTCGATTCCCGCGAGTTGGGGCGGCTCCCGAATTCTTCGATGGGTGAACAGGCGTCCAAGGGTTGGCATGAGCTTGGTTAGTCTTCTCGATAAGTCGTATGAAATCAGTTTTCGCCCATGGGAGCCGGTCCATAGGTCGGTGACTCAAATTGACACCTTTGCCTCTGCTCCGATCATGTCTTTGTCTTCTGATGGCAATTTGAGCGTTGGTGAAAACTTGTTCATTCAAAGCTGCATGTCCGGTTATATGCCGTCTTTCTTCATGGGGTCTTTCCAGATAGCTGCTTACAATATTGACCGTGCGGCTCGTCACATGGGTTTCGATCAAGGGGTGCCTCTTGCTTACCAGCCGGTGATTTCTAAGGATTCATTGCGTGCCGCCCTCAATGCCAGTGCCCTTGAGACGGGTATCCGCCTTCCCTTCTTTCAAATGGGAAGGGTAACTTCGACGACCTTTGGCTATAATGAGTTCTGGTGCGATGAGTTTATTATGATCCAAGATTTTGTAAGAAGCGTGGTGGAGAATGTTCGTTGTAAACCTTCCCCGGCAGTTTTGAAGAAGTATCCAATGTTGAGAGATCTCAAACGAAAGTTGCCTAGCAACTCGGAAAGTCCCCAAGCCAAGGAACGGAGAACGAAGAATCGTGCTGATGGGTTCCGGGCGGTTTCAAAAGATCCTCCCGCAGCTATCGTGTCTTTCAGTTCTTCCAATAATCAGGTATGTGTCATCTCCTTGTTGGTTTGTCTCAAAATACGTGAATTTCGCCGAAAACATCCGCCTTGTTTCTTCCGGGGTTTCGGTAGTGTTAATGCTTTCGCCGCCCTTGCACGTTGCCGGGAGACGGTAATTTCTTCGAAGAATTCCCGGCGGACCGAGCCTACTCATAGCGGTGATGAGTCAGAGAAAGAAGAAAGTTCGACAAGTGAGAGTGATTCCTCTGGCATCACTGGTTCTTTTTCGGGAAGTGGTTCGGTGAGTTTCGCGCTTCTTTTGTTTCTTCTTCTTTTGAAAAATGTCTAACTCAAGTTCGCAGGAGGGGTCCGGTTTGGAGGACGATTCTGGGGTGGAGCCACACGAAAACTTGCCTTTGGTGACCACCGCCGGTGACTTGGAGATGGGAGTTAGCCAATCGCCGGCACGCAGATGTGGTTCAAACGGTGGATGATTCCATGATGATTCTTTGTTGTAGACATGGAGAAAGACCCTTTGCGAGTCATGAGGCCCGTTCACGGGCGCCATTTTCGATCCCCCGTATTTGGTTCCTTATCCAGGTCATGTGTTGGTTGGCGGCTTCAGCGTGCGGCTAAGTATGAGGCGTTGTATACCGAGAACTGGGAGAAGTACGGACATATGGCCACAACCAAGAAAGTCACTAGTCGATTTGCGCTGGTTAAGCGTGTGGAAGAGGCTTTATCTTCCATCGAGGATATGCGTGAGGTGACCTGGTCACACCGTTTTCAAGACGTTATTGCCGACTGGGAGCACCACCGCGACGTGTGCGTAGAAAAGGAGTTCAACACTTCGTGGTTTGTCGAAGGCCTTGCTGAGATCCAAAAGTTGAAAGATGCAGCAATCGAAAGCCTTTCCGCCGAGGAGATTGCACGACAGGAAGTAGAACTCGAAAAGCTCAAAAAGCTTTCCAAGATGTTGACCATGAAGAGAGCGACTCTTGAAGATGCAAAGTTGACTTTCTCCAAGAAGAAAAAACCTCTGTTGGATGATTTTCCTTGAATGTTTCTCTGTTAAACTTTCATTTAGGTTCTTCTTCTCTCTTTTTTTTTTTGAAAGACATACTGGATGTCTGGTTCAAAGTTTGACCGGTTTTGATAGACAGCTGGTAGCTTTTGAGGATATTGGATTATTTCTGGGATGAATGGTTTTGATAACATAACTCTGATTATGTTTTGGGAAATGAATATTGCTTTTTATAAAAGTGTGCGCTAGCAATGGGCACAAGGCGCAGTAGTATGACGGTTTTATTAAGAACCCAAAAACAGATCGTATATCTTGCCCAATCTAAATTTACTCACTTCATAGGTTTTTGCAAACACGCCTCTCTCCAAGCAAAAGGCGGCTTTGCTGGTAGCATTGCCAGCAAGTCCCCAATCGCTGGTAGCATCTTCAACGAGTCCCCAGCTTTCTGGTGTAGTTTTAACAACTGGTAACCGGGTTGTCTGGCAGTTGAGTCGGATTGAGTCGCAAGTCCCCAATCGCTGGTAGCATCTTCAACGAGTCCCCAGTTTTTTAGGTGTAGCTTTTACAACTGGTAACCGGGTTGTCTGGCAGTTGAGTCAGATTGAGTCGCAAGTCCCCAATCACTGGTAGCATCTTCAACGAGTCCCCGGTTTTTTAGGTGTAGCTTTTACAACTGGTAACCGGGTTGTCTGGCATTTGAGTCAGATTGAGTCGCTTTCCCCCACCATCTTGACTTCTGGGTCGAAGAACGAGATTGACAGTCTGACATTGTAGCCGATAGATCAATCCTCCCGTTGTGGTCGCCAATTGTTTATAGGTAAAAATCGTTTCCGTCGATTTCGGTAAATTCGGTAGGTGAGTGGGAAACTGGTTCAAACCCTAAACAAATGTGCTGCGCGTGAGCACTTTATAGATTCGAGAGATCAATCTGTACAAGTCCGGCCTAAACCAAGAAATGGCCGTTCCAGACTTGCTTCGGTCACAAAGTGGAGGAGAAGGGTTGATTTGGGGAGGGAAGCAAAGAAAGGTGTTGAGACCAGAATAATTCTGGGAGAGTAGTGTCTCGACTTGTATTAGAAAGTGAAAACTTTGGAAGCTTGCAAGAGATGGAAGCTTTTTGGAGAGCTTGCAAAGTTGCCTTTTCTGAGAGTGTTGTATTTTTCTCCTGACCGAGACTTGTTGTCTGGTGGAAATAGGTAAGACCTATTTATACAAGTCGAGATTGAAACGTACTCTGGCCTCATGAAGGAAGAGAGTAAAGGGTGAAATAATGGGAGGAGGTGGTAACCGCATGGTGTTTATGGGTGAAAACGTTTTCACCATTATTTCCTCATTTATTTGACCGCTTTATTCCTTTTCACGCTTTCTTAATGTGAGCGTAGTGTACGCTACAAGCTGTGACCGCCAAACCAAAACCCTGGAAAGCATCCCCAGTTTGTGTTGATATCTCGAGTGTTGGTTGCACCTTGAGTGCAAGTGGCGCTGCTAGTGGCGCGTGTGGCATGTGCCATTGGCATGTGCGAAATGCCTTTGTTGCGGGTTGCACCTTGAGTGCAAGTGGCAATGCCAGAGCTGCTAGTGGCGTGTGTGGCATGTACCAATGGCATGTGCGGAATGCCTTGGTGGTAGGTTGTACGTTGAGTGTAAGTGGCAATGCCTGCTAGTAACGTGTGTGGAATGCCTTGGTGGTAGGTTGCACGGTTTGCAAGTTAGGATACCAGCGTGTGTGGAATGTCTTGGTGGTAGGTTGCACGGTTTGCAAGTTAGGCTACCAGCGTGTGTGTTTGGCATGTGTCAATGGCACGCGTGGCCATTAGGGCTATGTTCTGGTAAGAAAGCTACCAGCGATGCGTGTTGGCATGTACCAATGGCACGCTCGGCCATTAGGGCCATGGCCTGGTAAGAAAAGCTACCAGCGAGCATGTTGGCATGTGCCAATGGCATGCGTGGCCAATTTGGGTCGCGTCTTGGTAGGAAAAGCTACCAGCGAGCGTGTTGGCATGTGCCAATGGCATGCGTGGCCAATTTGGGTCGCATCTTGGTAAGAAAAGCTACCAGCGAGCGTGTTGGCATGTGCCAATGGCATGCGTGGCCAATTTGGGTCGCGCCTTGGTAGAAAAAGCTACCAGCGAGCGTGTTGGCATGTGCCAATGGCATGCGTGGCCAATTTGGGTCGCGCCTTGGTAGAAAAAGCTACCAGCGAGCGTGTTGGCATGTGACAATGGCATGCGTGGCCAATTTGGGTCGCGCCCTGGTAGGAAAAGCTACCCGCGAGCGTGTTGGCATGTGCCAATGGCATGCGTGGCCAATTTGGGTCGCGTCTTGGTAAGAAAAGCTACCAACGAGCGTGTTGGCATGTGCCAATGGCATGCGTGGCCAATTTGGGTCGCGCCTTGGTAGAAAAAGCTACCCCGAGCGTGTTGGCATGTGACAATGGCATGCGTGGCCAATTTGGGTCGCGCCTTGGTAGAAAAAGCTACCAGCGAGCGTGTTGGCATGTGCCAATGGCATGCGTGGCCAATTTGGGTTGCGCCCTGGTAGGAAAAGCTACCAGCGAGCGTGTTGGCATGTGCCAATGGCATGCGTGGCCAATTTGGGTCGCGCCTTGGTAGAAAAATCTACCCGAGCGTGTTGGCATGTGCCAATGGCATGCGTGGCCAATTTGGGTCGCGCCCTGGTAGGAAAAGCTACCAGCGAGCGTGTTGGCATGTGCCAATGGCATGCGTGGCCAATTTGGGTCTCGCCCTGGTAGGAAAAGCTACCAGCGAGCGTGTTGGCATGTGCCAATGGCATGCGTGGCCAATTTGGCCTAGGTTGCATGATTTGCAAGCCTAGGCGTGGGCGCCATTTTGGCATGGCATGGTTGGGGCCAAGGTAAGGGTGCTTGGCTTGGCGTGACGTGACTAGCGTAGCTAGGGCCAAGGCAGAGTGCGTTTGGCATGGCGCGGCTAGCTCGGGCTAAATGTGGCTGGCATGATTTGCCATTGGCACGGAGGTGCGGCTAACATGGTTGGCATGCTTTGGCGCGTTTTGGTGTGGCTGGCATGATTTGCCATTGGCGCAGAGATGTGGATAGGGCCAAGGTAAGTGTGTTTGGCTTGGCGTGGTGTGATTAGCGTAGCTAGGGCCAAGGCAGAGTGCGTTTGGCATGGCGCGGCTAGCTCGGGCTAAATGTGGTTGGCATGATTTTCCATTGGCACAGAGGTGCGCCAAAGCATGGTTAGCATGCTTTGGCGCGTTTTGGTGTGGTCGGCATGATTTGCCATTGGCACAGAGGTGCGGCTAGCTTGGGCTAGGTGTGGTGGGCATGACTTGCCATTGACACGGAGGGGAATTAGGGTTTTGTTCGTCGTAACCCTAATTTGAAAAAAATACCCCTATTAATTACCGACTACATGCATTAAATGTCCTAATAAATGTGTCTTTGGTGACATTAGGTTATTTGGGGTTTTACGATTTTACCCTTTGTTTAAAAACCATCATCAACACCTGGCTTGCCTTGCCGTTGATTATAACTATTGGAGATTGCTTTGTTACCATTAATGCTCACTCTACCACCGCTAACGAATGACGAAGAGGAGCCAGATGCTACAGATGAAAGCACGGAGCGGACGAACAACAAAAACAGAAGAGGGTCGATACCCCTTTTCACACGAACACAGTTTCTAGAGTTTGAACAGAATAAGGATTCCTTATTGCTCCATGAACGGGAATAGATGACTAGGCACACCACACTCATGCTCCATAGCCGAACAAGTAGTGTGACAATATCTCCGCTCCATGAACGAACCAAAGCCGCGCCAAAGACGAGGAACACCAACTGTTCAACCTACAAACGCTACATGGCTTCAAAGACTCCGTGGTCAAGCCAACTCTCCATGGCTCCAAAGACTCCGTGGTCAAGCCAACTCTCCATGGCTCTAGCACTCCGTGGTTAAGTTAGCGCCAACGCTCCAAAGATTCCGTGATCCACCGCAAGCCTTCCAAGTACCATTTCCACCGTTCCACGCGCCACCATCACCATTTGAAGCCAAAGTTCCAGCGCTATCATCACCGTTTGGTAGCCAAAGTTCTAGCGCCATATTTTCACCATTCCATGGATTGAAGCCAGTTTCCACCATTCCATGGATCGAAGCGATTTCCACCATTCACGACCTAGCTAGCGCCATCTTAGCCGTTCAAAGCGGCGCCATCTCCATCAGCCAAGGAACCGCCATCTTGGCCGTTCAGCGCCCAAGGAACCGCCATCTTGGCCGTTCCGCGCCATTCCTCCACGAATCGGGAGCCGCCCGCCATCTCTGCTTCTCCATGATCTAGCCAGCCAAGTGCCATCCACCGCTTCACAGACCTAGCCAACAGCACCGCTCAACGGACCTAGCCAACAACGATGCTCCGCGGATCTAACCAGCAACACCATTCCATGGATGTAGCCAAGCAAGCAGCGCCGTCCATCATTCATCCATCATTCAAAGCCAACAGCGTCATCTACCTTTCCTAGCCGGCTAGCAACATTCGTCGTTCTGCGGACCAAGTCGCAATACAACCTCTGCCAATTAGTAGCCAAAGTCGCAGTGCGGAGGCCAGCACCCCATGGCCAAACCAAATTTATGCGAAGCCGCCGATGCAAGGATCGCAGATTCTTCGTGCCTCCTGACAAAGGTTAGCCAAATCTTCCTGACAATCTCTTCATGACTTGTTGTTTCGATTTTATCCTCGTTTGTCACCATCTCATGCTTACCCCGAAACAATGCCACTGTTCCGAGCTAAGCAGGGGACTTAATGTTGATGGTGGTTTTTAGATTAGGGTTAAAATCGTAAAACCTTGCATCTGATGTGACGTCACTCTGCAAGGAAACAGAGCCATGTGTGCTAACCTCTCCACTGGCATATTTATTGAGTCGCTCAATATACTTACATGAAATTTATCCAGACTAGCGAATCCCAGATGTTCTGTAAATTTCGGCGCCTCGCGTATATTCACTTAATATAAGTTCCTCTGAATGCCTTCTATGCTATGTTCTCCGGCTGAACTCTTAATGTTGATATGGCATGACGATTTGTGTTCACTCACAGCAGAGTAACACGAATCTCCAAGTATCAAGAATAGGATTTTTGCATAAGGTATTCAATCAGAAAAGCATGCTGCTCTCTGGCAACGAACTTAAAAGAGTTCTGTGTCGACACATAGAATTCAGTCAATCGTCCCGACTAACTTGCAGAAGTTAGGGTTTCGCGCCTTGCGCAATATACCAGACCTTGCTTGTCAAAATTAAGCCTAAGCAAACTAAGTAATTAATCCTCCACGGATTAGCAGGTGCAGAACCTCGCTCAGAATAAGAAAAACAGGGAGCCGCAGCAGCAAGAAGAGGCGTGGCCATGCCCAAGGCCAGCTAGCATCATTGGCCACGCCCCGACCCTATTTCCTCGACCAATCAGGTCACTCTAAACTCGCCACACTCTCACCAGAAGTATAGTCGCGCCTTATGTTTGCCCGACCCCCTTTTTGGTCCAATCAAGTTGCTCTAAACTTGCCACCATATATTAAAGGCCAAACGCACCCTGCCGCGCCACCATACTAACTGGCAAGCAAAACACGCCATACCACAACAACATATTGGTCGGCATGCCAACATGCCACTCTACCATGGTATCATGCCAACATGCCACTCTACCGTGGTAGCATGCCAACATGCCACTCTACCACGACAACTTCGCAAACATGCCACTTCGTGGCAACCTGCGATAGATAGCCATCCATGGCGCCTTGGCCACGCCAAGCCATAATTCTTCCACGGCGCCAAACCCTAACTTTGTCCACGGAGCCAATTTTTAGCTTTGGCCATGCCGCAACATCACTGGCATACCACTAAGCCGCGGCTACTAGCATGCCGCTTTGCCATGGCTACGCCATTGGCATGCCGCTATGCCATGGCTACGCCACTGGCATGCCATTAGCATATGGCTGACGCCACTTCGCTATACAACAAGATGTGGCCATAATCAATGGCCATCCTTCTTCATGAGATGCAATCTCAGCCATCCAAGTTCGCCGCCGAACTGATGGACTTATGGCAACTCTTAGGCGACCAACCGCCTAAACCCAGCGACCATGGCTACGCCAGGCGCCACTTGCACCATCGTGCCACTGGCATGCACAAGTCATGACGCAATGCCACTGCACCATTTTCAGGCGCCAACACAAGGTATCCACAATCAATGGCTACCCTTATTCATAAGATGCGATCTCGGCCATCAAAGTTCGCCACCAAACCGGTAAGCTCGCGACAAGTTTTAGGCGACTAGCCAAAACGAGCCTAGCATCACATGCTATTTACCTACAACAAGCATCTCGATTTTAACTTGCCACACGTAGCAAAGTGCTACATGTTTTCCACGAAAACACTCGAGACATCAAAATATGTCACAAACTGGGGGATGCTCATCAGTGTATTGGTATGGCGGTTTAGAGTGTGCGGCGTGCAATGCGCCCGTTACAAGAAAGTGTCATGAAGTAGGATAATTAGTGGTGGTGAAAATTAACGGTGTAAACAATTCATTTCCTTCATCATGGAAGCGTAATGACTGGCGGTTACACGAATTCACTTCCCTCATCATGGAAGCATAACGTCTGACATTTACACGTTACACTTTTCTTCCACCACTCAATCGTTTCCACTTCCTACGAGACCAGGGTACGTTTCACTATGACTTATATAAATAGGTCTCACCTATTTCCACCAAAACAGAAGTTTTGGTCAGGAGAACAATACAACATCCATAAATCATCTCGATAGCTTTTCATCCAATTGCAGCCGGTTCAACTTTCGATACAAGTCACAAAACGCCCACACTTCCGTAATCAACTATTCTCGGTCTCAACACTTTCTTCGCTTCCCTCCCTAAGACCAACCCTTCTCCTTCACTTTGTGACCGAAGCAAGCATGGAACGGTCATTTTCTTGGTTTAGGCCAGATTGTACAGATTGATCTCTCGAATCAAAAGTACTCCGTGCAAGTACATTGTTTAGGGTTTAGATTCATTTCTCACCTGCACACACCCAAAATTACCAAAATCAGCAGAAACGGTTTTCACCCTCAAACACATACGAATGGAATTACAATGTCGTTGGGATGTTGAAGATTATGAGGATGACGAAGATTCTGATGAAGATGAGGAACCTTTTCAAATTCCTTACAACAATGAGGAAGTTATTCCTACTAGGATCATAATAACGATCCTTCACCTATTCAAAGGAGGAGAGTTGATATAATTTATCTATTGTTGTAAACGGTGTAACATACTCACAAGAAGATCTTAGGATTTGTAACGAGGAGGACTTTCTTGGAGAATGGACCGATTCCGATGATGAGAATATTGAAGAGATGATGCTCGAGAATGAAACCAAGTTGAATGAATTCGTGGAAGACCCAATTAAGATTTCCCATGATTGTAATGATCTTTGAGACCGTAGTTGAGGCGGAAAATGACGAAAAATGGTCGCAAGGTTTGATAGAGGACCACGAGATACGAGAGGTAAGTAATTCACTTTAATTCTCTAAATATGAAGAGGATTTCGTAATACAAGAGTTTTTACAGTGGTTTGACTAATCCTTTGCATATTAATTCTTCTCCTTTACCTCAATTAGGCTTGGATGTATGTGCTTCAGAAGTTTTATTGGATTACTTTACGTCTAAATATCCACCATTGGAAATACTTGATTCTAACGTTGTGCAGGTTCACCAAGAAGAATCCATAGAATTTCTTAAATTATATGTTCTCTATACACTTCCAGGTGTAGAAAGGACTAAGTGTGGGGGAAACGTCTATCGAGTGATAGCATCACTATTATTATTCTGTGCTAACATCGGTGTGAAGCTATTATTTGCATTGCAGGTTATTTTCTGGGTGGATCCTCAAAGTTTCAGATTATTGTTATATGGGGAGGTTCAACGCGATAAGGTGGATGTGGACTCCCTTGAGTTTCGATATTTGCTCCCTCTGGAGGAGTAGCATAATTGGAATGCCAAGTCGGGCTGACGACTTTAAACCAAGCGCTAAATGGGAAGCAACCCATAGGTTTTGTATCTTAAACCCTTTCATTTTTTTTGTTTTCATTGTTTTCATATCATATTTGCATCCCCATGTTTAATTTCATTGAGTCCGGAATCTATTTTAGAAGAAGATTATGACGAATACCTTTTCGTCAGAAAAATTCAGACTGCGCATAGTTCAGTCCAGAGACCATAACTGTCATACCGTTTATCGAAACACTATGCGCTTTTAACACTGTGTAGAAAAGACGTAGCTGAACAACTTTTGTGAAATAGAGTTTTTCCAAATTCCTTACCAATTTGTACAGTTTTTGCATTTTATCTTCTGTTATGTCAGAATTCATAATTTTCGGTTTTACACATTGAGGACAATGTGAAGTTTAAGTGTGGGGGAGTATTTTTCATATATATTTTTTTTTCATTTTTTTGTATATATTTGCATGAAAAACTCCAACTTGTAGATAGTTTAGAGTCATATAGTATACATGTCGCTAAGATTACATCGAAATTCTCACAAGAGTGACTGAACTTAAAGATGACAGAGAATGTGATCGGGTTTCTTGCTTGTTTGAGAGTTAAAGTTGGATTTAACCATGCCAGTGGCAAATGAGGTGTAGACTGAATTCGATATTAGAATTGTGATCCCCTATAGTGGAGACTACCTATTGTTACATCATGTGAGGCACCGACCTTCAATTCTTTGTACGTGTCTAAATATGTGCTTTTAGAGTGTGTGTCACCGTACGTTAATTACGGGTAGAATAGTGAGCTACCCATCCTCCCACCAATAGAAGCACTACTTTGATCTCTTGAGTGCTATTTTATCAATCATGATGGTGAAATCGAATTGCTAACTTACATACCACTTGTAATCTTGTTCGCAGTTAGCACCATCCATTTGATCTCTCTCTACACCAACAGGTCCATAGAAACACCATCATCATCAACAAGAGGAGCATCACAAATTCGAAGGAAAGTTGAAGACGTTTAAGGTTTACAGGCAACGTTACAGAAATGAGCAAATTTCAGATTCAAGTAAAGCAACAAAACAAGGAGCAGAATTTCTACATGTTGAAGACTTATGTACAAGAGCGAAAATTATCAAGACGATAGTTCAAGAAGTTTATGATATCAAGACATACAAGTTGTGAAGAATCAAGCGGTAAAGTACTTACACCATGGCCTTTGTACTTGCATTTTTATTTTATCTTTATTTGTATTTGTTTTATTTTCTCTTGTCTTCAAAAAAAAAAAAAATTGAAAAAGAAAAAAAAAATTGAAAAAAAAAGAAAAAAAAAAGACAAGAGAAAATTTCGTTAGGTTCATTAGAGCATCTCCAATAGAGGGTGAATCTTTTTGTTTTTCATGACATGTAGGATTTTAAACCCCCAATTGACATAAATCCATCTCCAATGGTTGGATCCTACAAACTAGGAAGGATTGAAAAATAAATATGAAGGTGTTAAAGAAAGTCTTATTTACACCTTCACTTGCACCTCCACGTCATATTTCCAATATAGTATATTATTTTGTGTACAAAGTCTTTCTTTTTTTTAATAAGATTATTTCCAATTATTTTATTTTTTAAAAATTAGTTAAAGTTAAGATAAACGGTTAAGATTTTATCACATAAAATATTCTAAGGATTAAACCCTCCACTATTGGAGATAGTTTTTTAACTAAGGGGTCCTATATTTACTATATGTGTAAAATCTCCTAAATAAAAGTCTTAATTATACTTCCACGTAGATTTTTTACACCCGTTGTTGGAGATGCTCTTAATAGTTTTATTATTTTGTTTTGTTTTTATTTTGTATTTGATTTATTTCTTGTCTCATATAAAAAAAAAAAAGGAAAAGAAAAGAGATAAGAAAAATTTGTTGTATCATATTGTGGTTTGTTTTTAGTTTTGTTCTTTCAATAAAGCCAATGGAAGAAGAAATATTTATAATGAAGTTTCAAGCAACACGGATTTGAAGAAAAAAAGTTACATTGTCAAGATTCCACGAAGTTCAAGGGTTATCATCAAGAGTTGAAGACCGAAGACGAAGATGAAGACCGAAGAAATTTCTATAGATGTTGTGAGAGTGGTGCTAACGCACGTCGAACGGATAACGAGGTAAGTAAGTGATGTGATTTTGAAAGTTGTAGTAAAGTGGTAGTAAAGTTCGTTCAACTCAGACTTGATAAGATTTATTTAGACTTAATACTAGAAAATATGTACAAAATACTGTCACGATATCGAGAGGTACTGAGACTCAGGATTCCACCAAACTCATAACATAAGGTTCAAATATCAATTCTTTTAACAATTATAGCTCAATAAATAGAGACATGGACTCTTATTTTTGCCAAGGAAGATTCTCAAAATATTAGTAAATCCTAAGCATGGGACATCAATACATCTACGCAAGCATGACCCATCAAACGAGATGACAACTAATTAATCAAAATCATAATTCAATTTTAATTAGTGCAAAAGTCATATAAGAATTAAATATAATTACCCATGTATGATGTTAGGCTTCCTCCGTCGTCCCTGTGATGGGGTTTAGCTCCTCATGGTAAAAACACGCTCAAAATAATAAATCATGGCTCAAAAAGGTGTTTTATTGAAGAAAATGTATTAAGCAGTGTGTTTGTAACAGTTATAATTGTTACTGTAACCCATGTTACAAAGAACCCTAACTTAATCTGTATAACACAAAATAATAGTTGGAAAATTGTTACAAAGTTATTGAGTTTGAAAGTATTGGTCACGGTTTCTGCAACTGTCTAACTAGGTCTTATGTTCTTCGTCTCCTCCTTCTTCAGCAGCAGCAGAAACCCGATCCTGCAACTTGTCCTGCAGCTCAAACCTCTTCTCTATTTTACCCCAAAGTCTCGACTCCCTTTTGTGAGTCCCCTCAACCTCTTTTATATATCACAGCTCCTTACAAGTCGAGTAAGTCTCTCTAAATCTTCTCCATTTCTTTCATCGGAGGTTACGAGATTTTATTCCCCTGCCAATCTTCTTTGCTCGTTTTTGTAAGTTTTAAACATCCCAAATAAGGTAAACTAGAGTCCCGTATGTAGTTAAACTCTCCAGAATCGCCAACTTCCATAAATACGACCAAACAAATCCAATAATAACTCGACTTCCCTGTTGATGATGAGAGTCCGGTAGCTTCCTTTTTTTTGTCTAATCCAAACATCTTACCGATCTTGTTTAATAGTAACAAGCCCAAAGTAATCCATTCTCGTGAAAATCCCCAGTTAAATCTCTCCCCAGTTCTCGCCTGAAAATCTCAACAAACCCGAGAAAAGTCCATGCCATGTTTGTCGAGAATCTGATTATCCAGCCAATTTCAATCGATCCCATCAACCATACCAGGCCTGTTTACTAAATGCAAGTTCAATCCAACCGAATCCAGTGATTTAATCTCCTCAGAACTTGTCAAAAATTGGAACCCTAATTCTGCCCGTGAATAATAAACTTTCCCGCCAATTTCAACATTCAAAATGGAGAAGAAGACCTCCCCTTATCCGTGCTGGTCTCCCTTTAGCAATTTGGGTGCCCCTTATCCATTCACGGGGTCCCTTTAGCACATGACCATGGGCGGAAATATAACTTTTCTGGGACGTCTCCAACACAATTCCGGGATGCCTGTAGTACATCTTCTGGGTGCCTTTAGTAATTTCTCCCAAGAGGTGCAAATACCACTTTTTGAGCCATTTTCCGCATAAGAGCTTATTTCTCCAAAAACACCTACAAAAACATAAAATGATCAAATAAATACAAAATCGAGCACTAATAATATATACAATTGAGATCAAAATAGACACATAAATGCGTCTATCAAATACCCCCAAACTTATTATTTGCTAGTCCTCGAGCAAATCAATATCTAAAAAATAAAATCCAAACTCACTGTCGCAGGCATCGTCGATTGCATTTAGCGTATGCAATAAGCCTTTAAACCCCTAGGTGGCCCTAGTGGCCGAGTTATAGTCTCGGGAGGGATTACTAGAGATATACCCACAAAACCTTTACTTCAGACCCTAGCTATCTACGCGGAACCTTGGAATAGTACTAAAGAATCTCCTTGGTTAGCATACTTATTGACTATAGGAGGAAGTACCCTGATGCGAAATTCCAATTGTTGTACACGAGTTTGCACTCAAGCATACTAAAATTCATATATAAGTGACAGAGCTCTACTCAGATAGTTTCTGGACATCATAACCGGAGTCAACCAATCACATGGATAGATTAAGAAGATGGATGTAGAGAAAAACGTAGATGGTTTTGATGTTGACTAAGGTGAACGGTGTTTCTCATATCTGTCTCAAGGCCTTTGCAAAAATGAACCTATCCTAATGGATCGAGATACTGGTCTCGGGACTAATTTCAACACACCGGCATATACAAGGGAACCGGTGGTCGATAATCCTAACTCTAGGTCAACTCACCTGGCATATACAAGGGTACCGGTGGTCGACTTTATTAAATTTATTAGGTTGGTCCGATGGTCTGGTCTCAATGTTTTTTTTTTTTTTTTTTTTGGGGGTATCTCAATCACTCTATTTCACCCTAGCAAAGGTGGTAACAACTTGAATCATGAGCCCCACCTAATCACTTAGAGAAACATATTTTAAAGAAAACAAAATAAAAATGAAGTGAAAAGGATTTAACGAGATATGGCGAAACTACCATGTTTTTTTTTCTTTCTAACACCTGAGCTCTGTGCTTTTATGAATAGACTCTTTAGATGTTTCCATCTAATCAGATTGGTTCCTCAACTCCTACAACCAAAATGCTTTCATCCACTTAGATTGGTTAGTGCCATCCTTAATAAGCATAAATTTCTAGGCTCGGAGTTTAACAATGCAACTAAAATGTTTCTCACATACCCCCAAACTTAAATCTAACATTGTCCTCAATGTTCTAAAGATAAAATTAAAAGCATGAACAAGGAGAAACTGTTACCTTTTGAAGTAAAAGAGTTAAGGAAAGATATTACCGTATCACATGAATATTGGGTTACCTCCCAAGAAGTGCTAAGTTTAAAGTCTTCAGCCAGACTAAGAAAGGATTAGTAACCTCATAAAATCATAAAGTAATAGCCGAAATATCTGTGGGTCATCAAAACCAAATAGAGCTATCACAAGTAAAAGGAATCTGCAACATGCCAAGAAAATTAACAAATAAAGCACACCCTTGTCTAGTTTCCTGTTTAAGACAACTACATCTATCCGTGGTTCAGTTTCAGGCTCTATGAAAGGGTCTAAATAAATTTCCTTGGGCAGCATTTCCTCATAAATAAGATCCGAAAGATCAGGTTCTAAGGTCAGGAAAAATTTAGAAGCACATAATAATAACCTGAATAATTGAGGATCCTCTAAGTCAACCAGTTTTGACTCACACAGTTGACCACAATGAAATTGGTGGTCATTCTTAAGCAAATATGTCGTTTCTATTTTCCTAAAATAATTAGGTTTAGTCTCAGAACTTAATAACTGACACATTTGGAATTTAAACATTCCCACAATTGGAAGAAAAAATTTTGGTGGGAAAACAAAATCAATCTGGGTATCACATCCTGGGTAAACCACATCAACCAGAGGATGGGTTTCTAATAACTGAACTTCCTTATGGACATCACTAGGTTCAGGAAAACATGTATGAAGAGAATCTTTTAAAATGGTTGAGGCACATATGTCAAGTCCCAAGTGAGGGATCTCTGTAAGAGATAAAGGTAAGGCACATGGAGAATTATAATCACCCCCAAACTTAGAGATTTGGGTGTCTCTAGATAAACTATCTACAATTTCCCTAATTTCTAGATCATCGGAATCCTGAAAATGGTCAATTGCTTCTTCTAGGTTATACTCAGGTAATGCATACTCACTCATATTTAAAAGCTCTACGAGTTCATCTTCTTTATCTAAGACTAATGTTTCTAAATCGCTAGACTCTAAAACAATATTCTCAGAAGAAACTCGTTCCTCTAAACCATTATTAGCTTCGTAATAAAAAGGAAATACTACATCGTCTAAAACGGTGGTATCTCTAGTCAAATCCTCGTCCTTTTGAATAGGTGAATAATTATTAAAATTATTTGGATTCGAACTATAAATAGTATTATCATTGTAAAGATCAATTGGAGTAACAAATTCCTGATCACTATGCCTATATGTGTCCGATTCTTCATCAACATTATCCTCATCATAATCATTATAATAACATGAAAATGGTTGACCTCACCTAAAAAAGTAGTGTTACCAATTCTAACCTCGTCATCTTGATTATGTGAATAACTATCTTCATTTTCAAGGGTACTATTGGAAACACTATATTGGAAATTAAGATTATTTTGAGCAGTTCTTTTCTGGGCCTCTAACAAAAGATTCTGAGTCGACTCACATGACTTCCTGATTGAATCTAGAAAAGAAAGTTCACTCTTTGCATTGTTTTCGTCCATAACCAAGTTATTCATTTCTGCTAACTTACGTGTCGACTCAGCTAACTTACGTGTTGACTCTAGTAGGGAGGAATTTTGCTCATACGACCGGTTGGCGTGTGGATAGTAATTGGGCTCACCATGGTATTGAGCATAACCTTCAAAAGTTTGATGTTCCCAACCACTATTCACACTATGGTCAAAGTAATGTCCATTTTGAAAATCAGTCGGATATTCGTTGTATTGGCTATTGTAATACCAGTTCGACATTCTATTGCAGGGGTGTGAGTTGTCACACTAAATAAAACCCACTGATGTGGGATTCGTGGGTGGATAGAGTCTTACCTCCCGTACAGACGGGCGATGAACCGTTGAAGTCGACTCAGCCACCGACTCCTATGTCGTGTACGAACCCGAGGGGCCGAGACAAAGATCGTGAATCGTCGTCCTTCCCCGCAAACAATTTATATTTAATTTTTAACCCTTCCTTAGGGTTTAAAATAACAAAGTCCAAGTCCAAAAATAAAGTCCAAAAAGTGTCCAAAAATAAAAAGAAAAATTACAACAATGAAACCCTATTTACAGTTTCTAAAAATAAAAAGAAATAAAGTCTAAATAAAATAAATATATACAAAATCTTCTTCACTCCTTGGACTCCTCTTTTCTTTCCTTCTTTGGCGATGCTTTCCTTTTATAGCACTTTTTCTTTCCTTGTAGCTTCGCTCCAAATCTGAAAAGAATCAAAAAAAATACCAAAGGCGTAAAAGAGAACAAAAAAATAATAAAAATAAACCTAAAACAAATCTAAATACAAGTCCGCGTCGGCGGCGCCAAAAATTGATGTGATTTTGAAAGTTGTAGTAAAGTGGTAGTAAAGTTTGTTCAACTCAGACTTGATAAGATTTATTTTAGACTTAATACTAGAAAATATGTACAAAATACTGTCACGATATCGAGAGGTACTGAGACCCAGGATTCCACCAAACTTATAACATAAGGTTCAAATATTAATTCTTTTAACAATTATAGCTCAATAAATAGAGACATGGACTCTTATTTTTGCCAAGGAAGATTCTCAAAATATTAGTTGTAAATCCTAAGCATGGGACATCAATACATCTACGCAAGCATGACCCATCAAATGAGATGACAACTAATTAATCAAAATCATAATTCAATTTTAATTAGTGCAAAAGTCATATAAGAATTAAATATAATTACCCATGTATGATGTTAGGCTTCCTCCATCGTCCCGGTGATGGGGTTTAGCTCCTCATGGTAAAAACACGCTCAAAATAATAAATCATGGCTCAAAAAGGTGTTTTATTGAAGAAAATGTATTAAGCAGTGTGTTTGTAACAGTTATAATTGTTACAGAACCCACTGTTACAAAGAACCCTAACGTAACTGCGTTGCGAACACAAAATAATAGTTGGAAAATTGTTACAAAGTTATTGAGTTTGAAAGTATTGGTCACGGTTTCTGCAACTGTCTAACTAGGTCTTATGTTCTTCGTCTCCTCCTTCTTCAGCAGCAGCAGTAAAACCCGATCCCGCAACTTGTCCTGCAGCCTCCAACCTCTTCTCTATTTTACCCCAAAGTCTCGACTCTCTTTTGTGAGTCCCCTCAACCTCTTTTATATATCATGCCTTCGTACAAGTCGAGTAAGTCTCTAAATCTTCTCCATTTCTTTCACCTGAGGTTACGAGATTTTATTCCCCGCCAATCTTCTTTGCTCGTTTTTGTAAGTTTTAAACATCCCAAATAAGGTAAACTAGAGTCCCGTATGTAGTTAAACTCTCCGTAATCGCCAACTTCCATAAATACGACCAAACAAATCCAATAATAACTCGACTTCCCGTTGATGATGAGAGTCCAGTAGCTTCCTTTTTTGTCGAATCCAAACATCTTACCGATCTTGTTTAATAGTAACAGCCCAAAGTAATCCATTCTCGTGAAAATCCCCGATTAAATCTCTCCCGGTTCCGCCCGAAAATCTCAACAAACCCGAGAAAAGTCCATGCCCCGTTTGTCGAGAATCGATTATCCAACCAATTTCAATCGATCCCATCAACCATACCAGCCCGTTTACTAAATGCAAGTTCAATCCAACCGAATCCAGTGATTTAATCTCCTCAGAACTTGTCAAAAATTGGAACCCTAATTCTGCCCGTGAATAATAAACTTTCCCGCCAATTTCAACATTCAAAATGGAGAAGAAGACCTCCCCTTATCCGTGCTGGTCTCCCTTTAGCAATTTGGGTGCCCCTTATCCATTCATGGGGTCCCTCTAGCACATGACCAGGGGTGGAAATATAACTTTTCTGGGACGTCTCCAACACAATTCCGGGATGCCTGTAGTACATCTTCTGGGTGCCTTTAGTAATTTCTCCCAAGAGGTGCAAATACCACTTTTTGAGTCATTTTCCGCACAAGAGCTTATTTCTCCAAAAACACCTACAAAAACATAAAATCATCAAATAAATACAAAATCGAGCACTAACAATATATACAATTGAGATCAAAATAGACACATAAATGCGTCTATCAGTAAGTATATTCCCACCTTCGTTAAGTGGTTGATTTCCTTTCTTAAAGATCGTCAGAAAAAAAAAGGGTTTTCAAAATGATAAAAGATGTGGGTTTTCAAAACAACTCGGAGGGTTTTTCCTTCCTACTATTCAACGTGTCACATGAATCTCTCTTCATTCCTACCTGGACACATGTGTGACCTATAAAAAAGTTGTTTATTATTGAGAGCAACTTCATAAAACCCTTTTCGGTGAGGCGAATCGAGACTTTCGATCATTCTCGAACCTCGGATTCTTTCGGTAAGGGATGGTTATTTCTCTCTCAACTTTTAAGGATGAGATTGTGTTCATATATATGTCTAACTTCTTATGACTAGTGTGCAAAATCTCTATGTCTTCTTAGCGCTTGGATGCTATCATTTGGGAGAACTAGTAAGTTGGAAAAGTAGGTTTTGTGGGTATAACTCTTGTAAGCCCTCACGAGACTATAACTCGTCCACTAGGGACACCTAGGGGTTTAAAGGCATATTTCATTAGCTAAGTGCATCCGTTTTCTCGACGATATGGAGTTGTTGTATTTTAGATAGTTTGCTCGAGGACTAGCAAAAGCCAAGTGTGGGGGAATTTGTTAAGTGCATATTTTGCATACATTTAGTGTCGAATCCATGCTAGTAATTGCTTATACTCTTGCAAATTATTGTGTATTACGTTTGTTTTTCTCTATTTGTGTTTTATTAGGTGAATCATCCAAAAGAAGTGAATTTGCACTTTATTGTGCAATAAAAAAAGCTAGCTACAAATGGAGAAAGGCCAAAGACCAAGTGGAACTCGTTGAAGTTTAGGAGTTCTTGCTATCATCTTGAAGAGGACGAAAAGACGAAGTAAAGGCGAAAGAACAGATTCATTCCGACATCGTATGAAGATTTTATGGGCATTTGAAGCAAGTCAACGTGCGCGAAGTTGTCGCAACACATAATTTATAAAGGCACCCACATTTATGTTAGGGGCTGCCACCTTCTTCCTCTTTACCCATCGTGTAAACAACATCATAGATGATGACAGGGAATGATGGTGCTTTTGATTATGGATGGCAGGGAGTGAGTTCGAGGCTGTAATGATCATGAAGCCGAGAACAGTTCAACTAAAACAGAGAACCTAATGATGAAGACAAGTTCGGAGCTGCAGTGCCGATGAAGGAGATGAGAACAAGATGAGAAGACGTGCTGCTGCCATTATCAATGGATGGTGACTAGTGATGCTCGATGCTGTGGTTTATGGTTGAGACGCGAGCTTGAGGAGACTCTAGAATTGACTTGATGGTTTCTGCCGTTGGTTAACAGGGAAGTGATGAGACAGAGATAGCCGGAGTTGAACTGGTAGTAGTTTGCCGTCGATGGAGATGGCAATGATAGAGAGACTGGTGATAGCAGGTATATTATTTTTTGCCGAGGTTATTTCGGAGAAGGAATGATGTTGATCATGGTCACTTCCGGTGATGGAGAAGATGGAAGAAATTATGAAGTTCAGTTGGCTGTTAATTGTGATGGAGAATATGTTAACTGTGACTGGCAGTTGACGGAGGTAATGAAGATGGTGGTCTATGGTTTGCCGGGGTCGAGAATGGAGGAGATGCTGGCAGTAATGACGAGCTTATGGAAAGATGAGTTGGTCCCAGTGATAAAATAACTCGAGATGGGTTTTGTTGTGAGGATAGCTTGAGAAGATGAAACAATTAATGTTGGCAGTGATGGATAATGACTTCTGCTGCCGCGGTTAATGACAAGGTGGTCCTGTTGTGGTTGAATGGGTTTTGAGCAAGTCAGGGACGATACAATGAAGGTATAGAACGTTATTGATTCTGGTGATTCTCATGCAACGAGATGAAGGATATGGTTGCTGACAGATAGAGATCGAGAAGAGTTGTTGCCTGTAATGGTGAAGATGGATAGAGTTTGGCAGTTGGCAGAGACAATGGCAATGAAAGAACGATAATGGCAGAGAGGAAGAATATTGAAGGCAGTTGAGAGCTCGAGTTTATAGAAGAACAAGGAAAGCGATGAAGTTGGTTGTGAAGAAGAATAAATTCTTTTCCGCGGAGAGCCTGGTATACGCGGGAGTTGTTGGATGGGCACAAAAAAATCAGAAGACTAAGAAAACTCACGAAGGGAGAGATGTCCGTGAGAGGTCTGTCCGGAAACACAAAACTCGGGGGAAATTATTTCTCACGGAGGTGAGAGTATCCAAGGAAACTACGGCCGATAAATGAAAATCCAGGGAGAAAGAATTTTCACGGAGATTCATGTATCCGTGTGGGAAATTTGATGGAATAAAGGGAATGGAACCATCAGGGGTTAGCCTAGTTGGCCAGGAGCCTGACTCTCAAGTAGGAGGTCAGCGGGTCGAGTCTCCGCTCACGAGTTTGGAGATCTCATGAAATACTCCTTATATGTAATTTAAAATCTAGTTTAAGTGATAATGTATGTTCTTCCCTATTAAAAAAAAAGAAGAAGGGGGAATGGGCTGTCAGTTCCACAAAACTGACAAGCAAAGAACAATAACGGGTTGGGCCTTTCCAGCTTTGACCGCGAGCTCACTTGGCTGGCTAGCCATTTTCTTTACCCGACCAAGACTTGGGTGTGCAGTTTTTGGGAATTTGGCGACGTTTTGGCAAGTGGCCATATGATTTCGACCGGGATTTGGTGCACGGGCGCAACTACAATTTGGATACCTATATAAGATATATTTCTATCTTATAATCTTGAATCAAGTTTTGGAGAGAAGAACACAAGGAAGAAAAGCTAGGGTTTGGAGCTATTTCCATTACCGTAACTATTTCTTTACCATTTTATAATATGTATCGCATGGGTTTCATTACTCCCATGAGTAGCTAAACCCATAATTGATTGAGGATGTTTCTAGATTTGATTTGGATTAATATATGCATCTATTTTGAGTTCTTCATATGATTATTGTTTGCTTCTACTTTAATGAATGTCTATGATTGATTAATTGATTGCTTTAGGTGGCCAACTATAGTAGTTTATTGATTGATTTATTGCTAGTAAAGGGTTAGGATATCCGTGTCATTGTTGAATAACCCATACACAAGTAGAAAACGTGAGACCTTGAAAAGGGATTCTGTGGAGCAATCGCGTGTAGAACAACATTAGAAAGTGGACCTTGCGCTAAGAGTCTAACTACTAAGATTAACCTAAGTCATAAAATATAAACCATTCGATCAAGTTACACCTTGAGTGCGCTACTACTTGGTGGCTTGGACGAATAGAATCTGATATTCGAGCGCTTCGGTATCCAGTGACCAAAGGACTTTAGGGGATAGCACTGCGCTAGTTGTTATTCCACGGTTGATAATGTTCTATGATTAATGATGAATTGATGAATATATTAACTCATTGATGGTTTAGTAACGAAGAAGGATTCCTCGATCATCTCTCTCCATATTGCTTACAACTTAATCTTTTAATTGCTTTGTTATTTACTTTGTTCCAAAATCTAAAACAAACCCCCATTGTGACACTTTTTGACAACTAAATCTCCCTGCTCTTCGTGGGAACGAACCTTATTTACTGCTATATTATTCATTAATAAAGTAGAATATAAGTGAATTAATTTGAGCACCTACGACACGCATCATGAGTGCATCCTCACCAAGGAATTCCCTGCTATGTATACGGTGAGGGAAGCACGAGAATTGGGGCGCACATATTGTGTTAGGTAAGATATTGAATTTTTGGTAAAGCCATAGGATTCACGATTGGATTCTTCTAAAATGTATGTCTATAAACTTGAGCAAGATTTATGTTTTTATTATTTGCTTAAAGTGCTTATCATGATCCATGTACCTTGTGTATCGTTCATGTCTACCTAACTTGATTTGTGTTTAAGGTTCTTAAATGTTCAGGCTTAAAAATAGTAGTTCGGGATGTTTGGCCTTCATTGTACACATACCAGGTATGTATACAATCATTTGAAATTAAAATCCAGGGACTCCAGTTCGCATACCAGTTTGCAAACTGCTCCAGTTCACGAAATTCCGTTTGCAAATCGGTATGCAAACTTTTTCTGTCTTCGGTATTTGATAAAAAACTTGTTTTGGACGTATCTTCTTCATCCGAACTCGGAATGACCTAATTCTTTTTGAATTATTTTCCTCTTTGAATTCTCTTAAAAATAGTGATGAGAATTCCTGAATTTGGATGAGTTAAGGTCGGTCTTTGTCCAGTCTCTTGTTTTTGAGTGTTTTTCTCCGTTTCGTCGCACTTGCTCCACTTCTCTTGGACTTGGGCACTTGGATTCATGGAGTACTTCTATTATAATCTCATTTGTAGATTTTACAAGAATGATGTTGGTGACTCACAAAGAAGGAAGTTCAAGAATGGGCAGTAGTACACATTACTATGGGATTTTTGAATGTTCACAATCATCTTATGTGAATTATGGTGCATGGTCGTTAATGACTTTTTATGTTCTTCTTTGTTAAGAAAATCTTTTTATATGTTTTTGGTAGACATTCTTGGTGTAAATCCGAGCGGAAAAAATTGATTCTACCTTCTAAGGGCAAATCAACTTGTATGTTCTTTACAAGTTTGTTTCTTAGATAAAATAATTGCAATACTTAATCCTCATGGATATTCTTATATATTGCAAAACGTTTTATGAGATATATATGGGTTTACGTCCGTGAACTGTGATTATCTCATATATGCTC
The DNA here is from genome assembly GCA_023531295.1 of Papaver armeniacum. Classification (NCBI taxonomy): domain Eukaryota; kingdom Viridiplantae; phylum Streptophyta; class Magnoliopsida; order Ranunculales; family Papaveraceae; genus Papaver; species Papaver armeniacum. The sequence goes on from JAJJWW010012496.1 coordinate 50,440, forward strand.
AAAAGTTAAGTCTATTATGTCATTATGCAAATTTTGATAAAATATAGAATGAACTTTTGAATATTCCGCAGTATTGATCTTTCCGTGATCCAATTCTAAGTGAAAGTACTGTATGGCTCCATAAGTTTTCTTATGTTGAGCATTTCCGATCAAATTAATCATTGGGATTCCTTAGTGGTTAATTTAATTGAGTTTTCTGGATACAAATTCATGTTTCATGTGATTTGTTAATGTCCAAAGAAATCCTTCTTTTCTCGTAAAATTAAGGTCGCTCTTGTTGTTCTTTCGGGAATGACATTTTATGGGGGAGAGTTCTTTATTAAACTTGTGCTTAATTGCCAAATCTTTGTGCGGAGTGCGGTTGTGGAATATTGTAGGAGTTATCTTGTATCTTTATAAACTCCTTGATGGATACACTAAGTTTCGACTATGTGAAATCATCGAAACAAAGTTGATATGTTCTCTTTTAGTCATGAATAATCTCTTTGAGAATGTCATTATGATCCCACTAGTTTTCGTACCTTTACCAATTTATATTGACAAAAAGGGGGAGAATTATTTTGTAGTTCACACTACATATACATATGGTTTACGGATCATTATGTAAGGGGGGGTGGTTTTCATTTTGAGATGAAGTATTGACTAAGGGAGAGTGATACATATCACCGTAGTATTATTGTCAAAGTTGTGATACAATTGAACTTTGATGCCGTGTAATAATAATAATTGAGAATATCTGTTTTCTTATTGTTATGGCTACGGATCTTCAACAACTATGATGCTGAGTTGAACACGTTCAAAATCACAAGAGTACTTGGAGTGACGAAGAATTCAAGGAATGTTGAAGAACCAAGGAAATCAAGCATTTGAATGAGAAGCTACAAAGTTTATTTATTTTGTAATCTATATGTATTGATAGTTTTGTCACTAAAATTGACAAAGGGGGAGATTGTTAGTGCACTGCTCGGTCAAACTCACAAGCGTTGCTATCTCAAGCTTGTTTGTCAAGTTTAGTTGTCAAAAATATAAGTCTTGATTTCTAGTCTACTTATAGATATGTCTCGGATTAGGATAGAATGTGTAGTTGAGCTTTAGACTTCACGACGTTCATCGATTGAAGACGAAGATCTACTAAGGGAAGCTTGGAGGAACTTCATCAACAAAAGGTATGTGGAGACTTGAACTCATCTATTACTCAGAAGTATATTATATCCTATATCCTATTGAGACTAAGTCGTATAGCTATATACACTTTACATTATACACATTTGATATTTCGAGCTGAGTGCGCTTATATCTTTCTCGAAATATGTGTTGGAAAGCTTTTTGCTTTAACTACGTTCATCATTATTCTTGACGAAAGTCAAAAGATGATCATGTGAAAATCGTCTGGTAACATCTTACATGATTTGTGTGAGACAATCATTTGATGGACTCGGAATATTTCCTATTGATCATTTGATCACTTGAAAATTGCTTATAAGCTAATAGTTTGTGTGAGACAACTATTGTCATCTTCTAAGAATGTTTCAATAATTGAAATGGGAGTTTAGAAAAATTAACCGTTGTCTGGATATAGCACAGTATGCATACCCGTATGCAAACTGTTGTAAGAATGATTCAGGTCCGGGAACCAAGTATGCATACCTGTTAGAGTACTGCTCGGTCGAACTCGCAAGCGTTGCTATCTCAAGCTTGTTTGTCAAGTTTAGTTGCCAAAACTTTAAGTCTTGATTTCTAGTCTACTTATAGCTAAGTCTCGGATTAGGATAGTAAGTGTAGTTGAGCTTTAGACTCCACGACGTTCATCGAATGAAGACGAAGAACTACTCAAGGGAACTTGTGAAACTTCATCAACAAAAGGTATATGGAGACTTGAACTCATCTATCACTCAAAAGTCTATCTACTTTATCTCCTATTTGAGACAAAAAGTCGTATTGCTATATAGACTTCAATTTTACACATTTGCTATTTCTAGCCGAGTTTATCTCGCTTATCTATTTCTCGAAATATGTGTTGGTAAGCTTTCAATTTAACCAAGTTCATCTTTTATTCTTGACGAAAGTCAAAAGATGATCATGTGAAAATTGCCTTGTAACATCTTACATGATTTGTGTGAGATAGTCATTTGATGTAGACTCGGAATGTTTCGTATTGATCATTCGATCACTTGAAAATTGCTTTGAAGCTAATAGTTTGTGTGAGACAGCTATTGTCATCTTCCAAGAATGTTTCAATGATTGAAATAAGGGTTTAGAACATATAACCATGTTTGGATATAAACATAGTGTGTATTCACATTTGTGTAAAGTCCAAAATCGGGAACCAAAATATGCGTATCCGTACGCGTACTGGCTGGTTGTCGGAAGTCCGGAAACTAAGTATGCGCACCCGTACGCATACTGGCGGAAGTTCAAGTTCCGTGAATTTATGCTGGAGTTTGGAAATGTAAATGGTATGCGCACCCGTACGCGTATTGGCGTAACCAAACTCAGTCCGACTACTTAGGTATGCGTACATGTTTGCATACTTAAGTAGGTTATGTTCTAAAATCGGTTTGTTCATGAAATAATACATTTATATAATAAGGAATGCAATCTTTTGAAAACCGTGTCTATAATGTTCATGAAATGATTCGAGTGAATCAAAATCGATTTTGCTTCAATCGTGTCTTGTATACTTATATGAGAATATAAACAATTGAACAACTCTCTAACTAGTTTCATTTGAGTCATTTGAACTAGTTATGATAAAGATGAATAAGATTGATATTAAAGTGCTCATATGGCTAACCATAGATTAACTATTGTTGAACCAACTAGGTGAACACGTTTAGGTACGGTTACCTTTATCTAAACGATGGTTCATTTCATTTGTGTATAACAAGCTAAGTTCGATCTAACGGTTGAAAGATATTAGCTTGAATCTAATCAGGTTTTCATCTAACTGTGAATATTGAATGCTTTGTTACCAAGGTAACATTGATTGCAAACCTTGATTTGGATACTATATAAAGGAGAACTCTAGCAATTGGGAAACCTAATCCCCACACCTCCTGCGTGATACTAGTTGTGACTAGAGTCGATTCTCCTTTAACCTTAGGTTTTTCTAAAACCCAGTAGGTTAACGACTTAAAGACTTCATTGGGATTGTGAAGCCAGACCCAACTATTTCTCTGTAGTTGTGTGTTCTGATCTTGTTGTTTTCTATTGTGATTGAGTACTATCTTCATTAAGATTTACTCGAGATTTATTCTCCGATAGGCAAGATTGAAAAGTAGTCACAAATATCTTCGTCTCATCGTTTGTGATTCCACGATATCTTGTTTCGTTAATCGATTAAGATCATTATGAGGTGATTGATAATACTAGGATGTTCTTCAGGAATATAAGTCCGGTTTATCAATTGGTTCGTGTTCACCTTGATTTATCAAAAGACAGAACAAAACTCGTAGGTATATCTGTGGGAGACAGATTTATCTATTTAATAGACTTTTCTGTGTGATACAGATTTGTTTATCAAGTCTTCGACTTTGGGTCGTAGCAACTCTTAGTTGTGGGTGAGATCAACTAAGGGAATCAAGTGTGCAAAATCCGGCGTGGTTCAAGAGGCGTAAGGAACGCGACTGTACCTTGATCAGTGTGAGATTGATTAGGGCTCAACTACATTCCAGTCCGAAGTTAACTTGTAGTAGGCTAGTGTCTGTAGCGGCTTAATACAGTGTGGTGTTCAAATCTGGACTAGGTACCGGGGTTTTTCTGCATTTGCGGTTTCCTCGTTAACAAAATTTCTGGCATATGTGTTATTTCTTTTTCGCATTATATTTTGTTATATAATTAAAATATCACAGGTTGTGCGTTGAATCGATCAATTGGTAAATCCAACCTTTAGTTGTTGATTGAAATTGATTAGTCCTTGAACATTGGTTTTTTGTACCGTTCAAGTTATTTCTCTTGTATTCAATCGGGCTCGCAAATTCCTATTTGTTTGATTGCGGATTGAATTGAGAAATTGAGATACTAACTCTTGGATATATTTCCATTGATTGAATTTGACTGTCTAGTTGATTCTCTTGAATTTATATTGGAGTTAGTCCATACAGATTGCTAAGCAAAATATTGGGTGTGGTTGTTAGACCCCCGTTTTTTCAATACCCGTATGCGAACGGTTTTAACTGTCAAAGTTCGGGAACTTAGTTTGCGTACCCATTTGCAAACTAATTCACCTGAGATTGGTCCGGAATCACAGTATGCGTACCCGTTTGCAAACTGTCAGAAAGGATCAAGTCTGAAACTTAAGCTTGCGTACCCGTTTGCAAACTTATGAGGTTAAGTTCTAAAATCGGTTAAGTATGATTTTATACTCATGAACAAATACATTTATAAATTAAGGAATTCAATCTTTGCAAACCGTGGCTAAAATGTTCATGAACTGATTCTTTTGAATCAATCTGATTTTGCTTCAAATGTGTCTTGTATACTTCTATAATAATATATACAATTGAACAACATTATGAGTAACACAATTAGATTAATTTGAGTATCATTTGATCTAGAAGTGTTAAGATGAATATGGTTAACTCAAAAGTGTTCATGTGGCTAATTCCGGTTAACTGTGATTGAGCTAACTCAATATACACGTTTAGGTATGGTTACACAGTATATTTCATTTGTGTGTAACAAGCTAAGACCATCTAATGGTGGAAAGATATTAGATTGAATCTTAAATCAGGTTTCATCCAACGATGAATATTGATTGCTTTGTCCCAAAGTAATAAAACCCTGATTTGAAGACTATATAAGGGATAACTCTAGCAATTGGGAAACCTAATCCCCATACCTCCTATGTGATAGCAGCTGCGACTATAGTCGATTCTCTTTTAACCTAGGTTTTTCTTAAAACTATTATAGGTTAACAACTTAAAGACTTCATTGGGATTCTGAAGCCAGACCCAACTATTTTTTCTGTAGTTGCGATCTTACTTGTTCTATCATATTGAGTACTATCTTCTCTAAGATTTGCTCGAGATTTATATCCGATAGGTAAGATATAAAAAGTAATCACAAAGCTCTTCGTCTCATTCATTCCACAATAACTTGTTCTACTACCATATAGTTAAGTTATTGTGAGGTGATTGATATTTCTAGGCTATTCTTCGGGAATATAAGACCGGATTATCAATTGGTTCCTGTTCACCTTGATTTATCAAAAGACGAAACAAAAACTTCATAGGTATTTTTGTAGGAGACAGATTTATCTATCAGAAAGGACTTTTCTATGGGAGACAGATTTGTTTATTAAGTCTTCGACTTTGGGACGTAGCAACTCTTAGTTATGGGTGAGATCAGCTAAGGGAATCAAGTGCGTAGAGTCCTGCTGGGATTCAGAGGCGTAAGGAACACGACTCTACCTTGATCAGTGTGAGATTGGTTCGGTCTCAACTACATTCTAGTCCGAAGTTAGCTTGTAGTAGGCTAGAGTCTGTAGCGGCTTAATACAGTGTGGTGCTCAAATCTGGACTAGGTCCCGGGGTTTTTCTGCATTTGCGGTTTCCTCGTTAACAAAACTTCTGATGTCTGTGTTATTTCTTTTCCGCATTATATTTGTTTATATAATTGAAATATCACAGGTTGTGCGTAGTTCAATTAATTGGTAAATCCAACCTTTTGTTGTTGATTGAAATTGATTGACACTTGAACATTGGTCTTTGGTACCGTTCAAGTTGTTTCTCATAATAATCAGGCTCGCGGATTCCTATCCGTTTGATTTGATGATTACATTGAGAAACATAGATATAACTCTTGGATATATTTTCCATGATTGAGTATGAATGTCTAGTTGATTCTCTTGGAATTATATAGGAGTTAGTCCATACAGATTGCCTAACGAAATATTGGGTGTGGTTATTGTACCCCCTGTTAGAGCATGGCTCGGTTGAACCCACCAAGCGTTGGTATGTCAAGTTTGGTTGTCATATTTTAGTGAATCAAAAATCATGTTAAGAGTCGCTTGATTATGTACTAGATTTAAACTTCGTATAGGTTAGCTTGAAAGTATTAGGATATGAGACATTACAAGTATTGCGAAGACTTGAAGATGTGAAGAATCAAGGAGCTACAACGACAACAATCATCCTTCCACTTGAGGTTAGTGATATTTTACTTGAACTGTTTCATTCCCTAACGTATCTTTCAAGTCGTGCATATTGAAAAACATAACTGCGAAGCATATTTGAACTCTAGATAGACATAGTATTAAGGAATACAATACGAGGTTTATTTCTTAACCATTAAACTTTGTAGATAAGACATCGCCATAATCATTTGAGTGCTATTGTGATTATGTATGGGTATGAGGTGAGGATTTCATCCCAGGGAACAATGTTTAAATGTGTTCTAAGGAAGTAAGTTCATAAACTTGTTTGTGAACCGAAAAGGAAATTGCCAGGTGTTATTGGTTTTGTTATTCATTGCATATCTTATGAACAACCAATATGTGTGATAGAGTATAACCGCTCACAACTTGTTGTGTTCTTGGTAGTTTTGTTCACAAAGGCCTGACTTATGAATTGGTATAACTTTTATTAGTAAATCCGATCTTAAGTAATCGCCTGTGGTATGATCGGATTTTGTATGTCTGACCTTGTAAGGGAAAGGGAACCGATCCTAGTAAGGGAAAGGGAACCGATCCTAGTAAAGGGTGCAATACATCAAAGGGAACCGATCCTTGTATGGGGTGCAGCAAGGTTTATAGCAGAAAGGGGAACCGATCCTATGGACATGTGAAACACATATAAGTTAGATACCATATATATGTGAGGAACCGATCCTAGTACCTAGTCAACCGAACTTTTGGGAAGCTAGTGTGACTATGCACAGTACTCACATAGAGGTAGAACCGAAACTTGTTTTGGTAGAACCGTAAACCCATGATTGTGATTGAATGTTGGTTTGATCAATCACATAGTTCTTGAAAGTCAGATGAACCAATTCTAAACTTGTTTGGAAGTGTGGCAAATCGGTTTCAAGGTTGTAAGTGTGAAAGAGAACTTACAAAGTTAAGATGTCGACAAACTTTGAACACGTGCCGTGAATGTTTATTTCTATAATTGTTCAAAGATATTCCTTAACGGCTAAGGGAAGAGAATCCCAGGATCGAAACATAAGTAAGTTAAAAATATTTTAATTAAGGTTATTAATTTCATTTTGTAGGGAAATTACATAATTAGTAATGTGCATTTACTAATTAGATTTTCCGAGAGATTTCGATCGTTTTTTTTTTTGGACAGAGCATTCCCAGGAATTATGAAAACAGAATCTGTGCTTTTATGAATATCTTGAGAATATTTTCGGTTTTGGAAATTCCTTGGTGTCCAAACTGCCTTGTCTATAAATACACGAAGTTTTCCTTTCTAGCAAACTAATCCTTAGTAACAACATATTTACTCTCTTGTTGTTGTTACTGGTGTAGCCTCCTATTCGGAGAGGAGAGTAACCTAATTAGGCAAAATCTCTTACGACCGCTCTGTTTAAAGTCTTATTTGGGATTGAGAAGCTCTAACGCGACCCGTTGGTGGGAAACTAGATAATTGCGGTTTATCTTTGTTTTCGATTGATTTGATTGACTAACGGTGGTTGAAATATGATTGCACCTAGTTTGTTTATTCTTGAGAATATTCTCTTCAGATATAAGATTCACTCAAACTAGTTCAGAGTTTCGACATGGATCTTTAGACTGTTGTTAGTTCTAAAGACGATCTTGTGATAATTCATTGTTAACAGACTCTGTTCTGTGCGTGATTGATCACAAGAGATTCAAGTGATTGTGTGCAGGTTTTTATTGAAGATTTAAGAAGATTTGAAGACAAAGAAGATATTGAAGATCTGACTTGGGTTTTATAATCTTTGCTGTGCACAATACTTATTTCGGTAAAAGAGGATCCAATTAATAATCGGTTTATCCTTGTGGTAGATTGGATTGATTAATTGAGTAGATCGGCATCAATACGTTTCCTTGCGATTAAAGGTATTGATTGGCTTAATCTTAAACGATTACCTTTGGGTGATTGAACATAAGATAGATCTAAGGACCCGACGAAGGAGTTTAAGTTAAGATAAACAGAAGAGCCTTTGTCCGACTCATATCACTTGGTTGAATAGAGTTGATACCAAACAGATTTGTTGTTCCTTTACTGTTTGAAATACGAACCAAAGGAATTGTTCCAAGTACGTGACTTATTCACAAGTCGGAGGCGTGGGAATACAGACGGAACTAAGTGAACTATAGGGTTAGTTACTTGGTCTCAACTATACGAAATTAGGTGTAATTTTGTGTAGCGGCTTAATCCTGAGAGTATTCAATTCTGGACAAGGTCCCGGGGTTTTTCTGCATTTGCGGTTTCCTCGTTAACAAAATCTTGTTGTGTCATTTACTTTTATTTTCCGCATTATAATTGTTTTATTATAATTAAAGTAAATCACACAAACCTTAATTCATATTTACTTGATAAGCAATCCTATTGTGTTTGGTTAAGTCTGAACCTTTGTATCAAGTAAACATACTTCGTTGTTGTATTGTCTCGATCTCGTATCCATATACGATCACACTAAGTGTGAACCGATTAGTTGTATTGTCTCGACTCAGTCCATAGATAATCACTTTCGGAGAAAGGACTTATAGGTAGGAAAAGTTTTAGCTTGAGGTATATTTGGGTACCCTCGCCTTTTCACCCCCGCTTTTTCAATTTCGGTTAAATTTAATTAAATTAACTGAAGGGTCCGGATCATGAGACTCACACTTTTGACAAAAGTTTTTGGCCGTTCGTCTTCTATTATAAAACGACAACCAATCTTGTTTAGGTGGCAAGTCTTTTCGCTCGAAATACATCAGAAAACAAGTCGAGCCGATAAGAAAATTTTGACTTGATAAGAGAACAACACGTTATACCAAACAAATCTCTACCTACATCTAATCAAAAGAAATTCGCTAGACTTTATCTTCTCCTTCTAAGTTAGAGGCTTAAAACTTTTTCTTTCTCTTTTTGAACTAGTACGATTTTTTTTGTCTTACATACTGCATCTATTGTCCAAAATTTGTTACTTATTGGGTTGTCGTTTTGAATTTGTATACGAAATTTGCAAGGTATATTTTCTTTTTGCAATTATATGTACTCTAACTGGTTAGGTTATTGTTTCTTTGGTATCTTAGTTTATTAGAAGTAATATGATCCCTAATTTTGATATGAAGTATTCATGATTGGTTTTGAGTCGGCAGTCTAATGCCTTGTTGATTTGGGTTTTTGTATATAGAGAAATATAATTCTTAAGTCTAATTTTGAATTGACAAAATTCTTCTTTCTAAGTCACTTTTAAATGTTTGCAATCAATCTAAGAATTCGGTTTACAAAGATTTGACAAACAATTATAATTTGTTTTATGTCTATCCACCCCCAAAGGATTAATCATGAGACATGAGCAGTAGTTGATTAATCTATGGCTTTAGTAGTAATATTTTTTTTTCTTCCACTTGCATTAGTTTGTTTGATTTTGTTTTGTTGCTTAATGAATAAAATGTAATGGCTAGACATAAAGATATTAAAGTCTGGCTTAATGGGACTCATTGGTGCCTTCTGAGTTCTGACATTCATGATTAGTCCCCTTTACAATTTATCTTCTTTTGTTAATTTGATCACCATGACAATATTGAAACATATTTCTTTATTCATTATATATCAAGCAGGCTCCAAATTTCCATCTTTTTTATAACTATAAGTCGGATTCAACTAATTTTCATCCACCCTCACAAGTTGTCGATGCTTCATGCGGTTACCTGACTCGACTTTTCGCATTCTGTAGCACCGAGCTTCAAAGGAATAAAAGCAAAACCAAAGAAATAACTAGGGTTATTCTGCTTATAAGGTTGGGTTTTCTTTGCATTCTAATTCTTGGCTATAAGATCACAACACAATGGTAGGCCTGAGAATGGGGTTATTTTAGCCTACAATTTATACCGCAAGTGCACGGTGTCTGTTATGAAGCACGGGGCAAATACGAGTCGAACCACAGAGACTTGTGGTGCCGATAAGTGATCAAGGCTATGCTTAACTGAATTCTAAGTGATATTGTAACAAGTGACAGAGCTAATATTTTATGTCGTAGAAACGACTGAAGTTGTTTTAGTGATTCTAAACTAAGGCAAGGAAAATAATGTGACAAATTGGAGAGTGCTAGGATAGTTGATTCCACCTCCAGACTCTATGCTAAGGCAATTCAACTGAGGTTGTGTTGTTGTATCTTTCCAGGGAAGATTCTAAGGTATTATGTGTCAACTAATCTTCCTAATCCCCCCTAGTATAGAGTGTCTTATTACGGCACACTCTATCACAGGTTCCTAGAATAATTAGCTACACAACATTCCTATCCTATTAAGCACCTGATTCTTCTTCCATGGAGGTCTCACATGAAGGATTTAGTAGCCATTCTATCTAATTCTCCCCTAGTATTGGCTGTCTTCTTACAAGACTGACCAATCACAGGAGAAGTTGATCAATTTGCTAATTAAACTCCTATTTCTATTAAGCATAACAATAACAACATCAACATGATTACCCAACATATAATCTAGGGTTTCAACAACACCCTAGCAAAAGAATTTAGAACATGATTCAAATACAAAGAAATAAAACTACAAATTAAAACTAAGTGAAGCACTGGCTAGCCCAGGCATGTTTTTTAACATCACAATTCAGTTCTAATATTTATACATGCAAGAACCCCCAAAATTCCCAAACCCTAATTCATTATAAAATAGAAATTAATTGCAAAATAATTCGAAAACACTCATACCCATACTCTGATTGCCTCTGAATCATCCTCTCCTCCGGTCCATGCGTCGATCGATGTGATGAATGAGAAACCCTAGTCCCAATTATCTTTAATTTAGCTTCTAGGGTTGATAGAAGCTAAAAGAAAGATGACTAGACCTAGAGAGGGTACGGAGGTGGTTGATGGTGTGGTTGTTGGCCGATGGTGACAGGAGAGGGAGAGATGGTGGCGGAGGTAGCTGTCATGGCATGGAGGTGGTAGAGAAGAAGAAGAGCATAGCTGCAGAGGGGGAAGAGAAGAAAGAGAAAGTGAGGAGAAGACTAGGGTTGTTCGAATAGGGTATATGGTATGGATATTTTGCTGTGAAGCGGGCATAGCGAAGTGTCGATGGGAAGGCATCAGCGAGCGTGGGATGAAGCTGGTGCGATCTGAACGGCTCAGGGAGGTAAGCGGTTTTGGCTTGATCTAGTGTTGCACGGGAGCGGCGATCGTTGATGTGCTAGGTGGAGCGACCGTTGGATGTAGCTGAGGGAGATCTCAATGGCTCAGAGTGAGCGGGCTCGGATCTGGGTCAAGGGTAGCTCTAGCCCAAGTCTTCCTTGTTGGGTTGCAACTGATTTGCGCGCGGGCTTTGGCTATTTGCTCCATAGATGTTCGACTCCAATTCTTCGCTCTTTAGCTCCTCAGTTTCTCCGGGCTTTATTTATTACCTAAAAACACAAAATTAATTAATACAAATATTTATTCTTGAAAACAAAGAAAACACAGAATCTGGGATAATATCTGATTTCTAAGCGCAAAAGATGAGTAAAATGCCAATAAAAAGGTGTATAAATATGCACTATTTGGCACTCATCACACAACAAATTCATACCCTAATATGTCGCCAACACTTGATAACGGCTTATGGTTAGCAGATAACTAGAGATCAGTTAACCAAAACGAGCACCGGTAAGTGCTTTTTGACTCTAGTGCAGATTAGAACATCGTGTATGGGATATTAATGTAGTTTTTTCGAGTGATAAGTAAAAGTTCGTTCAAAGACTTGTAGAGATTGGTTTAAGACTTGTGAACAAAATAAAGAAAACTATATATACAAAATTGTCACAATAACGAGAGATACTAGGACTTCGGATTCCACCATTAATCACATTCAATTGGTTCATATAATGACTCATAACAATTCTAGCTCTTTTGTTGACTCTTTTCTTTGCCAAAAGTAGATTTCTAAAAGATTAGATGTAAATTACAAGCATGATGTATCAAAAGCTCTTACGTCTAAGCATACACCATCAAACGAAATCACAACTAATTAGTGAAAATCATAAATCAATTAAAATAAGTGAAAAAAGTCATAAAGAATCAATTATAGTTTCCAAAAAATTGTGATAAGGCTTCCTCCGTCATCCCAGTGATGGGGTTTAGCTCCTCATATCGAAAACACGCACAAAAGAATACTCCATAGCTCAAAAGGTGTTTTTATGAAGAAATAATAACACAAAGATTTGTAACGCTGTATAGGCATCACAGAAGGAACTGTTACGATAATTGTTGCAAAACTAAAGATAATAGTTACTAACGGACTGTTACAGAACTGTTTGAATATAAGACCATGACTGCGACTGTTCTGTGCAGCTTAATGTTCTTCAGTTTAGGGTTCTTGAGAACGACACTTCTCTAGTGTCCTCTGCAACTCCTTCTCTTCTTCTTCTTCTTGCTGCTGCTACAACTCCTCTGCAGCCTTTTCTTCTTCCCAGCAGCGTACCCAAACTCTCGACTCTCTTCTATGAACCTCCGCCACCCTATTTATACAAAACATGGCTAAAAAGTATCTCAAGAATATCCAAAATATCTCGCGGTCATTTTCTTTTCCTCTCCCGCAAGTCACGGGATTGCTTTCTCCCTTTTCTTCACTTCTCTACGCGTCCCTGACTCGATCAAAACTCTTTTAAAGATAGAAAGAAATCTCTACGAGTAGATATCCTCCCTGAGCCACCAAGTTCCTTCCAAAAAATGCATCATATAACCCGTGATATTCTCCTCTCTCCGTTTTCTCGAAACTTCCTTATTCTCTGATTCCAAAACCCATAGCAACACTATTTGATAAAACAGGCCCAAACTAACTTGGTCCGAAGAAAATCCATGAGAAAATCTCGTCTAAATCCAACTCAGGGAGTTCGCAGGTGAATATTATTCTTCCCGCCTCTGTGTAGCTTGATCTCAATGATAAAGCCCAGTTCATTCGATTCAAACAATCATACAGTCCCTGTTAAAGCTAAACAGGTCCAGCCCAATCGAGTTTAGTGATTGAATCTCTTAAGTTCACGTCCAAAATCCAAACCCAAATCTGTTCTTCACTGCAATAGTTTCCCGCCAAAACCTGAGATTTGAATTTGGGAAGAAGATGCCCCTTATCCTGCTGCTGGGGTGTAAATAACAAGTAGGCACCCCTTAGTAATTGAGTGCCCCTTATCCAAATAAGGGGTGTCTTTAGTGATTTCCTCCCACGAGCGCAAATACCACTTTTCTAGCCATTTTTTCCGCAAAAGCTTATTTCTCCAAAAACACCTACAAAAACATAAAATAATCAAATAAGTATAAAATCGAGCACTAACAATACACATAATTGAGATCAAAATAGACACATAAATGCGTCTATCAGATATCGTTCAGGTTTTTTATCCCTTTTTTAAGATATGTTTGTAATATGAATATCTGGAGCAACGGTAGTACGTCTGGCTCCAAGTCAGAAGGTTGCGTGTTCGATTTGTTAGAGCATTGCTCATTTGAACCCACCAAGTGTTGGTATGTCAAGTTTGGTTGTCATATTTTAGTATAAAAAATCAATTAGAGTCGCTTGATTAAATATCCTAGAAACCAACTTCGTTTAGGTTAGACTAGAAAGTCTAGGAATGTTGAGACATACAAGTATTACTCTGAAAACCTGAAGATCGTGAAGACGTATTGACTACAACGAATACATCATCCTTCCACTTGAGTTATTGTGATACTGACTTGACTTATTTTCCTTCCTATCATCGCTTTCAAGTCGTTTAAGATTGAAAACATAACATGCGAGGTTATATTTAATAATATAGTATTAGACTTGGTCATTTTAGTATGATCAAAGTGTCAAGGATGAATATTTTATTACGAAGTATAACGTTTATCATTTGAACTTCGTAAATGTGACATCGACATAAGTGTGATTTCATCCTAGGAAACTATGTTTGATTACATATGTTTAAAGGAAGTACATATACAAAACTTGTTTCGTAATCGAAAAGAAATCAATAGGCGTTTTGGTCCGGTTCTCATTTAAGATCAATTGGATTACCAATTCGTACCTAAATAGGGAAGTAATGTAGAACCGATCCTAACTTATGTTGGGAGTTAAGGTAGAACCAATCCCTACTTATATCGGGAGTCATAGTGTGACCGATCCTACCTAATTATTTTTATAGGGTAGTACTAGTTCCTACATGATTATTTTTATAAGGTAGAATTGATCCCAACCTCTTTCGGGAAGTAAGCTAGAACTTATCCCTACCTATCTATCTTTATAAGGTAGAACCAATTCCCTTAAGCAAAACCAATTTCTATAGTCACGTACACCTCAGGGTTTGTGTGATTTGGAAATTGGGTTTGCATAAAAGGAAAGTTATAGATGTCGACCTAATTTGGGCATAAGTATAATTCTTATCTTTTATTGTCTAAAGATATTCCTTGATACTCAAGGTGATCCCAATCCAAAATATTTGAATCTTTTAATTAAGTGTTTTCGATTATATGCTTTTTATTTTCCAGCAAATCAAAATATATCTCTTGGAAACTTATATTAGTTAATTGCTAAACTAATATTAGATATTTTTTAATGAGAGATTTCAGAATTACAGGTTGGATATTAGTAGGAAATAGGATAACCGAAATTAGGTACTTATCACATATCTTGAGAATATTTTCGGTTTTGGAATTTCCTTGTTGTCCAAACAACCTTGGTCTATAATAGTTGAGTTTGCATTTCTAGCAGGCTATCCTAAGAGCCATGAAAACTTCACATGTGTTGTTTCTAGTGGAGCCGTCCATCCGGAGAGGAAAGCACCCTAATTAGGCGAAAATCTCTTACCACTGCTCATTTAAAGACTTCTGTGGGATCAAGAATCTCTACGAGTACCGTTGATGGTAAACTAGATTGTTATTTTAGTTTTTGATTATTGATTTGTTTGACTAACGGTTGTTGAAACTTTGATTGCACCTAGTTAGATTATTCTTGAGAGCCTTCTCTTCGGATATAAGGGTCACTCAAACTAGATCAAAGTATTGACGGGATCTTTAGAACTGTTGTTAGATCTAAAGACAACTTGTCATCATCCATTGTTAACAAACTTCGTTTTTTGTGTGATCGATCATAAGTGGATTCAAATTTGTGTTGTGCAGGTACATAAAAAGGCAATTGAAGATTTGAAGATAAGAAGATATTTTTTCTTATTGGTTTTCGTATCTCGTGATTTGTGCTTACATCTTGATCGGCTAGGATCCGACTTAGATCAGATTTATCTAATCATAAAGTCATTTAGATCGGCAACTATCATTTGGTGGTATTTTTCAATATTCGAATGTGGTAGTTGTGAATCCGAATCTAAGTTATTCATTTGGATTGATCTTACCCGACAAAGGAGTTTACTTGTTTAAACTGAAGATCCTTTGTCATTACTCAACGAATCTTTTTTTCTAAAAGATTATTGGAGTAGTCACTAGTTACAAAGCAACTTTGTTCCTTTACTGTTTGTAAGACGATCAAAAGGAGTTGAGTTCTTAAGAGTTTACATCGGTAAAGCAACTCAAGATTGATTTTTTTTCTTAGGATTCACGTGCGTGATCGGTAGGTTGTAGACGCAGGTATACTGAAGAAACTAAGTAACTAGGAGTAGTTTACTTGGTCTCAACTATATGAAGTTGGCATTGTACTTTGTGTAGCGGCTTAATTCTGAGAGTATTCAAAACTGGACTAGGTCCCGGGATTTTCTTGCATTTGTGGTTCCTTCGTTAACAAAATCTTGCTGTGTTATTTACTTTACTTCCACATTATAATTATTTTATTACAATTAAAAGTAAATACACTTGTACGTTAATTCTAATCACTTGACTCTGATCCTATAGTCAATCGGTCTTGTACCGTAACTATTGTCAAATGAATAGCAAGTTGTTGTATTGTCTCGACTTTGTCCGGACGATAACACTTGGTATCAGACTTATAGGTTGAAACAAAAAGATTGTGGTGTATTTGGGTACCCTCGTCTTTTCACGATTAACGTCAGATTTTCTACCATGGTTGGAAATAAGATTACTATGATGTTGCTTCTTTTTATTTGTACATTGAACTTATTATATTTGCTTTGTACACTGCATATCAAATGCATCTTCTTTTTCCATCATTTTCATGCTAGAATAATGATGATGTTTAGTATGTTTATAAATTCCTTATAGTGCCTACCGTATGTACTGAAGTTTACTCTAGGGAGGACATCTATCAGTAGAATTGCGTACAAAATAAGCAGATGATTGTCGATAAGATGTTACGAATACTATATAGATACAAAATGTAGATATGTTTCAAAGAAAAGCATGCCTTTTGTGGTCACGTAAGCTAAGCTCTCCGTCAGTGGATTGCCTCTGGATTAATGTTTGAGCTCTTGAATCCAATGCAAGCTTTTCAGAACTTCCACAATAACTAGTTTTCCATACTGCAAGCTCTTCTCGCTTCTGGTCGTATGTTTCGTAATCACTATGTATTGTATCCCAAGTAAAATAGTATCCTCATTGTTGGCGTGTATACCTACAAGAAATTTAACACAGTTATAAATTGAAATTAATGATGCGCATGAAAGAAATGAATTAACACAGTTAATGGTACCCTCGTTGCCCTCTCCTTTCAGCCGAGTCTCTTTGAGCCTCTTGAAATTCACTGTCATCGCTACTCATTCTTTTCTGATTTGCTTGTGAGAACTTGACCGGGCCTCTTAAACCCGTTAGTAGTAGAAGCAAGTGAACCTCCTCTGGAAGTAGGTATATTCTTTTCTTGGATCTGGTTCGTGATATTGCGAAGACCCATAAAATTATATATGAATTCTCCTATATTACTGGCACCCTACATGATTTTTTTTTGAAGCATATCCTACGGGATTGGTGATCAAACAACTACGTAAATAACCCACGCATGACGTAGCCTTGGCTGAAGAGCGAAAATCTTTACTTTCAGTAAGAACAAAAAAAAGAGTGAAAATGAGTGATAATGATTAAAGCATCTAAAGATATATAGCTAGAATACAATCTAACCAGACGAGAATGAGAAGAATAATACCCAAAATACTATTTAGTGTCGTTAATGGAAAAGTGGAGAAGAAGCTTTAAAACCGTGGAAAATATATTCGGAATCAGTTGCAAAGAATATTTTGACAATGCTTTTGTTCCTTTTATCATGTTAAAATTTTCTTATCGGCTCGGCTTGGTTGGAGCCGTATAAACTTAAAAGGCATGCCACCTAAGAAAACGACCAGAGATTTTTGTCTAAAGCTTTTGCCAAAAGCATGGGTCCAGTGATCCGGACCCTTAACTTAATTGTAACTCGCAGAATAACAACAACGAAATAACCTGTAATTTTTTTTTGGAATCAACACATTCAGCGATAATTTTCCCATTTATGTACTCCAAATGTAGAATATGCGATGGGATTAGAAAGGTTTGGCAAGCAAATACTAAGGCTAATCTTAACAGAAGATTTTTGAGGTGCCAGTAGCCAAATTCCAATGGTTAGATAAGGCTACCACCTTGCCATCACCTACACAACATTCAACAAGGGGTTGTTCCAGCTGTGAAAGTCATATTCATTGGTTGAAAGATTGCCCTAAACGCAATTACGAAGAGATCAATGCAGAAACTACTATTGATGAATTATATGAGCAGTTTTAAGGATCAATGAAGTTGGAAAAACCAATAATGAAAATAAGATCACTGTAACACTAAATTAATATGTACCACTAGAAATGTAGCAAACAAACATTATAATTTATAGAATGATGCTAATTCCTAGTATGTATGTTAGTTACTTTAATAGATTTCTTGTATGTATGTTTTTTTATATGAGTGGAACATTTTTTGTTAGGCAGAAGAAGCACATATGGATTTCACGAGAGGTGTGGTTCTTTGTATGAGTGTCACCTGTCAAAAACCCACTTACGTACTCAAGTGATTTGATTAGACATATATAATATTTTTAAACGAGACGACGGCAAGCGGTAAACCAACACTTTTTCTCTTATAGCAAATGGAAATGGTTCATGTTTAAAACCAGCAGAGAAAACCCAGGAGTCTTAAGCCGATTAACTTTCATAAGCCTCTGCCTTTGTTCATCATCACCAGTCCTATCAACAAATGCTGTACCACCCCACCAATATGGAGCCACGTGAATGCAATCTTCTCGTCAGGCCCGAGTTTATTCATCACCCGACCACCCAGAGCTACCAAAGGGCGGACAACTAATGAGACTCGCAGGATTAGAAGTCGACAGTGTTATCAACCACATGAACAACAATAGATGGTATTGCGGATTGAGAGTTTTCATCAAGGTGAACATGAATAAACAATTTTTAACTCTTTTCTTTATACTTGGAATTTTGGGAAGCATTTTCTTTAGCAGTATCTGTAGGAGGGTTTCTCCAATAACTTTCTTTTCACCACATTCCTTTTCCTTATCCTAGTTTGGTTTCTGTGGAGTATCATCATTGAATATGATGGTAATCCAAACACCAAATAATACTGATTTCATAGACATTTCGGCTGTTATTTGATTTTGTGTGGTTGTATTTTGTTTGGATAATTATATTTTCTGGTTATACATTACTTCATGTAGTTGGACAACCTTCATACGATATTTCTCTAGATGTACTATAAGTTCGTTATTCATTTTAAATAACTTGTCGAATTATGCTGCACGTGCACACGTGTTCCATACAGAATTTAAAGCCTTTATAATTGTCGTTATAATCTATTGACACAAAATATTCGGTTAACATGGTTCGGCCATCAGCAAGTCTGTTAAGTGTGAACAACCGCCTCGAAAAATAAAAACTGTCAGACCTGACATTTGTCCCCTCATACCAAACGTCATAATTTCGGCCTTGTTCTTAATTAAATGACCAAACATAGTTTTTTTTCTTTTGCTGTTAGTCGTGTTCTTTAGCTTCTCTTTATGTTCTTTTTGGGAAAATAACACGATCAAACTATTTTTACGACTCACCCAATATTGTTGTTTTATTTTATAATAGATGATAGTCGGAACTTATTTAGTCACTAATAACGTTTTGTACGAAGTAAATTCACCGTAATCTCATCTTACCATTGTTGGTTTGAGAGCTCTAAACCTTGCCACAAATTTGGGTGATTTCAGGCAAATAAGAATGACCGAAATCTGTTCTTATATCAGATAATTGTAGAGCAGATGGTAAGGGGTAGTGAGAGGTAAAATCGGAAATTTATGCTATAGGAAATTTTGTAGCGCAAACTATTTGTCTAACTATAGAACACTATATCGCTCTTTAACCTCAGCCCATTAGCCCAAGGATTCAACAAAGAAAAACCCGATAAGCAGTAAACTGATCACACTCACTACTCTCTCTCTCCCCTTCCACGACTCGGCAATCAAAATTCGAATTGCAGAAGTATTCCTCCTCAATCTCATCAAAATTTTCGCACATATAAGAAAAATAAATCTACAACTTTTCCCGATTCTCAAACCCTCGAAAAGTTTCCCGACACCCTCGAATTATTATTGTTAACTATTGATCTCTCTAATCGATATCATCATCATCATCAATGGGTGAATTTCTTGATCTAGAAGCGCAAGATGGTGTAAGAATGCCATGGAATGTAATACCAGGGTCAAAACAAGAATTAACAACATGTGTGATTCCAGTTTCAACAATCTACACACCAATAAAATCTTTCCCAAATATACCAGTTCTTCCTTATTCACCTCTACGTTGTCGTACTTGTAGATCAGTATTAAACCCATTCTCAATGGTCGATTATACTGCTAAAATTTGGATTTGTCCTTTTTGTTTCCAAAGAAATCATTTTCCACCTGGTTATGATTCATTATCTGAAGATAATTTACCTGCTGAACTATTCCCACAATATACAACTATTGAATATGAATCACCTTCTGAGAAATCTTCAATTCCTCCTGTTTTTTTATTCGTTGTTGATACTTGTATGATTGAAGAGGAATTAGGGTTTCTCAAATCTGCTTTATCACAAGCTATTGATTTATTACCCGATAATTCACTTGTTGGTTTGATTACTTTTGGGAGTTATGTTTACGTTCATGAGTTAGGGTTTGGGCAGATCCCTAAGTCTTATGTGTTGAGAGGTTCTAAAGATTATACTAAAGAACAGATTTTAGAACAAATGAATTTCTTCGCTAAGAAGCCAAAACCAACTACTGGTGTTATTGCTGGTGCTAGAGATGGACTTTCTGCAGAAAGTATTGCCAGGTTCTTATTGCCTGCTTCAGAATGCGAATTTGCTTTGAATTCTGTTAGTTCCCGACTCCGAACCCCTGAAATATGTCATTTTTATTTGAATATCTGATGGAATTTCAAGTAGCTCATTAAATGTCTCAATTTTGCACTAGGGATAATTAGTTTCTGGACATGTTCTTTTTTTTACTAATGAATGATATTGATATGTAGTGTTGCATGAAACCAGAGCTCGCAAGTTTGGTTAGTGATTCATTTTCTTTTTTCCGCTTTGGTTTTGAATTAGGTATTAGAGGAGCTTCAGAAAGATCCTTGGCCTGTAAATCCAGATCAGCGAGCAACAAGGTGTACAAGCACAGCCCTAAGTGTAGCTGCGAGTCTGCTAGGAGCTTGTGTTCCTGGTTCTGGAGCGAGAATTATGGCATTTGTGGGTGGTCCAGCTACTGAAGGAACAGGAGCTGTAAGTTTCTCTAGATCAGTAATTTTTATTGAGTCTACTTTTTCTTTTCTTCTAATACTATTCTATCACAATATAGATTGTTTAATTTATAGATAACAAACTGATATGGGCCAACTAAATCTTTTTTATTTAGTGATTCTAGGGAACATTAGGACGAAGTATTGAACATCCAATGAATGGTATCCAAGCCCCGCATCATCTAGGGTTAGACTGTGTAGAAAACTGAAAAACTTTTAGAAAGGACTAACGGTTAAACTTCCAATTGACTGTTCAGGAATTAACACACCCCTTAGCGTTAATTTTCAACTTAAGACGAGCAAGGGTTAAAAAATAAGATGTTAAATTGCTGGTGGATTGGCAAACCTCCTGTAACTTGATATCCATTTGTCCTATACTTCCTTATATTGCTGAATTTGACTTATTTGTTAAGTGTTTCAGTATCTGGCCAGTGGCCATTAATCTATTTATCAGGCCATGGTTAATTCATTGGAGGTTAATTAACTTTTGAGATTGCTTATTTAACGAATGCAGATTGTATCGAAGACTTTATCCGAACCTATTCGTTCTCACAAGGACATTGATAAAGATTCTGCTCCCTACTATCATAGAGCTGTTAAATTCTATGAGGGGCTCGCAAAGCAGTTGGTGATTCAAGGACATGTATTGGATTTGTTTGCTTGTGCTCTTGACCAGGTACATCTCCTTTCTCCATATCTTGATTCCATATGGTATTGCAAAGAACTTGAAACATTATGATCGTGTTAGAATGATTCATCACAGGAAGAGATGTATAGACCTAGTTTTTCACTATATCTACATGTGTTCTTACTTGGTTTGATGTTGTAAATTTTATAGCTCTACCAAAGAAACATTATGAATAATGATAATGATGTTAGCACAATGCACTTGAAACATCATGTATTTCGCCTTAGTTATGCGTGTTGGTACTTTGTAGTTCCATATGTTCTTAATGGTCTTGATGTTACTGTTTTACTCAAAACTAGTATGTCGTGCGTAATCTTTATATTGTTGCCCCAGTGGATGGTTTAGTTGTCATTTATTGATTTTGTAAGTGAACTCTGGTGAAAAGGTGTAGTTTCCATGACATGGTGATGGCTAAGTGGCTGTTTTTTAGCCGTCTAGTTTTTGTTTATTAAGCTTAGTGTTTGTATCAAATGAGAATACATGTTGGTCTTTCAATCGAATGCTGCTCCCAGGTGGGTGTAGCAGAACTCAAAGTTGCAGTTGAAAGAACTGGAGGACTTGTTGTTCTGGCCGAAAGTTTTGGCCATTCTGTTTTCAAAGACTCTCTGAAACAGGTGTTCCAGTTGGGTGATTATGACCTCGGTCTTTCCTCTAGGTGAGTCTGCTTTATGCAGTCCGAGTTTCTCAATTGGAGTCTATTTTTTTAATTCATATTTCCACGTAGCTGGGACAATTAAACCACTAACCTGTGCTGTTAACTGAAGCAAATTTATGAAAGAAAAATAGCGACTTAAGTGCCATGAGAGATGATTATAACTCCTAGTATTTAAGGATTGTGTTCGAGCCACTTTAACGGTAACAAACGGATTAACTAAAATTTAATGCTACCTTTTGAGCATGTAGTGGAACTTAGGAGTTTAGTTTCTTAGGTGTGCACAGCTGCATGCATTTAAATTGAGCTCAGGAATGATGCATGCCTCTTGGCAACAGGAGGGCGCATATTTATAGAAGGTCTTTTATATTATTTGTCTATATATGCAATGGATGTGGTGAACGTTGTTTCTTAATTTTGTTCTGGTGATGCGTACTTTGTAGTGGAACATTTGAGGTCAACTGCTCCAAGGATGTCAAAGTACAGGGTATTATTGGTCCTTGTTCATCTCTTGAAAAGGTATATACTAACATATCTAATTGGTTGCTGCTTTGGTTGAGTTTGTTTTTTAAATGACCTGTGGTTGATGAATTCATACAGAAAACTCCTTTGAGCTCCGAAACAGTCATTGGTCAGGGGAATACAAGTGCTTGGAAAATGTGTGGCCTTGACAAAGCCACATCTCTATGTTTGATTTTTGATATTGTGAAAAAGGATATCCCAGAAGCTATTGGTCAACCCACGACCAATCAATTCTATTTCCAGTTTCTGACTTAGTATGTTTCTAGCCTATTTCTCTTGGTATTTAGGCAATAAGATTGCCATGGCTGATGTGGTGTGTTTTGCTCTTTTTTAATATCTTGCTACAGTTATCAGCATAGTAATGGACAAATGAGACTTCGTGCTACAACACTTTCTAGAAGATGGGTTACTGGAACTGGCAGCTTACAGGTAAGAATTGCCTCTTGCTTTTTTGTATTTTTAAAGGAAGACTTACTTCAATACGTGTGATGCAAGGAATCCAGTAAGCAACTAAGGGTTCTTATGTAGGACTTAATCTCTGGTTTTGACCAAGAAGCAGCTGCTGTAGTCATGGCGCGACTTGTTTCTTTCAAGATGGAAACTGAGGTATACATCTAAACAATTACAGAGATACCTCTTGGTCACTGAATGATGCATGAAATTGTACTTTATGCTTTGATTTGTTGCAATAGTTGTTAGGGGCTCATAAGACTTCAGTTGCTCTATTTGTTTATTTCTGTTGAGTAATAAAATTTTTATATGGTTATGGACCTATGGTGTACAATAGAAAAAGAAAAATCGATCAAATTACCCTTTATCTAGGTAACTGGGACTATTAAGTGATAAGTGGAGAAAGAGTAGATCTCGAGCTTACAGATTGATCTCAAGGCTCTAGATTTGGAGATAGCAAAAGAATCCACTAACTGTTCTGAAGCAGGAAAGGGTACTTTCCAGTATCTTGTTACGAGGAAGCTATGACCAGCTCTAGAAATTGCTTTGGTTTCTAGATCTCTTGTTTTACTATGAATTGGATCCACATCAAATGCTCGTATTGCTCATTGAGCAAAACCTGCAAATTTTGATACTTAAGTGGCCTGAGATGTCCATGTTGATTGTTTATTGATTATCTTGAATTAGTTTTTTAACATTATCCGGTTTTATAGGTTACTAAGTCGGTATGATTGCTTCACAGGTTGAATTTGATCCTATCAGATGGCTTGACAGATCATTGATACGCTTATGTTCTCGATTTGGTGATTACCAGAAAGATTCTCCATCTTCCTTCAGCTTGTCTCCGCGGTTTTCAATATTTCCGCAGTTCATTTTTCATTTGCGACGTTCTCAGTTTGTCCAGGTATGCTACTATAGCTCTTTGGTTTTCCAGAGATGTACGGCCTACTATTTACACAATTTCTATTTAACTATCGCTGTCCCTTTCCTACAGGTCTTTAACAACAGTCCAGATGAAACTGCATACTTCAGAATGATTCTAAACAGGGAGAATGTGTCCAACTCAGTCGTCATGATTCAACCTTCGCTGATATCTTACTCATTTCAATCGGGCCCGGAGCCAGCTCTCCTCGATGTGGCTGCTATTGCAGCCGATAGGATCCTACTTCTAGATTCCTATTTTACAGTAGTCATATTTCATGGAGCAACCGTTGCTATGTGGCGGAAGGCTGGATATCAACATCAACAGGAGCATGAGGTTCTTTACTATCTATACCAGTTACAACTTATAATGGTTTACAGTAACTTTTGTCCTTTCACCATTTTTAATTAAATTTTAAAATTTGAGAAATGCTAGACACTACTCCTTGGAAAAGCTGCATGTGCCAGTGCCACCTAGGGTTGCCCATGGTTCGATTTGGCTTGGTTTTGTACCAAAACCCAAGAACTAAACCAGTATCTCTTATGAAAAAACCAAAACCAGATCATGTTCCGTTTACAACATTAAAAGCCAAAACCGTCCCCGCCGTTTTTTGTTTGTTTTTTTTTTTTTTTTAATAACTTTGAATTTAAATTAGAATTCAATATTTAATTATTAAGTTCAATTGATTATAAGTAAACAAAAGCATCCTATTCAAACAAATGATTTATATTTATATGATTGAATATCAGGCTTGTATATTATTAGATTTTCTCTATTTATGGGTGTACTCATTGAATTTTATATTATTATATATATTTATATTATGGTGGAAAGTTGGTTACATATTATTTTGGTTTTTATTGGTTTTTTTAGTGCCAACTCTCGGGGACTTTTTCTGTTTTTTTTTTTTTTGGATTTTTGGTTCTTTTTTAATGTCAAACCGAAACCAACCACCTAGAATGGGTTTTTCGGGTTCTGGATTTATTGGTTTCCTGCTGTTTTTTGTTGTTGTTGTTTTGGACCAGCTTCGGTCCAGGTTGAAAACCGAACCACGGGCAGCCCTAGGTGCCACCGTTCATCCTATGTGTCACATGTAGGAGGACCCACTGCCGTGTTTATTTCCATGCTTAGGATCACATCCCTTGAGGGTAGAACCAGGCTACTCTTTTAAAGGGTATCACTCCTGAGTTCTTGAAACGATATATTCAATCTTTGCTCAGTTTTACAACTCCCATTCTCTCTCACCCTAGTTTCAGTTTCTACGTTAGTTTATTTTATGAGATATGATATCTTAAAGACAAGTCGTAATACGAATGTCACAATCCTAGTCTGGGAACTACAGAAATGGGCCATTTTGCATAGTTTTA
Organism: Papaver armeniacum; assembly: GCA_023531295.1. Lineage (NCBI taxonomy): Eukaryota > Viridiplantae > Streptophyta > Magnoliopsida > Ranunculales > Papaveraceae > Papaver > Papaver armeniacum. The sequence goes on from JAJJWW010012496.1 coordinate 75,878, forward strand.
ACCATGATTTTTTGGTGACCGATGATTTTACTTTGATTACCAACATGATTACTTAAGGTTAGCTGAATTCTTGTTTCTTGATTGGCCGTGGATAAGCGGCACTTGTAAAAAGATAGCTGCTGGTGTCTTCAGGTGAATTTGGGTTTGGGGATGGTACTTGATACTACTACAATAATTTTAAATTTGGTTTTCCTGTTGTAGGTATTTGCTCAGTTGCTGAAAGCTCCTCATGATGATGCCGATGCAACTATTAAGGAGCGATTCCCGGTTCCTCGCTTAGTTGTTTGTGATCAGCACGGTTCTCAGGTAACGATGCTGCTATTTTTTCTAGGCTTTTCCCCATTAAAAAGAAGTAGTTTGGAGTCCTATATTCTCTCCACGCCATCGTGTTGTGAAAACCTTTAGCAGGAAGTGATTAAAGAAAATGAAATCAGAGAGAGAGAGAGAGAGAGAGAGAGAGAGAGAGAGAGAGAGGGAGGGAGGGAGGGAGGGAGGGAGGGAGGGACCTCGGATATTGAGGATTCTCACCACAGTAGAAATGTTGATTCTACTTTCCATTTTAAGCTACTTGGAAAACAAATGGTAGCAGACCATGGTATTCTGTGAAGGACCTCGGATATTCTTTTATGCTTCACCATAGAGTATATTTGAAGCTTTTAGTGATTCATTCTTCATGCCTACATTTGCATGTGTCTGCGGGATTTTGCTAGTTATTTATTTATCAATGCTTATGATATTGTTGAAATGCAGGCTCGCTTTTTGCTGGCAAAATTGAATCCTTCAGCAACATACAACTCAACTGCTAATCCTCTGCCAGGAGGGGATGTTATCTTCACGGATGATGTTAGTTTTGAGGTTTTCTTGGACCATCTTCAAAGGCTAGCTGTTCAACAGTAGAAAATGTAAGCTTTTGTTTTCTTCTTCTTCAGTAGGTGCTATCCATGGCGGTTCTTCCAATTTTGTAATATTTTTTTTTCTTACCGCTTCATCTTGTTCTTGTACAGTATTTTCCTATTTGGGAGTGTATTTATGATTATTATTTTTAACTTGTGTGAGCTTTATGGTAGTTACAGTTTCAATATGTCTTGTCCTTGTACACAGGGACATCTTATTTGCAAAGGAAAAAAATAAAAATAAAGAATCTACACAAGCTTTTCACCTGGTACTCCCTCATTTTTAAAAGCTATGCTTGTTTGGTTTTGCACAAAAATTAAGAAAACTAATTATTTTAGAATTTTTAATATCTTTTCCTAATTTATCCTTATTTGACCTATTCCTATGCAATACCATGATTTGCCATTTTTGCACCCAATATGGGTATGGCAAAGTGGCAAACATATGTGTCAAGGTATCAAATATACTACTTAGGTGCACACGATGGAGTTTCCAGCGAGTGATAGAGATTCCATCGCTCGAGGGTCCGACGGACGCTAACGCTAATCTTTCCATCGCTTGCTTCCAAGCTGTTTTTCATCCAACGGTCAGGAATTCCCCCTCGTATAAATACTCAAGTTAAAAAAAATGGAATCACACCATAATTTCTAAATCTCTTAATCTCACACGTCTTTCATACTTTTCATCACTCTTCCAATTCTAAATCTCTAAATCTCTTAATCTCACACATCATGTTCATAGGGAACCAACGTGCTGCCGAAAATCAAAGAGTTGCTAATCCAGCCTATGTGCAAAGTCGAATAAGAAGAAAAATACCAAAATTTATGTAATGGATTGAGTATTTGAGTACTTTCACAGAGAGTGGTAGAGACAAGAGCTAACAATAACTTAACTAAGCTTGTACTCCGCGGAGATACAACTACTTCTCGTTCAATTCATTCATGAAAATAACAAGGATTCTTACCGCTTGAATAAATAATCAAAAACTGAAAACCCTAATGATTCACTGATTCATTTCCTCAGTCCACGTGCGCTAATCCTGACCATCAAAAGTTAACATCTATTATGATAATTAATTGAACTAAACCAAATTAATTACTTGATTGACGGTTCATGATAAGGCACCCTACTCCACCGATGAGGGCTGTCCATGTTCATGACAAAACTCCCATCTTCCGATCATCCTTATCCCCAGGGTGAGAATTTTGGAAAATGCGCATGTACATGAATTTGGTCTTCCCGTGTAGCATCATCAGGTGTTGTGTGAGACCATTGAATCAATAGTTGGGGTACAGAGTGGCCATGTCTTGTGATAGTTCTCGTGTCCAACACAACTACAGGAAGGATAACAATATCACATGTGGTAGCGGGGTTGGCACTGTTGTCTGTGTGTCACCAATCTTTTTATTCAGTTGAGAGACATGAAAAACTGGGTGAATGCGACAACCAACAGGTAAGTCTAGTTTGTAGGCCACTGGACCAATGCGTTCCAATATAAGATAAGGACCATAATATCTAGCATAGAGCTTGAAATTGCGTCTGACTTGAATAGATGATTGTCTGTAGGGTTGAAGCTTCAGATACACCCAGTCACCTACCTCAAAGGATCTTTTAGTTCTCTTTTTGATAGCATACCATTTCATTCTTTCCTATGCTTTAGCTAAGGATTCTTTTAAGATGTCTAACACAATATCTCTCTTCTTCGAGGATTCTTCAACAGTTGCCACAGATGTAGTGCATTCAGTTGGAATGCAAGATGAGGTGGACTGTATCCATATAGAGCTTGAAATGGTGTCATTTGCAGACTTGTATGGTAGTTGGTGTTGTACCACCATTCTGCTAGGGTTAACCAAGAATCCCAGCTCCTTAGTTTGTGTCCAACCATGCATCTTAAGTACCCCTCTAAACATGAATTCACTCTCTCAGTTTGACCATCTGCTTGTGGGTGGTAGGCTGTGCTGAGGTGATGATTAATACCCGTTGCCTTGAGCAACTCCTGCCAAAATTGACTAGTGGAAACTTTATTTCTGTCTGAAACTATTATTGCAGGTAAGCCATGTAGTTTGAACACATTATTAAAGAACTCATGAGCCACAGAAGAAGTAGTGAATGGGTGGCTCAAGCTGATAAAATGAGCATACTTAGTGAACCTGTCAACAACCATAAAGATTACATCATTCTCATTGGATTTGGGTAGGACCTCAATGAAGTTCATGCTGATGTGTTGCCATGCTTGTGTCGGAATAGGAAGTGGTTGCAATAAGCCAACATGATGAGCAAATTCAGTTTTATTTCTTTGACAGATGTCACACTGGCTTATCAGAAGCAACATTTCTATCTTGAGTCCTTGCCAGAAGAAGTAAATCTTTGATCTCATGTAGCTGCCTTATACCCCGAATGACCCCAAATTGCAGATGCATGTATGTAACACCCCACTTCGAATTCTAGGTCGGCCGCCCTAAAATCCCAAGTGTGGTATACTCATGGACCATTTTACACACTCAAACCGTCATACCAACAAATGGAGATCGGGCTATTGTATGGAGCACATTGACAATAATCCATAAATAAAAGAATTTATTTAAAAGAAGTTGATAAGGAAAATCATAAATTAAAATGAATATTTTTAGAAATAAAAATAATCCTCGACTGGCAGGTCGGTCTCCAAAATAAATGGCAAGAATTTATTTAAAAGAAACAAAGTCTGGTCTTTAAGAGAATTCAATAAAACATTTAGCTAAGCACCTTAAATAGTAACGAAGTAGCTTTTGTTGCTCCACGGTCATGGTCTCCTGAAAAAAAAATAGTAAGTTGGGTCAGACCCCAAATAAAAGTAGGCTTTCACATCCTTATAACCTTTATGGATAATCTGAGAAGTCCTAAATAATTCATAAAGACTAGAAGAAAAAGAAAATATTTTTATGAAATACATTTTACTTAAAACGTCACAGAAATGAGAGTAACGTAGATTAGCGAAAAATAAGTCTATAATGTAAAAACACAAAAATAGGTTAATGAGTGATAAAACAACTGAACAGTAAAAGAAACAAGTTCATGCAAGCTGCCATTCCCCGGTCCTATATCTTACTGACTGCCTCTCTCTAGTCTCTTAGCCTAACCGTTCGATAAAAAGTAACCAGCCCTTATGTAGTCCACCTAGTTCTCCTACCGTGCGCCGGAGAACATGGTGTTGTCGAACCCATCCAAAGATAATAGATCCATATCTTTAGGCGACCCCGCGGTCATCGCCATGACATTTATGGGTATCGAGCCAACTACGGGCAACAATCAACACAAATACAAATTAACTTCATATACAACTCTTGCGGCCAACTGTTAGTCTACAACACCTATAATATCACCCTAATTATTGGCAGAGCAACAACACATACAGCAGTACCACTACTGCCCAAATGACAGTCCCACGTATAACATTTCATCACCGCTGGTGCACTAAAACAACCAAGAACTCATCAATTGAATATTAATTCAAACAAGGGCTCAAAAGCCGGAAACGGAAATGTAAGTATAAAGTGCCTTCTAATTGTGCTAGTGGTTGACCAAACACCGCTGTTTTACTTAGTTTACTGTAAACTCCAAATTCTCATTCTAAAGACACATCTATAGAGTTACCAATTAATTTAGCCATCCGTTCTCAGTATATTTTCAGAAAATGTAATCTTAAAACTTAGTATGCTTACAAGAAATGTAATCTTTAAATAATGTAAAAAAGCTTACCAAACTCAAGCTAACTAAATACTAGATCACATGATACTAAATCAGGGATAAGGCACATTCACTTAATTAGACGAGGCTCTGGACTTAGCAGTTCCTAAAGATACAGACAGAGATACTTTCCTAGTTAGGTCCGATTAGGACTAATCTAGAGGGTAGCGTAGCAGTATAAGCAGGACGTATTTAGATCGATCTCAAAACATAATATGATATGGTTATTATTCAAGGAGTAGAAATAAGAGAAGAAGACATGTATAGAGAGGAACGAACAGAGAAGAGGGTAGAAAGAAAGATACAGAAAAGAAGAAGATATATTTGGATAAACACTAATGAGATATCCCTCACTAGTTTCCACTTCTTAATATTTATACTTAAAGAGTTCCAAAGGTATCAGACTCTTACAACCATGAACACATAAATAAACTGACTAACTGAAACATAAAACTGACTGAAACCACATACATAATAACTGACTTACACACTTATCTCCAATAACGACTCGATCACATTATGCACATATCATTCCTTCCCTCTTTAAACAACCTTGTCCTCAAGGTGGAATTCTGGATAACGATGAATGAACTTGCTGTAATTCATCCAAGTTGCATCAGCAGGTTCTGTTCCCTTCCACTGTATTAGAAGTTTGCGGTATTCGTGAGGGCCATACCGAGTAATCTTTTCTTCTAAAACTCTTTCTGGACATGGTTGAATGACTTGATCATTATCAACAGATGGAAGAGTATCTTGAGCTTGACTAAGGGAACCCAAATGCTGCTTAAGGTAGGAAACATGAAAAACTGGATGAATTTTCGAAGTGGAGGGTAAATCCAAACGATACGCCACTGTCCCAACCCGCTCTAGAATCTGATAAGGTCCATAGAAACGTGGACCAAGTTTGATAGCTCGTCGTAATGCAAGAGAAGTCTGTCTATATGGCTGCAGTCTTAGATAAACCCAGTCACCAACTGAAAATTCTTTATCAATACGCTTCAAATCTGTATTCTTTTTCATCCGAGATTGAGCTTGCACCAAGTTATCCTTCAAAAGAGTGAGAACATGTTGTCTGTCTTTCAAGTGATCATCAACAGCTTGTACTTTAGTTAGCCCAGGAACATATGACAGCAAAGTAGGGGGTTTACATCCATATACAATTTCATATGGAGACATCTTGGTAGAAGAATGGACGCTAGTGTTGTACCAAAATTCAGCCATAGAAATCCAGTCAGCCCAACGCTTGGGGTGATCACCAGCAAAGCAACGAAGATAATTCTCTAGAGTGCGGTTGACAACCTCAGACTGCCCATCTGTTTGCGGATGATAGCTAGAACTCATACATAACTGTGTACCCTGCAACTGAAAAATCTCACGCCAAAAGTGGCTGGTAAAAGTGGCATCTCGATCACTTACAATGGACTTGGGTACACCATGGAGCTTAACGATATTATCAAAGAATACTTTAGCAATAACAGCAGCCGTATAAGGATGAGAAAGAGATAAAAAATGTGCATACTTCGACAACCGATCCACAACAACCAAGATGACAGAATTACCTCGAGAAATAGGGAGTCCCTCGATGAAATCCATAGATATATCAGTCCATATCTGATCCGGAATAGGAAGAGGTTGCAAGAGACCCCCTTGTTTTGTGGTATCACTCTTGTATATTTGACAAACTTCACAATTACGGATATACTCACGAACTGTAGTTCGCATCCCCTTCCAATGAAAAGAATTCCGAACACGAGCAAGTGTTTTATGATATCCAGAATGACCCGATGTTGGAAAAGAATGCATTGCGGCTAAAACTTGAGGAATTAGTACAGAAGTAGGACTTAGAAGAACTTTCCCTTTGTAGAACCATACACCATCTCTGAATTGATAATTAATGGACCCCTCTTTGGAAGACGCAACCATTGTTTTGATTGTACCATAAAACTCATTATCTTGAACTTCTTGTTGAATGTCTGACCACCAGCCAAAATTAGCTAACGATACGGCAGAGCATTGAAATTCTGCTTGGCGAGAAAGAGCATCTGCTACCCGATTCGCTGCACCCTTCTTGTATTCAACCGTGTAATCAAATCCAAGTATTTTGGGTAACCACCGTTGCTGATTTGGTGTAGTAATTCGTTGCTCCAAAAGATACTTAAGGCTGCGTTGATCAGTTCGAACAACAAATGGTCGTCCCAATAAATATGGACGCCACAGTTGAATTGATTTAACCAATGCCAACATTTCCTTTTCATATGTGGATAGAGAAAGTTCTCGACCCTTTAGTGCCTTACTAAAATATGCAATTGGGCGCTGATCTTGCATGAGAACAGCACCGATTCCCACTCCACATGCATCACATTCAATAACAAAATGTTTAGAAAAATTTGGGAGACTAAGAACTGGAGGTTGAGTAAGTACCTCCTTTAAATGATTGAAAGCCTCTGTTGCCGTTGAATTCCAACTGAAAGAATTTTTCTTCAATAGAACAGTAAGTGGGGCCGCAACAATACCATATCCACGAATAAATTTACGGTAGTAACCAGTAAGACCGAGAAAACCGCGTAAAGCTTTGATGTTCTTAGGAACAGGCCAGTCGATAATACTCTTGATTTTATTGGGATCAACAGCAACACCTTGTTGCGAGATTATGTGGCCCAAATAAGTGACCTGCAATGCTCCAAAATCACATTTTGACATCTTCGCCTCCAACTGATGTTGTTGTAAAACAGAGAGTACTATACGAAGGTGTTGTAAATGATCATCCCAGTTGACACTAAAAATAAGAATATCATCAAAGAATACTAGCACGAATTTACGGAGATATGGTCGAAAGATCTCATTCATTAGCGACTGAAAAGTTGATGGAGCATTAGATAAACCAAACGGCATTACCAAAAATTCATAGTGTCCTTCATGAGTACGAAATGCTGTCTTGGGAATGTCAGGGCCAAAAACACGAATTTGATGATATCCAGATCGCAGGTCTAACTTTGTGAAATAAACGGCTCCATAAAGCTCATCAAGCAATTCATCTACCACTGGAATTGGAAATTTATCCTTCACCGTAATAGCATTGAGGGACCTGTAATCAACACACATTCTCCAACTACCATCTGTTTTGCGAACTAGCAATACTGGCGAAGAGTATGGACTAGTACTAGTTCGAATAATGCCTGAACTCAACATTTCATTAATTAATTTTTCAATTTCATTCTTCTGAAATGAGGGTACCTGTAAGGGCGCACATTGACTGGTCCATGTGAGTCTAACAGTGGAATTTTGTGGTCATGAGAACGGCTAGGTGATAGTCCAAGCGCTTCTGAAAACACACCGGTGAATTCATCCAATATTACTTTAATCTCCGGTTGAACGTCATCCATAACTTGTACCTCTTGTAACGAAATCAAATGCAACATCAGCCCCTTTCCAGATTGCGAAAATTCTTTAGTAAATTCGGTCGCTTCCAACACATCTACAAAATCAGACTCACTGGCCTTTAAATGATGTTTCATTCCGTTAAGTTTGAAAGACATAACCATGGCTGTAAAATCCCAAGTAATAGGTCCAAGAGTACGTAGCCATTGTGCTCCCAGTACTACCTGACAACCTCCCAATGGAAGAACAAAGAAATCGGCAACAACAGGTACTTGCTGAAGACTTATCTTCACATTAAGGCATCTTCCTTCACTTTCTAAATAAGTGCCATTAGCCACCATCACTTTAAATTTACCACCAGCACTAATAGGAATATTCAAACGAGTAACAACTCGTGGATCCACAAAATTGTGGGTGCTCCTGGAATCAATTAGAACAGAAACTTGTTTATTACATAAACTACCAACTAGTCTCATTGTTTGGGGAGTATTCGTACCAACAATCGCATGTAAAGAAATTTCAGGAGATTGCTCACCATTATTGTCTTCTACAGGAACGTCACTTTCACTTGCATCGCAATCTGATTCTGGAAAACATCCCTCTAAAAGAAAAATTCGTGGATTTTTACATGTATGTCCGAACGAATATTTTTCATCACAGTGGTAACAAAGACCTTTTTCCCTTCTTTCCTTCATTTCGTTTGGTGAGATTCACTGAAATGGTGGTGTAGATTTTGGAGGTGTGGATTTTGGAGGTGGTCCTAATAAACTAGATTGTGTTTTGTTGGGTACTGAATTAGAAGATAAATGGTTTTGTGGTAGCCACGGACGAGGTGAATGAGGTCTAAATTGTTGGTATGGGGATGGTCGAAATTGCTGATATGGATGTTGGGTGGAGAACGTTGATGGCGGTGTCTTTATGGTGGCACAAAGTTGTTCCTCTTGAAGCCGTGCTAATTCGATAGCAGTAAGCAAATCTTTCGGTTTGAACATCCGCACACCTGGTTGAATATCATTACGAAGACCACTAATGAAGCAACTAACAAGAAATTCTTCTGATAAGCCATGAACCAGGTTTGATAGACGTTCAAACTCCTTCTGGTATTCTGCAACAGTTCCAGTTTGGCGCAATTTTGATAATGCTCCTGCTGGATCTTCGAATTCCTTAGGCCCAAAACGTTGTAATAATCCGATTGTTAAATCCTTCCATGAAAACTGTCCACGAGCATTGTTGAACCACCTATAAAATTGCAGCGCTTCCTCTTCCATATTATAAGATGCAATGTTAAGCCACTGACTTTCATCTATCTGATTGCTATAGAAATATTGCCCAGCCTTGTAAATCCAACCATTTGGGTCATCACCAGAAAATTTCGGAAACTTTATATGCCACGGATTAGTATTAGAAGTTTCTCCGAAAGCGTGCTTCATAAATTTCCTGTTAAAATTAGAATTTAGTGATGAATTTGGTGCCACCGGAGTGTTGGATGCGAGGGATAAGTGCTCAGACGAAGATAATTTTTGAAGGATTTCCGTCAAATTCTTGTTGGTCTGAAGGATTTCTGTCAAACACTTAGTGGTCGTCTCTGACTGCTTTTCTTGCTCGTCAACTTTATCCTTCAATGCTCTAACGTCACCATCGATAGTTTTTAATCTTGTACCCTCTGCCATTTCTGGCATCTGATACCAATGATATGGTTATTATTCAAGGAGTAGAAATAAGAGAAGAAGACATGTATAGAGAGGAACGAACAGAGAAGAGGGTAGAAAGAAAGATACAGAAAAGAAGAAGATATATTTGGATAAACACTAATGAGATATCCCTCACTAGTTTCCACTTCTTAATATTTATACTTAAAGAGTTCCAAAGGTATCAGACTCTTACAACCATGAACACATAAATAAACTGACTAACTGAAACATAAAACTGACTGAAACCACATACATAATAACTGACTTACACACTTATCTCCAATAACGACTCGATCACATTATGCACATATCATAATACCTGAGAAGAAAATACAAGGCTAGATTGTGTGTCCACTGATAATACGATGTATCACAATCAGTGAAAGTGAAGAATTTTAAAACATTTTCAAAAAGGATGTATGTTAATCCAAGGTTTACTAGTACCATTGATTCGATAAAACAAAACATAGACTCCGTTAAATTAAGCTACAAAAGTTATAAGGGATAGAAAACCTACCTGGTGCCGAGAAGCAACTCCTTCTCCTTTAAAAGCTAAAAACGATACCAAGATCAAGAAAAATAGTGTTCTTCTTATCAAATCCCTCTCATATGCAAAAACGCTAGAAAAAGAAATCTGCCGCAAGTCTTCACTTAGTTTTCTATTTCTTTGTTGCGTTCGTACTTGTCGACATAGGAAACCTAATTAATATTTCACCTTCTCTTCTAAAAACGGGAGCACGACTCCAAGCTCTCATTTTCTTTCTTCTTTTCAAAATCTCACCCCTAAAGAGGCGCATAAACAGTTTGCCTTCCTCCCTTTTCATTTCTAGGTTTTCCAATTTAACAACTAAAACCTAGATTATTTGGGTGGGCCGATTTAGCATACCAAGCCCAACAAAAATCCAAGTAGCCCATAAAACTAGTGTACAATTAATCATAGAATGAAAAATAGGGGTATTACAATGTACAAAGTGCAAGATAGTCTCTCTAAGATTTGTTCCAGTTCCTACATAAATTCTATTTTTGTATCTGAGAATACCTTCCATGTAAGTGTAGTGGGGAACTGCAGTAGCATTCACCAATAATTTTGGAATAAGTGAGTAGCTAAAGGGTCATTTGCATATCTGATAATGCTGTCATTGGCGAAAGAGATAGAGCATTGCAGCTTCCAGAAGTATCAGAGGGTAATCTAGAAAGGGCATCATCAGTTGTATTTTCTTTCCCTTTCTTGTAATGAATTGTATAATCAAAACCCAAGAGTTTCATTAACCATCTCCGTTGAAGTACAGTGGTTATCTTCTGATCCATGAAGTACTTGATACTTTGTTGATCTGTGTTAATAATGAATTTATGCCCCAAAAAATAATGTCTCCATTTTGTAACTGCTCTCACAACATCCAATAATTCCTTCTCATAAGTAGATAACCCCATAGCTAGAGGGCCTAAAGGTTTGCTGAAAAATGCAATGACTCTACCTCTTGCATTAGGACTGCACCAATACCAGTAGAACAAGCATCAGACTCTACTACAAATTTATTTTTAACGTCAGGTAAGGCCAAGACAGGAGTAGAGCACATTGCAGTCTTTAGTTGTTCGGAAGCTGTGAGGGCTTCACTAGACCATTGAAAGGCATTCTTTTTTAAGAGATCAGTGAGTGGTTTGCTGATGGAGCCATAATCCCTGAATTTTTTTTCCTGTAATAACCAGTAAGGCCCAAGAAGCCTCTAAGTTTCTTGATGTGTTTTGGTACTGGCCAATTCTTTATGGAAGCAATTTTGGCAGGATCAGTTGCTACACCTTCGGCTATAATAATGTGTCCAAGATACTCTAGAGACGGCTAAGAAAAACAGTATTTGGAGTATTTGGCATATAGTTGGTGCTGTCTAACCACAGACAAGTGATGTACATGATATGTAAGAGTTGCATCATACACCAAAATGTCATCAAAAAACACAAGCACAAATTTTCTCAGGTAATCACTAAAAATAGAATTCATTAGTGCCTGGAATGTTGCAGGTGCATTGGTTAAGCCAAATGGAATTACCTTAAACTCATAATGCCCATGATGGGTCTTAAATGCAGTTTTAGGAATGTCAGGTGTAGATAATATGATTTGGTGATATCCTGAACGTAGATCAATCTTTGTAAATAATTTAGACCCATGTAATTCATCAAGCAGTTCTTTAATTACAAGAATATGAAATTTTCTTAGTCAGTTCATTTAATTTCCTATAGTCAGTTCATTTAATTTCCTATAGTCAACACAAAATCTCCAAGTGTTGTCCTTTTTCTTGACAAGGAGAATGGGGGAAACAAATGGGATGGGGCCGTGTTGAATGATTCCCGTATGAAGCATTTCTTTAATTAAAGACTCAACAACAGATTTCTGGACAAATGGGAACTTGTAAGGCCTTAAGTTAATAGGTTGAGCACCTGGTTTAAGTTGAATTTTATAGTCTAATACTATTTGTGGTGGTAGGCTAGAAGGTTCTGAAAAGATATCTTGAAAATCATTTAACAAGTCTTGAATGGGTAGAGGAATGGTTGTAGGTGTTGGCTCAACAGAGACAGAAAAAAGTTGACCTATCAACTCACGTGTGTTTTTCCTGAAGAAATTTTTGACTGCTCCACCACTCATCTTTTTAAGAGTTGGGTTAGATGATATACCTTTCAGTGTGATGTGAGTACCTTGATGAAGGAAAGAAATGCATAGAGTAGATAGGTTGAACACCATATCACCTATGGTACGAAGCTAATCATCAACAAGGACCATGTCACAGCCCCCAAGAGGAAGTAGATGTAAGTTCCCTGTAAACTTGTGTTCTTGCATTTGCCATTGATGTTGTTTACACATCCTTGTACTGGTAGTTTTATCTCCAGTGGACACTGTGACTATCAAGTGGGTTGTAGGGTGAACATGACAATGTAATTTTCTAGCTAGTTCAGAATCAAGAAAGTTGTGGGTGCTTCCTGTATCCACTAGGATTGTAATCTGTTATTTCTTGATGAATCCAGGAATTTGTATAGTATTTGCACTTATGTGACCAGTGAAAGCATTTAATGATATTTCCATAACGGGATCTACCACTGGTTCTTCAATTACCTCCAACGGTGCAACTATTGTAGATATAGGTTGTTTCTCCCAACCAATTATCATAAATAATTTTATATTTATGGTCAGCAACATACTTTTCATCACAATTGTATAGATTATTGGCTCTTCTTTGAGCCAATTGCTCTTGAGTTAGACGGCGTATAAGAGGGATGTAAGGTGATTTAGAAGGTAAATTAGTGATGGAGAAACAACTAGAGGCAAGGTAGGTTTCTGTGATGTCGTTGGTCTAGGAAAGTAAGAAGAAGTGCTGGGTTGTTTAGAAACATGGTGTTTTAGGGTTGGAGTAAGCTCATTTTATTTCAATCTTGCTAGGAAAAAACCTTGAGAAAGAGATGTTGGGTTATGCATCCTAACCGAGTTACTGATTTCTGGCTTTAACCCGCTTATAAAACTCATAACAAAATACTCCTCATCTAAGGTGGAATTTTGACTTAACATGAGAGCTTTAAGTTGTTCAAAAGTTTGAAAATACTCTTATACAATGGTTACGTGGGTTAATTTGTTAAAACAACCAACTAAATTATCATTAGCCAGATCTTCAAAACGACGGCAGAGATGATCAGAAAATTCAAGCCAATTAATAGAAGTTTTACCAACGTCGTAGTCAAAGAACCATGAATTAGCTTTCCCATCCATGTACATTGCAGCAAACCCTGTTTTTTGTATGTCATCCATGGGATACATCTAAAAGAATTTATCGTACTTTCGAAGCCAGCTTCTTGGATTTTCTCCATCATATATGGGAAAATCAAGTTTTGCAGGTTTGTGAATGGTTTGTGGAGATCCAAACAGAAGGTTTGAGGATTGGGATTGATGACTTTGGTTGGACAACCGGGTTTAAGTTTTTTGATGTAGATCTGAAGGTCTATGTTGGGTTTGAAGCATTTTTAATGAATCTCCAGAGAGTTGTTCCAATCTGTTCATTAATATCTGTTGAGCTTTTGCATCAACCTCACATTTCTCTTCTGCACATTGTTGGCTATCCAAAGCACGAATCCGACTCTCTGTAAGAGTTTTCATCAGCTATTGCAATTCTTTGGTTGTATGGTCCACATCTTTAATCGAAGTACCGCCGATCATTTCTCTAAAAAAATCCTAAGATCCATTGGGTGATACCAATTACAATGGATTGAGTACTTTCACAGAGAGTGATAGAGACAAGCGCTAACAATAACTTAAATAAGCTCGTACTCCACAGACATACAACTACTTCTCATTCAATTCATTCATGAAAACAACAAGGGTTCTTACAACTTGAATAAATAATCAAAAACTGAAAACCCTAATGATTCACTGACTCATTTCCTTCGTCCAAGTGCGTTAATCCCGACCATCAAAAGCTAACAACTATTATTATGATAATTAGTTGAACTAAACCAAATTAATTACTTCATTAACGGTTCATGATAAAGCACCTTACTCCACCGATGAGGGCTGTCCATGTTCATGACAATTTACTACTATGTAAGATGAATATATCTGTGGAAATTATGTTTTTTTTTTACTGAGGCTCTCTTCATTGCAGATGCATTCCAAACCCAAACATTTGGGAAAGGATATTTGGAAAATTTCAAGAACAAACAATGAACCTCAACAATCGAGATGCGAGCGCGTTGAGTCACCGCTTCACTGTAATCCATAAGGAAATTATTATGTATATTGCTTTAGTAATGCAAGCGGGTCGAAACATGAGGGATGGCGAAACCATGATGGACATTGAACAAAGGTGTCGGGTGCAGTGGCGCCGCGTCAACAGAAAAAACTTGTAATATGGAAGTTGCTTTGAGATTTTGAAAGTGTTGCCAAATATAATCCAATGTTTATGTTTTAATTTCTTGATTGTCAATTTAAGTCGAAGTATTAAGTTTTAATATTTGTCTTACTTTACTAGTTAAAATTAAAATGTAACTCTAATTAAAATGTAAGATTGAATTAAAAATAGAATATAAGTTTAATTAGTAAAAATACAAGTTGTATTTTCAAAATCATTAAACTACGAATTAATCATTAATAGTCATTTTACAAGACATAAAACTAGACATAATAATTTAAAATACAGTCTATAAAAATAAAAATCTGGGACAATGTTCTTAATCTTTGTTAGAGCATAGCTCGGTTGAACCCACCAAGCGTTGGTATGTCAAGTTTGGTTGTCATATTTAGTGAATCAAAACTCATCTAAGAGTCGCTTGATTATGTACTAGAGACAACTTCGTATAGGTTAGACTAGAAAGTCTAGGATTATGAGACATACAAGTATTACTCGAAGACCTGAAGAATGTGAAGAAGTAACGAGCTACAGCGACGACATCATCCTTCCTCTTGAGGTTAGTAATATTGACTTGAACTGTTTCATTCCTAACGTATCTTTCAAGTCGTGCTATATTGAAAACATAACTGCGAAGCTGCGGATAATTATTATACTCTAGTTGTGAGACATGATCATATGATCATCGTATTAAGGAATTAGAATACGAAGTCTAACGCTTATCTT
This sequence comes from Papaver armeniacum, assembly GCA_023531295.1. NCBI lineage: Eukaryota > Viridiplantae > Streptophyta > Magnoliopsida > Ranunculales > Papaveraceae > Papaver > Papaver armeniacum. The sequence continues at coordinate 91,176 of JAJJWW010012496.1, forward strand.
TTGAACTTCAAAGATGTGACATCGACATAATCGTATGAATGCTATTGTGATTATGTGTATGGGTAAAGGTGAAGATTTCATCCTAGAAAAAATGTTTACATTTGTTTAAAGGAAGTACATTCATGAACTTGTTTTATGAATCGAAAGGGAAATCCCTAGGCTTATTGGTATTGTTATTCATTGCATATCTTTGGATTACCAATATGTGTGAGTTAGTAGAACCGATCATAACTTGTTATGTATCTTGGTATAACTAATCACAGTGCCTGACTTATGATTTGGCATGACTGGTTTTTATTAATTAGTGTAACCGACCCTAAGTAATCACCTGAGATGGTATGATCGATATTTGTAACTGGTGCGACCGATCACAAAAGAATTGTGTATCTAGTAATTGGTGTAACCGATCCTGGTAATTGGTGTAACCGATCCTAGTAACTTGTGTAACCGATCACAAGCAATACCATGAGTATATGGTAACCGGTCCTGGTAATTGACGTAACCGATCCTGGTAACTGACATAACCGGTCCTGGTAACTTGTATGTTCGATCAAAAGTAATCCATATTAAGGTATAACCGATCCTAGTGATTGGAAGAACCGATTGAACCCATGATTGTGATTTGATATGTGATTAATCACATAGTTGTCTTGGAATACAGATGAACCAATTCTAAACTTGTTTGGAAGTGTGGTATAATCGATTCCAAGATTGTAAATATGAAAGATGATTTACAAAGAAAAGATGTCAACATACTTTAAAAACGAACAGTAACTCTTATCTTTTATTGTTCAAAATTATTCCTTAATTACTCAAGGAGATCCCGGTCCGAAATAAATTAAGAATCTTTTAATTAAGGTTGTTAGTTTTATATGCTTTAATTACCAGCAATTAAATGCATATTTCAAGAATAAAAATTAGTAATGTGCATTTACTAATCAGAGATTTTCTATTGAGAGATTTCAGAAAATATTGGACAAAGCATTTCCAGGAATTATGAAAACCGATTTGGGCATTTATTGCATATCTTGAGAGTATTCGGTTTTGGAAAATCCTTGGTGTCCAAACATCCTTGGTCTATAAATACCTAAGTTTGCATTTCTAGCAAACTATCCTAAGAGCCAGGCAAACTTCATCTTTTTGTTGTTTCTGGTGGAGCCGTCTATCCGTAGAGGAAAGTTCCCTAATTAGGCGAAATCTCTTACGACCGCTCGTTTAAAGACTTCTGTGGGATCAAGAAGCTCTACGAGTACTGTTGGTGGGAAACTAGATAATTGCAGTTTTTTAGTTTTCGATTAGTTTGATTGACTAATGGTTGTTGAACTTTAATTGCAACTAGTTCTTTTATTCTTGAGAATCTTCTATTCTGATATAAGATTCACTCAAAATAGATCGAAGTGTCGACGGGATCTTTAGAACTGTTTGTAGATCTAAAGACATCTTGTGATAATCCATTCTGTGCGTTATTGATCACAAGAGATTCAAGTGGTGTTGTGCAGGTTTAATTGAAGATTAAAGAAGAAATGAAGAGAAAGAAGATTTCTTATTGGTTTCTCATATCTTTGTGTAGCACAAACCTTGATCGGCTGGGATCCAACTAGAATCAGATTTATTCGATTGATTAGTTGCGTGAGATCGGTAACACCTAATAGTTCTCTTGAGTTCTATTTTGCTTGTTACAAATCCAAATCTTATTACTTAGGTAATAGAGATTGGATTGATCTAACCACGCAAAGGAGTTTATTGGTTTAAACGGAAGAGCCTTTGCATATGACTTGAGATATCTTTATCTGGAAAGAATCAATAGAGTTGTTACCAAACAGATTTGTTGTTCCTTTACTGTTTGGAATACGATCCAAAGGAATTGTTCCAGTGCGTGCACTTATTAAATGTCGGAACGCAGGGATACTGAGGAAACTAAGTGAACTAGGTTTAGTTGATTGGTCTCAACTATACGAAGTTGGTTTAGATTTTGTATAATGGCTTAATTATGAGAGTATCAATTCTGGACTTGATCCCGAGGTTTTTCTGTATTTGCGGTTTCCTCGTTAACAAACTCTTGCCGTGTCTTTTACTTTTCTATTTCCGCAATTATAATTGTTTATTATAATTAAAAGTAAAATATACAAACGTTAACTCCGTATTACTTGATAGTGATCCTATAGAGTTTGGTTAAGTCCGAACCTATTATCAAGTAATCACACTTTAGTTGCTGTATTGTCTCGATCTCATGTCCATAGACGATCACACAAAGTGCGAATACCATTTTGTTGTATTGTCTCGACTTTGTCCATAGACAATCACTTTCGGTAAGAGGACTTATAGAACAAAGTGCGAATATCTTACTTTCGGAAAGATATTTTAAAGATTGTGGTGTATTTGGGTACCCTCGTCTTTTCAATCTTGGTTATCCTCTTCATTTCACATAACTTCCAATCAATGCGATCATGAACGGAGTTTCCCTTTTTTATCTTCTTCTTTGGCTTCAAATTTGCTTTTCCTTGATTTTCCTTGTCTTGAACTCTTCTTTGCATTTTCTTAGCTGCAGGTTTGAGTTAGTTAATATCCAAAACTTGAAGATTTCTTTGCTTTTTACCTAATTCTTTATAACTATCACATATCTTCTTGACAACACCTTCAAGTACTACTACAGAAAAATCAAGTCGTGTTGCCAAATCAAGTTGGGTTTGAAATTCTGTCATTCGAGAAATTTTTGAAGCAATTTAGATGGAGAAAGAGACAAATAGAGATATTTTTGTGTAATAATTTTGGTGTAAAAATTTAGTTTGAACATTACCTATTTATAAGCGAGAAAAAACTAGCCGTTGGCGCTAGTCATTGGAGTGAGCGATATTAACAATATATCCAGCGATAGAGTCTTTATTGCTGGCGCTATTGATAATATCGCTCGCTAGGAATTCCATCGCTCAACTCTTTTACCATAGTAGCACACCATGTGTAGCGGACCAGAAAATCCTTGCTTCCAACAGGTCGGGTTACGACCCGTTTGGCAAGCTCCGACTATTTGATACATCACTCGAGAAACCATACTCCCAAATTTTTCCGACTAACTCGATTTTACCAAGCAAATGCTTATCGATTCGAGAAAGTATCATATCCTCATCCAGTTAGGACCCGACAGTTATTAGCTGTGGCTCATCCCCTTAGGGACCTGTCAGTTAGTAGCTCATCCCCGTAGGGACCCGGTAGTTATTAGCCTAAGCTCATCCCCATAGCGACCCACCAGTTATTAGCTCATCCCGTAGGGACTCGACAGTTATTAGCCGTGGATCATCCCCTCAGGGACCTGCCAGTTATAGCTCATCCCCGTAGGGACCCGACAGTTATTATCCTTAGCTCATCCCCGGAGGGACCCGTCAGTTAAACAGATACTCCCTCCGTCTCTAAAAGATAGGCAGGTTTGTGTGTAAATTTACACACAAACCTGCCTATCTTTTAGAGACGGAGGGAGTATGAACTACTCTCAAAAGAATTAATAATGATTTCCAGCTCGATGGTATGAACCGTCACCATGTACATCAACCATCCTGCTCAGATGATATGAACTGGAAAACAACCCCTTCATAGGTAGTATGAACATCCAGTACTTCAACTACCTCTTACCAACACTATATAATGTCAAGGTTGCAAAACCATATCTGGATAAATGGTATGAACTGCCAAGCAGCAACCAAATCTTTTCCAATGATGTGAACAACCTCAGACAGTTGTGCTGAACCGCATAGCGACTGCCTACGTACCCTCTCCGTTGCTCGAAGGGATCAAGCACAACCGTAGTTCGTCAAATTTTAGATAGTATGAACTACCCATGATAGCAACTATCTCTAACGTTCATCATTATGTATTATGCACATTAGATCACCAAAGGATTTACCTTTTAACAACTATTAATAAATGGCAAGATGTCAGCAACAATGTTCACACCTGTACCTGCAACTTAAAGTCAACAGTAGACTACGACTTATGGTAAGTCTCCATACAATTACATTTTAAAAGTTCCATAAATCTAACACAACTGACGTAATTTAGTCCAATAAATTTAACATACTACAAGTAGTTAATGGTGTCCAAATTATTCACAGTAATAAGAGCCAACCACAGTCGTACCAGTGAGCTACTTTTATAAGTCATACCACCACACTTACAAAACTGACATGAGCTACTTTTATAAGTCATACCACCACACTTACAAAACTGACATGTAGGCTAAACTGAAATGTCAATTACCTCAAGTTCATTTTACACAAAAAAGAAATGCAAGAGGCACATATGTACCGGAGTCTCGATAACACAAGCAAGGCACCTTCTATCTTGCATAAAAATGTACATTTACAATTTAATAAAAATAGTCACTCACAGTACCATAACAGTTGGAACTTAACAATACGTAAGGTATTAATTTAAAGTTCACATTAACAAGCTAGTGAAAGGATTATTCATTCTCAAATATAATCTTAGTTATGTATTTACTTGTCCCTCAATTGTACCCTCGGACCCTTGCTGTAGGTCCATATGATGTCATGCCTCTATGAACATCCTAATGAAGAGAGGACAGATCCCATAAGTCTCGAAATCAAAATGACATCACCAATAATTCATAAAGCAGGTTCAGTTTCCTAAGATCCAAGTGAATCCTTATAAATTCAGAACACATGCATATAACATTTAGAGATGGAATCGGTTACTTATAAGCAAGCAAAACATACCCATAATTGGCTACTTATGTTTATGTGCTAAACTATTGCACCGGACATCAACATAACAGATATGTATTACTAGAAAGCAAGCAAGGTGAGATGACATTTCCATTATATATTGTATCATAACATACCCATATACATCTATCTACCCAGATGTTGATTCTGTTACCACTTTCAAGCTACTGTATTTCATGCTAAGATAAGGGTATCAAGTGTAAACAACAAACTTGTGACTAAAGCGGACACCGTGAGTGTTTAAGCCACCAACAGCTAAGTGATTGAAAATAGATTTCATTTCAAACACAACCAGCTAAATATTACCGGACAAAATGTAACCTTTTGTAATCTCAGTTATTTTCAGCAAATGTAACGACAAAATGAAACTACGAAAACTTACCGTGGGCAAGTGTGCTACCGAAAGAATCCTAATGCCGAGTCCAGTAGCCGTCCGAGCACATGTGTTTTAAGATATGTACTTAATAATTCAAATGCATAATAATTTATTAACTTCACCATTACGTATACCATCATCAAGCATAAACACTATCTTAGTTAACTAGGCACCAAAATATTCGGACAAATAATAGTTCATTAACGATTAAATCACGTCATCCACAAGCATTTAGTCATGAAATAATAACCATTACCAATAGATTTGGGGAGAAACCCCAAATTTATGTATAGAACCCTAATTCTAAAATTAGGTTTACTAGCACATCAGATTTACAGAATTCAGCTTTATACAATAACCACACAGTAATATTAAGTAGAAAGAACAACAAGCTGTAGAGAATTCCCGTTTTACGAAACACAGCCACAGTTTATTTAAGGTTTTCAGTAGCTAACGTTATCCGATCGTCTTGAAATTTTTGCAGTAGCCATATTATACAGGGTGCAATAACATATTCAAAAATCACATCAAACTAACGGTTCGATAAGGAGATAAACACATCACAAGCTGACTGCTTACAGGATCGTCATACAGAATTCAGTTCCGGTTATCCTAATCTTTGGGGGACTTACACTAATCAGATTCACTTGAAAATTTTACATCAAGTTACCACCAAAGTACTTAATAACATACTAAAAATTCAGCTCTATCCGATATACAGTTAATGAGAAAACACTGGGATCAGTGGCTGTTCAGAATTCAAAATCTGCAGAATGCAGTCATTGATTATGCAATCTAATCAGTAGTAAACAAGACCTGATCTTCATGAAATTTTTATAGTATCATTATGACTCAATAATGCACAACATACCAAAATTTCATTATATTCCAATGGCTGAATTTCAAGATATCAGTAAAACTAAAATAAAGATTCTAGGGTTCACAAAGTGGAAATAAAATCAAATTGTGAAGTTTCTTACCAAGAGCTTGTTAAACACAAATTTAGTAAGAGATTAAAGTACCCAAATCATATACTTGCAGAAGCACATGATTTTTATTAAAATCCCAAAATTATATGAAGAAACCTAATTTCAAAATATTTGAATCAAGACATCTACACATGAAATTGATGTTCTTTACAATTTACCCAAAGTTCTAGATCAAGTAAAACACCAAAATCAGTATTCAATTTCTTCAAAACAGTGAAGAATATCATTTGGATGGAAATCAACTTGACAAAAACTTAAGAGAAGATGACCCCTACCTTTAATACCAAGTTTAGATCAATTTCAAACATAATTTCTTCACTTTCATGAACCAATTTTGCTAATGTTCTTCCTTGAGAATTTTTAGTAAGAAAAGAGGGGAAAGATGATGAAAACCAAGAAAAAGCCCTCCCCTTTTTCTCTAGAGACAAGAAAGTATTGAAAGCTCTGAACTTCTTGTTATTGATAGCAAAACAAAGATGGCTATATATAGCCTTACAAGAACGGAAAAACAGGATCATAACTCACCACTACTGACTTCGTGGTTACTGGCTACATGACTCAACGTGTAAACAAAATAAACAACTGAAATCCTATTCTACAGGACATGCTGCTAAGAACTCGCCAATCCCACTAACTTATTTGACTGACTCAACTAACTACTACAACATATCCTCCCTTAAACTGAAACCCAGAATTCAGTTTAAAACCGATGCAGAACACATTCCCATTAAGCCTCTAAGCCTTACAAAAGTATTTAGCTTCAATGGCTTAGTCATAATATCAGCAATCTGATCTTGACTGGGACAATGAGATAGTCTGATAACTCCCTCCTTTGTAAGATCACGAAGAAAATGAAATCTGATGTCTATATGCTTGCTACGACCATGCAAAACTGGATTCCTTGAAAGAGCAATGCTTGAACTGTTATCACAGAGAATGGTTGTGCACTCACCACTTTGTGACTGATGTAGATACTCCAGAATCCTGCGTAACCATATTGCCTGAGTTGCAGTTGACGCAGCTGCAACAAATTCAGCCTCAGTAGTTGTGAGTGACAATGGCTTGCTTCTTTGATAGCCAAGACACAACACCAGAACCAAGAAGAAAAGCATATCCTGATGTGCTTTTACGATCATCTAAATCACCTTCATAGTCGCTGTCTGTGTAGCTCTCGAGTATTATATCTCCTCCATTTCTATATAAAATCCCATAATCAGTTGTTCCCATGAGATATCGTAATACCCTCTTTGCTGCACCATGATGAAATTCAGTAGCAGAATCCATGTATCGAGTAAGCTGACTAACAACAAACATAATGTCTGGCCTTGTTGCTGTCAGATACATAAGACTCCCAATTAGCTGCTTATATTTGCCACTGTCTACCTTAACTCCACTTTCATCCTTAGTAAGTCGACAACCATGAACAATTGGATTATGAACTGGATTGCAAGTACTCATTCCAAACTTTTCTAGTATCTCTTCAGTATATTTTTTCTGGCATATGAAGATTCCATCTTTACTCTGCATCACTTCTATCCCCAGAAAATATCTCATCTTTCCTAGGTCAGTCATATCAAATTCTTGCATCATGGAGCTCTTGAATATGTTAAACATTAATTCATCATTACCAGTAAATATGAGATCGTCAACGTATATACACACAATGAGAAGTTTACCTTTATCTCCCACCTTGATAAAGAGTGTATGTTCATAAGGACATCTCTCAAACCCTTCTCTGGTGAAGTAAGACTCTATGCGACTGTACCAAGCTCGTGGAGCTTGTTTGAGTCCATACAGAGCCTTCTTTAGCTTGTAAACTTTATCTTCTTCTCCATGCACTGTATAGCTAGGTGGTTGAGCCACAAAGACCTCTTCATTCAGCTCACCATGAAGAAAAGCCGACTTAACATCCAGCTGATATACATTCCACTGCTTCTGTGCAGCAAGAGCAATCACCATTCAAACTGTTTCCAATCGAGCCACAGGTGCAAATACTTCAGTGTAATCAACTCCATGCTCTTGAGTGTAACCTTTAGCTACCAATCGAGCTTTAAGCTTCTCTACTTCACCTTGTTCATTTAACTTAGTCTTGTAAACCCACTTTACTCCCACCTTCTTAGCACCAACAGGTAAAGTGGTTAACTCCCAAGTATTGTTCTTTTCGATAGCAGCAATCTCAGAATTTATTGCAGCTCTCCATGGTGCACTCTTTACAAAGATCTTCAAAGTACACAGGATCTCGTTGAGGTTGCCATCATGGCAAAGAACACGCATCATCTTGTTCTCGTATCCGAAAGACCTTCTCCACTGGTATAATCTCCCATCCACGCTGGTTGTCTCCTTTCTCTTCTTTGAACAATTGGTGAAGAAGATGACTCTCTGGTACTTGAAGCATGGCTTGCTGGTGTAGCATCATTTTGATCTGTTATTGCATCATTTTGATCTGTTATTGCATCATTTTGATCCTCATCTTCAGCTTGCACATTTGCTTCAGGTGGTATGACCTCACTAGTTGGTGTGGCCGAGTCTTCCTCTTCCCATTCTAGATCAACAAGTACAGCTTTTTCTTGTTCCTTATCCCATTGCCAGCTCTCATCTTATTCAAACACTACATCACGACTGACTATAACCTTTTGAGACACAGGTTCATACAATCGATATGCTTTGGATTCTTCACTAACTCCAAGTAATATGCATTTAATGCTCTTGTCATCCAGTTTGATGCGTTTGCTGTCAGGAACATGGGCATGAGAGATGCAGCCAAACACTCGAAAATGTTGAACTGACGGCTTAATTCCATTCCAAGCTTCTTCAGGAGTTTTATCTCTTACAGCACGAGTTGGACTTCTGTTCTGCACATGAATTGCCCAATTCACTCCTTCTGCCCAAAAAGTCTTTGGAATGTGCTTCTCTACAAGTAGGCTGCGAACCATATTCATGATTGTTCGGTTCTTCCTCTCTGCAACTCCATTCTGCTGTGGAGTGTAAGATGCTGTTAACTGCCTCTGTATGCCATTGTTGCTGCAAAATGTATTAAACTCGCTTAGGGTGAATTCCCCACCACGATCAGTACGAAGAACTTTGATTTGCATTCCTCTCTCTTTTTCAACACGACTCTTAAATGTCTTAAAAATATCAAAAGCTTCTGATTTTTGCACAAGAAAGTATATCCAAGTCTTACGGCTAAAATCATCAATAAAGGTGATAATATACCTCTTCCCACTGTTGGATATAGGCTTGATGGGTCCACAGATGTCAGCATGTACGAGTTAAAGCACTTGTGTTGCTCTCCAAGTGGTTTCTTTGGGAAAGGAAAGTCTATGTTGCTTGCCAAGAAGACAAACTTCACAAACTTTTGACATATCTCCAAGTGTAGGTAAGCCATTCACCATTTGCTTTTGTTGAAGAAGTCTCAAGCCTTTGCGATTCAGATGCCCATATCGACGATGCCACAGTTGAGCCACATCCTCAGCAACAGAGAAGCACATTTCCTCCTTCCTTTTTATAGTTGCGAACAACTTGAACATTCTATTAGAAGACATGACAATTTCAGCAACTAATCCCCTTGAGGCATGATATAATGTGCACTTTCCCTGTTCTATAACAATCTTCAACCCTTATCAGCTAGTTGCCCAATGCTCAGCAGATTATTTGTTAAATCTGGAACATAAAACACACTAGAGATAATCTGAGTAATACCATTTACCATCATCACAATATTACCTTTTCCCATTACCTTCACCTTTGAGTTATCACCAAGCTTTACTGTTTCTCTGAAGCTTTCATCAAGAGTTGAAAACATCTCCTTCTTACCACTCATGTGATTGCTGCATCCTGAGTCAAGGTACCACATACATACTCCATCTTGACTTGTCTTCCCTTCGCCTGTAAAGGACATAAGCAGCATTTCTTCCTTTGTCTCTGCATAATGCGCCTTCTCTTCTGGCTTCTTTGGGCATTCGTATTGGAAGTGTCCTCGATCGTGACAGTGAAAGCATTCGATTGTTGACTTTTCGTAATGTCCCATGCCATTGCCTCTACCTCGACCTCGAAAGTTACCACGTCCCCTGCCTCTTGAAGACTCTCCATATGTAACTTTTAATGCCTGCTCCTCATCAACATGTGCAGTCATACGCTGCTCATGCACCAATAAGTTGCTTTGTAACTCATCAATTGAAAGAGTACTTAGATCTTTGGACTCTTCAATTGAACAAACTACATAAGCAAAATTAGGGGTCATCGACCTCAAAATCTTCTCAACAACATCTTCATCACTTACTTTACCCTTATGCTGCCTCATCTTGTTGACAGTGGTTAGAACACGCCCAAAATAGGAATTCACAGACTCTCCTGTCTTCATCCCCAACACCTCGAAATCCCTTTTGAGAGCCTGCAGCTGTGCACGTTGTACACGATCACTCCCTTGATGCCTTTTCTTCATAGAATCCCAGATACTTTTAGTTGATCCAGTATCTAGAATAGTTTGCAGAACTGATCGATCAATGGCCTGAAATAGATAATTCTTAGCCTTAAGATCTTTCAGTTTTGCATCATTATGCTCCTTCATTTGTGCTTCTGTAGCTTTTGCATCAACAGTTGGAATCCCTGATTCAACTATGCTCCAATATTCCTTTGATCTTAGAAAATTCTCCATTAGCATTGACCAGTGTTCATAAAATCCATCGAATTTTGGTATCGATGGTTGAACAAAGCTGCTTTCAGTTGCCATCTTCACTCAAAACTAAAAAACACACTGCTATTTTCTTCCACACAATTCTTCACACACAACTCTTCACACTCTGAAAGAAGAAACTCACACTATTTATGACAAACCAGCTCTAGATGGCTCGTGATACCAAATCTAGAGACAAGAAAGTATTGAAAGCTCTGAACTTCTTGTTATTGATAGCAAAACAAAGATGGCTTTATATAGACTTACAAGAACGAAAAAACAGGATCATAACTCACCACTATTGACTTCGTGGTTACTGGCTACATGACTCAACGTGTAAACAAAATAAACAACTGAAATCCTATTCTACGGGACATGCTGCTAAGAACTCGCCAATCCCACTAACTTATTTGATTGACTCAACTAACTACTACAACATTTTCATCAATTCGAGACAGGAAGATTTGAGTTTGAAATCAACGCATGCATCAAATGATGAGATTGAACAAACACATATTTTCCCATCTTCAGTGGAGAAGGAGAAGGAGAAGGAGAAGGAGAATTAAACTCAGCCCCCTCCCCTTTTTCTTTCTATTTTAGCATTTTAGATCAGAACCACATATCTGACATGTGTCCAATTGCATGTGTTGCTATTACAGCACCCTCGGTTTGCATTGAGGCAGACTATTCCTCTCCACTAGCTAGTAAAAATTATTAAAAAGCCAAACTAAAGGTGTTCATGACACTTGAATATCAGTGTTTTATGCATTCCAAGTGCAGAATTCAACTAATGGGTTTAATTAAACCCGAGAAAAAAACTTTGGGGTCTTACACCATGCCACCTGGTATGTCAAATAGAATATTGACATGGTGCATAGGAATATGCCCTAGAGAAAGAAGGAAGAAGGGCTATTTTGCGTTTCCTCCCCTCCCAATATAGCCAATTAGCATTTCCTCCCCAAATAGATTGAAATTAGTGTTTCCTCCCATCGTTAGTTTTTCCATCCATTACTCGGTTAGCTGAGTTAGCACCTATGCACACATGGAAAATTTAATATTATTCTTTAAAATCTACCCAAAATACCCTCTTAGATTTGTGCGAAATGTGTGTGTCAATCCTTTTCAATATAACCAAAGTAACCCGGTCACTTAGGCCTTCTCTCGAATAGTAGATGTGCATTTCACATATAGTAATAGAGAGAATGTCTACTTCTTGGTTAAATGTACTTCCCTGCAAAATCAAATTTATACACAACCCACTGATATCAAACAAACCAGGACTCGTAAGCATTCATCATTCATCCTCAATCAACAATCAATTACCGAATATCTACCCCTTAGTCCATTCTATAAATTGAATTTGAGTCTTCACTCCAAAGGCGTGTTTCATAAATAGAATAGCATCTAAATCATAATTCATCTTTGGGGTTACAGTTAACCAGAAGAAATCAAACTAATCTCTTCTCCACTTGTTCTAGGTGGTTATAGGGTTTCCACTTTCTTGTGTTGTATATTTAAAATGGTTGGGTCTAAATGAAATCTTCAGAAACGATTGAACAAAAACAGAAGCAGGTCGAAGAACATGTTCCTGAACTTGATCCAAAGTATCACCAAACTCTTTTTCATCATTTGAATATTGACTTCTGATATCAAAATTTTGGTTTGCCGCGTCTGAATAGGTTTGCAATTTGTTCTAATTTTTGTTGATTTAGATTTGTTTATATGAAATTTTAGGTAATTGGGCGTTTATCCAATTGGGTCATGATGAAATCGAAGACTGTAGCTGCCACGGTGGGGAGATGATGAAAATCTAGATGTAAAGTAGTTCATGACGATTACCTAGAACATCGATCAGATGGTGTTGTTCTGTAATTGGGTCATCATCTGATTGTTTGTACTAATAGCCAATTGCTCTGAGATCCTTAAAATCCACGGTCTGCCCTTCCCATGGCCTAAATTAAAGGTTAGGGTGATCGTCATTTTGTGGTTGATTGTAAAATCAGGTCTCCTCTCACAGTCGAAGGCGAGAGATGATGAAGATCTGGATTAGATAGGAATCGAAGAAGAAGACTAAACGTCACCGTTGATATCGATCTTTTGGTTCGTGAGGGGTGAGGGTATTTGCGGTAGTTTACTGAAAAGGTTTTTTTTTTTTTGCCACGCGTGCATATGTGTTGACTCAGCTAACCGAGCAATGGATGGAAAAGCTAACGATGGGAGGAAACACTAATTTCAATCTATTTGGGGAGGAAACGCTAATTAGCGATCTTGGGAGGGGAGGAAACACAAAATAGCCCAAGGAAGAAAAAAGTGGTCCTCTTTCTATGTTAAGAGAGAAAAAAGAAGAGAAAGAGAAGTGGTTCCTTTTTGTGTTAAGAGAGAAAAAGAAGAGAAACAAGTGGTCTCTCTATGATAAACTCATAAATTTTGACTTTCCATTCACAGAAACTAGCCTATATTTTTGACATACCCAAATAAGAAAACCAACATATCTTTTAGAAAAGGAGGAAATACGATTTTGTTTCTGTCCAACAGGGGCTCTGAATCTTTTGACGTCATGCTTAAAATTAAATTTCATCGACCAACGAAAATACTTTATACCCTTAAGGGTTCAAGGCCTTGAGCGATCTAGGCTTTAGATGTCGGGGAAAATTGATAGGTGGAAAATGTGGGAGATATGTATAAGCCTTGGAAAATGCTTGCTTTTGACTCTTTTAAAAAAGGTGTTGACTCATTATAATATCACTAGTAGTACTCCCAACCCAAGTACATGTGTTATGGATCCGGTGAGATCATTGTTACTGTTTCTGGTTATCCAGCTGTTTATGGGTAAAAATCGTTTCTGCCGATTTCGGTAAATTCGGTAGGTGAGTGGGAAACTGGTTCAAACCCTAAACAAATGTGCTGCACGTGAGCACTTTATAGATTCGAGAGATCAATCTGTACAAGTCCGGCCTAAACCAAGAAATGGCCGTTCCAGATTTGCTTCGGTCACAAAGTGGAGGAGAAGGGTTGATTTGGGGAGGGAAGCAAAGAAAGGTGTTGAGACCAGAATAATTCTGAGAGAGTAGTGTCTCGACTTGTATAAAGCTTCGGAAGCTTGCAAGAGATGAAAGCTTTTTTGGAGAGCTTGCAAAGTTGCCTTTTCTGAGAGTATAGTATTTTTCTCCTGACCGAGACTTGTTGTCTGGTGGAAATAGGTAAGACCTATTTATACAAGTCGAGATTGAAACGTACTCCCGGCCTCATGAAGGAAGAGAGTAAAGGGTGAAATAATGGGAGGAGGTGGTAACCGCATGGTGTTAATGGGTGAAAACGTTTTCACCATTATTTCCTCTTTTATTTGACCGCTTTATTCCTATTCACGCTTTCTTAATGTGAGCGTAGTGTACGCTGCATCTTTGTGACCGCCAAACCAAGACCCAGGAAAGCATCCCCCAATTTGTGTTGATGTCTCGAGTGTTGGTTGCATCTTGAGTGCAAGTGGTGCTGCTAGGGCGCATGTGGCATGTGCCAATGGCATGTGCGGAATGCCTTTGTTGCGAGTTGCACCTCGAGCGCAAGTGGCAATGCCAGAGCTGCTAGTGGCGTGTGTGGCATGTGCCAATGGCATGTGTGGAATGCCTTGGTGGTAGGTTGTACATTGAGTGTAAGTGGCTACCAGCGTGTATTAGGGCCACGGCTAGGTAATGGAAGCTACCAGCGAGCGTGTTGGCATGTGCCAATGGCATGCGTGGCCAATAGGGTCACGGCCTGGTAAGAAAAGCTACCAGTGATGCATGTTGGCATGTGCCAATGTCATGCTTGGCCATTAGGGCCACGTCATGGTGAGAAAAGCTACCAGCGAGCGTGTTGGCATGTGCCAATGGCATGCGTGGCCAATAGGGTCACGGCCTGGTAAGAAAAGCTACCAGTGACGCATGTTGGCATGTGCCGACGACATGCTTGGCCATTAGGGCCACGCCCTGGTGAGAAAAGCTACCAGCGAGCGTGTTGGCATGTGCCAATGGCATGCTCGGCCATTAGGGCCACGGTTTGGTAAGCAAGGCTACCAGTGACGCATGTTGGCATGTGCCAATGGCATGCTTGGCCATTAGGGCCACGCCCTGGTGAGAAAAGCTACCAGCGAGCGTGTTGGCATGTGCCAATGGCATGCTCGGCCATTAGGGCCACGGTTTGGTAAGAAAGGCTACCAGCGAGCGTGTTGGCATGTGCCAATGGCATGCTCGGCCATTAGGGCCACGGTTTGGTAAGAAAGGCTACCAGTGACGCATGTTGGCATGTGCCAATGGCATGCGTGGCCAATTTGGGTCACGCCTTGGTAGAAAAAGCTACCAGAGAGCGTGTTGGCATGTGCCAATGGCATGCGTGGCCAATTTGGGTCGCGCCTTGGTAGAAAAAGCTACCAGCGAGCATGTTGGCATGTGCCAATGGCATGCATGGCCAATTTGGGTCGCGCCTTGGTAGGAAAAGCTACCAGCAAGCGTGTTGGCATGTGCCAATGGCATGCGTGGCCAATTTGGGTCACGCCTTGGTAGAAAAAGTTATCAGCGAGCGTGTTGGCATGTGCCAATGGCATGCGTGGCCTATTTGGGTCGCGCCTTGGTAGGAAAAGCTACCAGCGAGCATGTTGGCATGTACCAATGGCATGCGTGGCCAATCTGGGTCGCGCCTTGGTAGGAAAAGCGACCAGCGAGCGTGTTGGCATGTGCCAATGGCATGCGTGGCCAATTTGGCCTAGGTTGCATGGTTTGCAAGCCTAGGTGCGGGCGCTACTTTGGCATGGCGCGGCTAGGGCCAAGGTAAGGGTGTTTGGCTTGGCGTGGCGTGACTAGGGCCAAGGTAAGGGTGTTTGGCTTGGCGTGGCGTGACCCGGTGTAGCTAGGGCCAAGGAAGAGTGTGTTTGGCATGGCGCGGCTAGCTCGGGTTAAGTGTGGCTGGCATGATTTACCATTGGCACGGAGGTGCGGCTAGCATGGTTGGCATGCTTCGGCGCGTTTGGTATGGCTGGCATGATTTGCCATCGGCATAGAGATGCGGCTAGATTGGGCTAGGTGTGGCTGGCATGATTTGCCATTGGAACGGAGGTGCGGCTAGCATGGTTGGCATGCTTCGGCGCGTTTGGTATGGCTGGCATGATTTGCCATTGGCATAGAGATGCGTCTAGCTTGAGCTAGGTGTGGTTGGCATGATTTGCCATTGGCACGGAGGTGCGGCTAGCATGGTTGGCATGCTTCGGCGCGTTTGGTATGGCTGGCATGATTTTCCATTGGCATAGAGATGCGGCTAGCTTGAGCTAGGTGTGGCTGGCATGATTTGCCATTGGCACGGAGGTGCGGCTAGCATGGTTGGCATGCTTCGGCGCGTTTGGTATGGCTGGCATGATTTTCCATGGCATAGAGATGCGGCTAGCTTGAGCTAGGTGTGGCTGGCATGATTCGCCATTGGCATGGAGGTGCGGCTAGCATGGTTGGCATGCTTTGGCGCATTTGGCGTGATTAGCGTAGCTAGGGCCAAGGCAGAGTGCATTTGGCATGGCGCGGCTAGCATGGGCTAGGTGTGGCTGGCATGATTTTCCATTGGCACGGAGGGGAATTAGGGTTTCGTTCGTTGTAACCCTAATTTGAAAAAATACCCCCTATTAATTACTGACTACATGCATTAAATGTTCTAATAAATGTGTCACTGGTGACATTAGGTTATTTGGGGTTTTACGATTTTACCCTTTGTCTAAAAACCACCATCAACATTAAGTCCCCTGCTTAGCTCGGAACAGGAGCTTTGTTGCGGGGTAAGCATAAGATGGTGACAAACTATCAGCAAACTGTAAAGAGAATTGAGGAGGCTCGTCTGACCTTTTTATAAATAGGATTTGGAATCCTTGCCTCTGGCAGTTTTGCGCAAATCGGGAGGCTGGCACAATTGGGAAGTTAGCGTCGTGAGAGACGGGAAGATGGGTGGCGTTGAGAAGTTGACGCGAGTTAGGAAACTGAGCATGCTAGCTGGTGGGACCGGCGCAAGGTAGGGAAGCTGTGCGTGCTTGCTGGCGTGACTTGGGTGGTCATTGGGAAGTTGGCGTGAGTTGGGAAACTGAGCGTGCTAGCTAGTGGGACCGGCGCAAGGTGGGGAAGCTGTGCGTGCTTGCTGGCGTGACTTGGGCGGTCATTAGGAAGTTGGCGCAATTGGTGGGACCGGTGCAACTTGGGCGGCATTGGGAAGTTGGGCGCAACTGGTGGGACCGGTGCAACTTGGGCGGCATTGGGAAGTTGGGCGTCCTTGTGAGCCCGCACGATTTTTGGTAAAGGGAAATCCTTCCCTATTTCAGAATCTTCACGCCCATATATATAAAACCCCTTCCTCTCATCTTGCACCTTATTCCTTTCATCCTTTCCTACTAGCGGCAGAGTTACAAAGAAAAACCAGTTTCCAGGTATGTCTTCCAGTACTTCCCTTGTTTTCCTTTTCATGTAGGTGCAAACCCTAAGAGTAGGCGTTTTTATAATCCTTGCAATGATATCGCGCATATAATTTCTTAGCGTGCCTCTTGTAGAAAATATTATATGTATGCACCCAAGGGAAATACTGCATATATTATTCGAACCCGTAGGAAAGTGCTCCATATATAATTTTGAACCCGAAGAAGGATATTGCAGACGCACTTGAGCCCGTATAAAATACTGCGTATAATTTTGAACCCTGAAGAAAATACTGTGTGTGCAGTTTCGAACCCGTAGAGAATACTGTATATGAATCCCGAAGAAGAATACTGTATATGTGCTTCATATGACTTCGAACCCGTAGGAAATATTGCATATATGAATTTCGGTCCTGAAAGAAATAGTGCGCGTGCGATTTTGAACCAAAAGTAGAAAATGCTCCATATATAATTTTGAACCCGAAGAATGATATCGCGGACGCACTTGAGCCCGTATAAAAATCGCGTATATAATTTTGAACCCGAAGAAAATACTACGTGTGTATTTTTGAACCCGTAGGGAATGCTCCATATATAATTTTGAACACGAAGAATGATACTGCAGATGCTCTTGAGCCCGTATAAAATATTGCGTATATAATTTTGAACCCTGAAGAAAATACTGCCTGTGCAGTTTTGAGCCAGGAAAGAATACGCCTTTTTTTTTTTTTGTATTTTGAGTTTTCCTTTGTTGGGCGCGGTTATGTGTCGTCGGAGATAATTTTGTCTTTCTCCGTGTGCGGATATCTCATTACTAAGTTGTTATGAAGAAATCCGGCAAGATGTTACCCGAATGAATTTCGCCTCATCGAAGGATGTCCATAGTTCCAAACCGAACACGGATGATGAATTCTTCGCCAAAAAAACTTGCCTCTCGATCGGAAAAATCACCCAGGTTTCGTGCCAATTTTGTTAACCGGTGGTGAAGATGAAAAGAAGACACGTTCGGTTCGCCGAGAGAACACCATACGGTTCTGTCTTCATAAAGGGGTATATTCCTCTTCCAACATTGATTTCAGGATGTGTCAAAGCCCATTGCGTTCTTTTGATAGATGGGTTGAGTTCATGGTGAGTAAGGAGCATATAAATACCAACTTGACTCGAGCGCAGATTATTGATCTTTGTCGAGCTTGAGAAATCTCCAGATTAGGAAGGATATCCGGGCTTGGTTGCTTTCATCTCCGGATGGTGTTCGGACACCCATACGATCATATGTAGATGGGGTGAGATAACTTTCTCCTTGGAGAGTGTGGCTCTCTTCTTTGAATCTTCCCAGAATCGGGAATCTTAACATCCAATTATCTGAAAGCGAGGGGAAGATGCGAGATGACCTTGCCGCTAAGTTGGAAGATTTCGCTCGGAAAGACTCCACTGCGAAGTCGAAGGATTCTGTCCTGAAAGAGGATGAAAGGTGCCTTTACAGCTGGTGGATATCTCAATGGTTCCCGGACGAGCTATAACCTAAACAGAAAAGCAGTGATCTTCACGTTGTAGCATTTTTGGCTCTCTGGTTGTCTAGAGACATTTTTGACGACGGTTCTGGTAAGAAGGAGATAAGACCAGAGTTGCTAGTGATTCTTGTGGAAGTTGGCAAAAGGCGAAGTCCTTCCCATTGGCAAGCTATTTCTTGGTTCCCTGTATGTGCATCTGGATCACCTAGTTGCGAACATGCGAGTTTCGAATGGTTTTATGAAAGTGGATTCATATGTGCACGTTGCTTTCCTGCAAGCTTGGTTATGGGAACACTTTGAGAAGTATGCCCCGAAACCGTTGTCTTCGATTCCCGCGAGTTGGGGGGGTTCCCGAATTCTTCGATGGGTGAACAGGCGCCCAAGGGTTGGCATGAGCTTGGTTAGTCTTCTCGATAAGTCATATGAAATCAGTTTTCGCCCATGGGAGCCGGTCCACGTGTCGATGACTCAAATTGACACCTTTGCTTCTGCTCCGGTCATGTCTTTGTCTTCTGATGGCAATTTGAGCGTTGGTGAAAACTTGTTCATTCAAAGCTGATTGTCCGGTTATATGCCGTCTTTCTTCATGGGGTCTTTTCAGATAGCTCCTTACAATATTGACC
The DNA here is from genome assembly GCA_023531295.1 of Papaver armeniacum. NCBI lineage: Eukaryota > Viridiplantae > Streptophyta > Magnoliopsida > Ranunculales > Papaveraceae > Papaver > Papaver armeniacum. Next base: position 110,498 of record JAJJWW010012496.1, read on the forward strand.
GTGCGGCTCGTCACATGGGTTTCGATCAAGGGGTGCCTCTTGCTTACCAGCCGGTGATTCCTAAGGATTCATTGCGTGCCGCCCTCAATGCCAGTGCCCTCGAGCCGGGTATCCGTCTTCTCTTCTTTCAAATGGGAAGAGTAACTTCGACAACCTTTGGCTATAATGAATTCCGGTGCGATGAGTTTATTATGATCCAAGATTTTGTAAACAGCGTGGTGGAGAATGTTCGTTGTAAACCTTCCCCAGCAATTTTGAAGAAGTATCCAATGTTTAGAGATCTCAAGCGAAAGTCGCCTAGCAACTCGGAAAGTCCCCAGGCCAAGGAACGGAGAACGAAGAATCGTGCTAGCGGGTTCCGGGCGATTTCAAAAGATCCTCCCGCAGCTCTCGTGTCTTTCAGTTCTTCCAATAACCAGGTATGTGTCGCCTCCTTGTCGGTTTGTCTCAAAACACGTGAATTTCTGCTGAAAAACATGTGTCTTGTTTCTTCCAGGGCTTCGGTAGTGTTAATGCTTTCGCTGCCCTTGCGCGTTGCCAGGAGACAGCAATTTCTTCGAAGAATTCCGGCAGATCGAGCCTACTCATAGCGGTGATGAGTCGACAAAGAAGAAAGTTCGACAAGTGAGAGTGATTCCTCTGGCAAAGACTTGGTTCTTTTTCGGGAAGTGGTTCGGTGAGTTTCGCGCTTCTTTTCTTTCTTCTCTCGTTTCTTCTTTTGAAAAAATGTCTAACTCAAGTTCGCAGGAGGAATCCGGTTCGGAGGACGATTCTGGGGTGGAGCCACACAAAAACTTGCCTTTGGTGACCACCGCAGATGACTTGGAGATGGGAGTTAGCCAATTGTCGGGCACAGACGTGGTTCAAACGGTGGATGATTCTCTGATGGTTGCTGCCGTAGACATGGAAGAAAACCCTTTGCGAGTCGTGAGGCCACTTGCAGGCGCCATTTTTGATCCTCCGTACTTGGTTCCTTATCCAGGTCATGTCTTGGTTGGCGGCTTCAGCGTCTTTGGCTAAGTATGAGGCGTTGTACACCGTAACCGGGAGAAGTACGGACATATGGCCACAACCAAGAAGATCACTAGTCGATTTGCACTTTGGTTAAGCGTGTGGAAGAGGCTTTATCTTCCATCGAGGATATGCGTGAGGTGACCGGTCACACCGTTCTCAAGACGTTATTGCCGATCGGGAGCACCATCGCGACGTGTGCGTAGAAAAGGAGTTCAACACTTCGTGGTTTGTCGAAGGCCTTGCTGAGATCCAAAAGTTGAAAGATGTACCAATCTAAAGCCTTTCCTCCGAGGAGATTGCACGATAGGAGGTAGAACTCGAAAAGCTTTCTAAGATGTTAACTATGAAGAGAGCGGCTCTTGAAGACGCAAAGTTGACTTTCTCCAAGAAAATCAGACCTATGTTGGATGATTTTCCTTGAATGTTTCTCTGTTAAACTTTCATTTAGGTTCTTCTTTTTTTTTTTTTTTGAAAGACATCTTTTGGATGTCCGGTTCAAAGTTCGATTTGGTTTTGATAGACTGGTGGCTTTTGAGGATATTGGATTATTTCTGGGATGAATGGTTTTGATAATATAACTCTGATTATGTTTTGGGAAAGGAATATTGCTTTTATGAAAGTGTGTGCTAGCGATAGGCACAAGACTCAGTAGTATGACGGTTTTACTAAGAACCTAAAAAAGATCGTATATCTTATGTGATCTAAATTTACTCACTTCATAGGTTTTTACGAACACGCCCCTCTCCATGTAAAAGGCGGCTTTGCTGGTAGCATCGCCAGCAAGTCCCCAATCGCTGGTAGCATCTTCGGCGAGTCCCCAGTTTTCTCGTGTAGTTTTTATAACTGGTAACCGGGTCGTCTGCCAGTTGAGTCGGATCGAGTGGTAGCATCTTCAGCAAGTCCCCTACCATCTTGACATCTGGGTCGAAGAACGAGATCGACAGTTTGACATTATAGCCGATAGATCAATCCTCCCGCTGTGGTCGCCAATTGCTTATGGGTAAAAATCGTTTCTGCCGATTTCGGTAAATTCGGTAGGTGAGTGAGAAACTGGTTCAAACCTTAAACAAATGTGTTGCACGTGAGCACTTTATAGATTCTAGAGATCAATCTGTACAAGTCCGGCCTAAACCAAGAAATGGCCATTCCAGACTTGCTTCGGTCACAAAGTGGAGGAGAAGGGTTGATTTGGGGAGGGAAGCAAAGAAAGGTGTTGAGACCAGAATAATTCTGAGAGAGTAGTGTCTCGACTTGTTGATGAGTGCCAAATATTGCATATTTCTACATCTATTTATTGGCATTTAGCTCATCTTTTGTGCTGAGAAATCAGATATTATCCCATAGTCTGTGTTTTCTTTGTTTTCAAGAATAAATATTTGTAGTAATTAATTTTGTGTTTTTAGGTAGTAAATAAAGTTCAGAGAAACTGAGGAGCCAAAAGAGCAAAGAATTGGAGACAAGCGTCTATGGAGCAGAAAGCCAAAGCCCGCGCGCGCATCAGTCGCAACCCAACTTACAAGACATGGGCTTGAGCTAGCCATAACCCGGATCCGAGCCCATCCACCCCGAGCCGTTGAGATCTCACCTAGCTACATCCTATGGTCGCTCCTTCGCTCACATCATTTCTCGCTGCTCCCGTTCAACACCAAATCGCCCCAATCCTCCCTCGGCCGTTCAGATCTAACCCGCCACATCCAACGCTCGCTGCATCCTTCCCATCGTCCCTTGCTGTGCCCGCCTCACACCCTAGTTGCCTATACCTACACCATCGACAAAACCCATCGACCTAACCTCATTTCTTCCTCTTTCTTCTCTTTCTTTACCCAACAACTCTGCAGAACCCATCCCCCTTCTCTCCCGACCATACCATGGCAGAGCAGAGCTGCCGCCTCCATCTCCATCTCCTGTCGCCATCACCACTAGCTCCATCAACCACCTTCACCGCCACCTCTAGTTTTAGTTATCTCTCGCCTAGTGTCGCAGGCATCGTCGATTGCATTTAGCGTATGCAATAAGCCTTTAAACCCCTAGGTGGCCCTAGTGGCCGAGTTATAGTCTCGGGAGGGTTTACCAGAGGTGTACCCACAAAACCTTTACTCCAGACCCTAACTATCAACGCAAAACCTTGGAAGGCACTAAAGAATCTCCTTGGTTGGCATACTTATTGACTACAGGAGGAAGTACCCCGATGCGAAATTCCAATTGCTGTACACGAGTTTGCACTCAAACATACTAAAATTCATATATAAGTCACAGAGCTCTACTCAGATAGTCGCACTATGGACATCAATACCCGGAGTCAAAACTAATCACATGGATAGATCAAGAAGATGGATATAGAGAAAAACATAGATGGTTTTGATGTTTACTAAGTGATCGATGTTTCCCATATCTCGTCTCAAGGCCTCCGCCAAAATGAACCTATCCTAATGGACCGAGATACTAGTCGACTAATATCAACACACCGGCATATACAAGGGAACCAGTGGTCGATAAACCTAACTCTAGGTCAACACAACTGGCATATACAAGGGTTCCAGTGGTCGACTTTATTGAATTTATTCCGGTTGGTCAGATGGTCTGGTCTCACTTTTCTTTTCTTTCTTTTTTTTTTTTTTTTTTTTTTTTCATCTTTTTTTTTTTCATCTCAATCACTCTAATTCACCCTAGCATTGGTAACAACTTGAATCGTGGGCCCCACCTAATCACTTAGAGAAACATAGTTTAAAAACAAAATAAAATAAAAACAGAAGTGAAAAGGACTCAACGAGATTGGTGAAACTATCATGTTATTTCTAACACCTGAGCTCGTGCTTTTATGAATAGACTCTTTAGATGTTGCCATCTAATTAGATTGGTTCCTCAACTCCTACAACCAAAATGTTTCCATCCACTTAGATTGGTTAGTGCCATCCTTAATAAGCATAAATTTCTAGGCTCTGGAGTTTATCAATGCAACTAAAAGTTTCTCCCATACCCCCAAACTTAAATCTAACATTGTCCTCAATGTTCTAAAGATAAAATTAAAAGCATGAACAAGGAGAAACTGTTACCATTTGAAGTAAAAGAGTTAAGGAAAGATATTACCGTGTCGCATGAATATTGGGTTACCTCCCAAGAAGTGCTAAGTTTAACGTCTTCAGCCAGACTAACAAAGGATTAGTCACCTCATAGAATCATAAAGTAATAGCCGGAAAATCTGTGGGTCATCGAAACCAAATAAAGCTATCACAAGTAAAAGGAATCTGCAACATGCCCAGAAAATAAACAAATAAAGCACACCCTTGTCTAGTTTCCTGCTTAAGACAACTATATCTAGCTGTGGTTCTGTTCGAGCTCTATAATCGGGTCGAGATAAAATATTTTCATGTCTTTGGAATTCCTCAAAGCCAAGATCCGGTTCAGGTTTTAAAGTCGTAAAAACTCAAATAAGAACTTAGAAGCACATAATAATAACTCGAATAATTGCGGATCCTTAAAGTCAATCAGTTTTGACTCACACAATTGACCACGATGAAACTGGCGGTCAATCTTAAGCAAATGTGTCGTTTCTATTCTCCTAAAATAATTAGGTTTGGTCTCGTAACTTAATAATCGACACATTTTAAACTCATACATTCCCACAATTGGTTGAAAAATATTTGGTGGGAAAACAAAGTCAATCTGGGTATCATAGCCTGGATAAACCACATCAACCAGAGGATGGGTTTCTAACAACTGAACTTCTTCATGGACATTATTAGGTTCTGGAGAACGTGTATGAAGATAATCTTTTAAAATGGTTGAGGCACATATGTCAAGTCCCAAGTGAGGGATCTCTACAAGAGCTAAAGGTAAAGCACGTGGAGAATGATAATCACCCCCAAACTTAGAGTTTTGGGTGTCTCTAGATAGACTATCTACAATTTCCCTAATTTCTAGATCATCGGAATCCTGAAAATGGTCAATTGCTTCTTCTAAGTTATAATCGGAAGGTGCATCCTCACTCATCATATTTGAAAGCTCTACGAGTTCATCTTCTAAGACTAATGTTTCTAAACCGTTAGACTCTAAAACAATGTTCTCAGAATAAACTCGTTCCTCAAAACTATCATCGGCTTCGTAAAAAGGAAGTACTACATCGTCTAAAACGTGGGTATCTCTAGTCAAATCCTCGTCCTTTTGAATAGGTGAATAATTATTAAAATTATTTGGATTCGAACTAGAAATAACATTATTATCTTGATTATAAAGCTCAGTTGGAGTAACAAATTCCTGATCACTATGCCTAAATATTTAGATTCTTCATCAACACTATCCTCATCATAATCATCATTGTAATAACATGAAAATGGTTGAACCTCATCTAAACATGTAGTGTTACCAATTCTAACCTCGTCATCCTGATTATAAAAATTGTCCTCATTTTCACGGGTGATATTGGAGAGAATGTATTGGCAATCAAGAGTAATTCGAGCAATTATTTCTTCCGTCTCTAACTCTAACCTACGTGTTGTCTCAGCAAACTCACGTGTTGACTCAGTTAACTTACGCGTTGACTCAAGTATCCTACGTGCTTCATCTAGAGAATAGGAATTATAGGAATTTTGCTCGTATGACCGGTATTCATGTGAATAGTAATTGGGCTCATCATGGTATGAGCCATAACCTTGAAAAGGCTGATGTTCCCAACCACTATTCACACTATGGTCAAAGTAGTAACGTCCAGTTTGAAACTCAGTCGGATATTCGTTGTATTGGCTATTATTATACCAGTTCGACATTCTATTTGCAGGGGTGTGAGTTGTCACACAAAATAAAACCCACTGACAGGGGATTCGTGGGTGGATAGAGTCTTACCTCCCGTACCAGACGGGCGATGAACCGTTGAAGTCGACTCAGGCCACCGACTCCTATGTCAGTGTACGAACCCGAGGGGCCGAGACAGTATCGTAACTGTCGTCCTTCCCTGCAAACAGTTTATATTTAATTTTAACCCTTCCTTAGGGTTTTAAAAATAATGTCCAAGTCCAGTAATAATGTCCAAAAAATGTCCAAAAATAAAAAGAAAAAAATTACAAAACCCTATTTACAGTTTCTAAAAATAAAAAGAAATAAAGTCTAAATAAAATAAATATATACAAAATCTTCTTCACTCCTTGGACTCCTTTTTTCTTTCCTTCTTTGGCGATGCTTTCCTTTTATAGCACTTTTTATTTCCTTGTAGCTTCGCTCCAAATCTGAAAAGAATCAAAAAAATACCAAAGGCGTAAAAAAGAACAAAAAATAATAAAAAGAAAAATAAACCTAAAACAAATCTAAATACAAGTCCGCGTCGGCGGCGCCAAAAATTGATGTGATTTTGAAAGTTGTAGTAAAGTGGTAAGAAAGATTCGTTCAACTCAGACTTGTAAAGACTCGATTTAAGAAAATACTAAAAATAAAGAAAATATTTACACAAGTTTGTCACAAATATCGAGAGAACCGGGACTTCGGATTTCACCATTAATCACATTCAATTGGTTCATATATGATTCATAACAATTCTGGCTCTTTTATGGACTCTTTTCTTTGCCAAAAGTAGATTTCTAAAAGATTAGATGTAAATCACAAGCATGATGTATCAAAAGCTCTTACGTCTAAGCATACACCATCAAACGAAATCACAACTAATTAGTGAAAATCATAAATCAATTAAAATAAGTGCAAAAGTCATAGAGAATCGATTATAGTTACCAAGGAATTGTGAAACATGGCTTCCTCCGTCATCCCAGTGTTGGGGTTTAGCTCCTCATATCAAAAACACGCTCAAAATAATAACGCATAGCTGAATAGGTGTTTTATTGAAGAAAAATCTAGTTTGTAACAGATATAATTGTTACTGAGAACCATCATTGCGAGAGGAACCCTAACGAATCGTGCGAATTCGATTAATTGTTGGAATAATTGTTACGTAACTGTTACAAAGCTATTAAATTTGAAAGATAAGGCCACGGGTTCTCATGACTGTCTGTGGCAGTGCTTTTGTTCTTGACTCCTTCTTCACCAAAGAGCTAAAGCAGGTACTTTCATGCAACTTCCCGATCACCCCTCTGTTGCTTCTCCCAGTCCCCGAAACTCTCCCCAAAGTCTCGACTCCCCTGCTTTAACTCGGACGACTCTTATATATACACACAGACCCTAAAAATCTCGAGAAATACTCGATTTATCTTCTATATTCTTTCTCCGGAAGTCATGGATATTCTTCCCCTTTTTTGCTTCACACGGCTTTCTGTTATTATCCGATACTTTCCTGATTTGGTAGAAATATTCTCCTTGTTTTTGTGTAACTTCCGAACAAGCCAAAGATCCCGAGAATCGTTCTTCTATCCCACGTACTTTCCAAAAACAAGTCACCCGAGTATCTTCCCCTGTTTTCTTCAAATTCGGTGATGCAGCCCAGTTCGATCGATTCTAATGGACCCAACAACCTTGTATACTCTTGATAAGTCAGCCCATAAAAAATCAGCCGTTGAATCTCGTTTAAAGTTGCCCAAAAATCAAATCCCAAACTGAACTTCGCTGTACAAAGTTCCCGCCATTTTTGAGAATTCAAATGAAGGAGATGAGACAGCCCCTATCCAAAGTAAGGGTGCTTTTAGCAGACGCCCTTTGGGGATGCCCTGGGGTGCAAATAACAAGTGGGTACCCCTTAGTAATTGAGGTGCCCCTTATCCATTTCCGGGGTGCGAATAGTAATTTTCTCCCACGAGCGCAAAAACCGCTTTTTCAAGCCAAATTTCCCGCGAAAGCTTATTTCTCCAAAAACACCTACAAAAACATAAAATACCAAAATAAGTATAAAAATGGGTACTAAAAATACAGAAAATTGAGATCAAAATAGACACATAAATGCGTCTATCACCTAGCCTCTCTCATAACCCTAGAGGCTATGTAAGAGATAAATGGAACTAGGGTTAGGGTTTTGTTCCATCAATCAATCAAGGAAGCTGCTGAAGACGAATTGACAGAGGAGAGCACTGATTCAGAGGATTGAGCGACGTGGGTGAGAGGTTATTGCTTTCAATTTCTGTTTTGAGAGAATTAGGGTTTTGAGTTTATGCATGTATAAATAGGTTTGGCCTGTGTGTGAAAAACCTTATGCCCGGGCTAGCTGAGCACCACTTAGAGTTAATTTGTATTATTTGTTATTTGAATCATGTTCTAAGTAATTTTCCAGGGTGTTTGATGAAACCCCTGATTTCCATGGCTAAGCATATCTACCTTATGCTGTATTCTTGTTGTGTTATATTATGTAGGATTAGTAAGTAATTGAGGAAGCTAAGAAGCCTGTGATGAGCTGTACTGTAAGAAGACAGCTCATACTAGGGGTTGATTAGAAAAAAATCAGTTAACAAACATCCATTTTAGACTTTCATGGGAAAGCTCAAGAACATAGTTTAAGTTAGACTGCCTGACATGAGATTGGAGGTAGAATCACCACCCTGGTGCTCTCCAACTTGTTATCATCTGTTTTTGCAACTTAGTTTAGAGTCACAATTTCACTTCAGTCGCATCGACAACAACCCAAATATTTCTGTCACTTCTCAGAATTCAGTCTAGTAAGCCATTTGATCACCTTACATCACCACAAGTCTCTGTGGTTCGACCCGTATTTGCCCAGTTCTGCATAATAGACACCGTGCACTTGCGGTTTAATTTGTAGGCAAAAACAGACCACTTCCCAAGCCTACCAAGTTTTTGGTGCCGTTGCCGGGGACTTGGCGTGTGTTGTGTCAATTGTTGGCCTGACTTTACTGAATTTCATGTCTCCCTGTACATATTTGCCTTGAATTGTTACTTGTAGCCTCGTAGTAGTGTAACTTAGATGTTCTCTGTTACTTGCATCTTCATTGCATATTGTTAAATACATCAGTGCATTTTAGTTAATCTTAACTGCATATTGGCTTATCTGCATCTTCTATTGCATATCTGCGTGCCCATTAGTGTTTCTTATTAGCTTGTATCTTCATCTGTTTCCTCATTGCATTTTTAGTTAGCTCATCTGAATTGCATCCTGTTCATCGCATCTTAGTTAGTGTACCTTAACTCCATCTGCATTATCATAATATCAGTTTGCATCTCATAACTTGAGCTGTTGCCACTCAGCTGCATTGCACATCCCTGCGATTGATTGATGAACTCATTCTCAGTGATAGCTGAATTTGCAGTGGTTGGTGTCATTTAAACTACATTGTTGTAGTTCTGTTTGCTTAACTCGCAGCTCTCAGCATATCATATCTCTTATTTTTTTTGAACTTTGCAGTCTTTGTGCTCTCTTTGCTTTAACCTCGTATATTTATGAGAACCGAGATTTCTTTGTGAGCTAAGGGTACCCATAACATCACCGAGCAAACCAAGGAAAAGCGAGAGAAGGAGCGAGAACACGGTTGCTATTTGGGATAAACTCGGTACCTACTATATTTGATGTCTTCTTGAGCAGCTGAACCAAGGAAGGCAAGAACAAGCGCAGGACTTGAGGTTAGCCTGTGAATGAGCCATGTCATGATAAGCATATGTAGGAATTTATCTCCTGTTCTTTGAGCATTATCTCACTATTTTGCGCACTGACATTGAGATAATTTGTGCTTGACTGAAAAATAGTGCTGAACATCTTTTGTTGTGAGCCATTATTGCCTGAATGTATGCCCAACTTGTATGTGGCCAACCTGTGTAAATGATGAGCCATGATAGCCTGATAACCTAGCAGCTTGACTGAATAATGCTCAACCCTGAACTGCAATTTCTGTGCATACCTGTCTTTGTTAAGCTTGCAAATCTGTGTGATACCCTGTTGTGATTCTGTGCTGTTAAGCCTTACCTTGCATTGCCCTGTGCTCAGCTCCAGCCCCTGTAGCTGTTGAGCTTGAGTGCAACCTGGTTAGCCTAGGTTAGCTGTAGCCGCAACCCCAAGGTCTGTGCGTTAACATAGTTTTTGAGTGTTCTGTGCTGTGAAGTCTTGACCTCTACAAGGCCTGTGCTATAACCTCCTTAGTCTTATCTGCCATGTGCTGCGTGTAACTTGAGCATAGCTTGTGTAAAGAGGAGTCAACTGAACTAGTTGCCTCCCCACTTTAAACCCCAGCCCTCGACAAACCTTGTGTTGACCTCCAGCCCCTGCAGCTGTGAGTTTGAACTCCAACTGGGATATAAAAATTTGCTGCAAGCCCTGTTGACATCAATTGGGCTGGTTGATGCCAACTAACCTAGTTGAATATGTCAACCCTGGTATGATGACCTTCGGAGCCTACTGTAACCATCCGCCTCGCAAATTTTTCTCCATACATCTCTCGAGAACTTAGGTACCACTTGACTATGTTGACACACCGAGCAGGCTATAACTCTTTGGTATTGTTCATTTGCTCAGCATCTGTGAACTCTAGATGACCTTAGCTTCCATCTGCCCTGAGCTTAATCTGCAGACCCTATTGAGCTAGGTTGTGGCCAACCCACTTCATCTACCCTGTGCCTTGTATGACCCTGTTGAACCATATCTGAGCATACATCTGTGAGAACTAGATCATCAACAGACCCTGTCAATTGACCCTGTCACCCATTTGCATAATCTGTGAATCTGTCCTGTAATTTTTGTGCCTGTTTTCTAAAAATTAAAAGCAACTGAGCCAGTTGACATTAACTGTGTTAGCATCATTTGCTGCAATCTGTGGTATAATCTGTGCATTGAACCTTTGGCTGAGCTGGCTGCATTTTTCCCTGTGAGATATTGACTTCAAGCCCCTGTAGCTGTGAGGTTGAACTTGGATAGTCAGGCTAGATGCAAACCAAAGAGCTTACCACAGACCCTGTGAGCCATCTACTCCCCTGTGTGACCTGTTAAGCCAACTTGTTGACACCCTGAGCATGTTATAAACTGCTGCGCTTTATTCATTTTTGTTGCATCTGCTGATCCAGTGAACATTGGATGTTGTGAATAATATGCTATGCTCACATGAGTGCTTTGGTTTTGTGTTAGCCGTGCTCGTTTTTGCATAATCTCTGACTCTACACACTGCCTGTTTTCTTGTGCTCTCACATAACCTGTGCTGTATAGCAGCAAAAAGCACACCTCTGTGCTCAGTTCTGTGAAATAGTATGACAATTTTGGTGAGTTGTGCTACTTCTGCTGCTGTGCAACCACTGGGCTTTGCACAAACTGTGCTGTGCAGCAACTGATCTTTATACAACCTGGGCTGCACATAAATTTGTTTCTTGCACAAACTAGAAGCCCACACTAACTGGGCTGTTAACCTGCCACACTGCTGGGCTGTGCATTTGCACACAAACTGAAGCCCACACACTGGGCTCTGTTCTTTCCACAACCACTGGGCTGCGCCAATCTGAAGCCTACAACTGGGCTGTGCATTTGCACTCTAAACAGAAAGCCCAACCTCTGGGCTCTGCATCCTGCCAGCCCAACCTCCACAAAAACCACTGGGCTCTGCTTCTGCCAACCTAAGCTGAGCTGCTGGGCTGGAACCAAGTTCCACTGGGCTGTACATTCCCAACAAACTGAAACCCAATAAACCAAATCCCACATAAACCAAAACCCACTTAAACCAAAACTGAGCCCACAACAGATGTGCATTTGCATAACTTGGGCTTCGCTTCCCTGTTTTGAGACATCATTGGTTATACATGCTAGGCTATTTGAGTTTCTAGACCATGTCAGGATTTTGGTCTGCAGAATCGGGGATTCAGAGAGCTTGCTTACGGGCATGCTTCACCATATGAAACCCCCACAGACCATAATGATTATGAGCCTTCTCGTGGCCCCGACCTTGAATACTCATACCCTAACCATCATGAGCACAGGGGGAGTTGAACAATTTTATACTCCCCGACTCCTTGTTTACAATCACTAATTCGAATGCAATACATGACCATCCATATAGCAACATGTCCGAATTTCCCTTTCTAGTGAACCTCATGCTCAACCATACAATGAATATCCATATGAGGAATGCATACCCACTAGTGAAGACTCTCCTTCAATAGAACAACTCACTATGATTCTTCAAAGGAACCCGATTGAGTTACAAAATGAAGATTGGAAGGCCGATGATTTTGAAAATAGTGTTTATAGGCCTACTCATGCACCTAACACTGAATATGAACCTAATCTAGAGGTAGATGAGTACACTAAAAATGCTACAATTTTGAATGGAGAGATGAATTTTTGCTATGATGATGATGATGATGATGATGAATATGAAGAGCATGTGTATTTTGAAAATATAGTACAATCTTTAGGTTCAGAGACATTAAGTGTCTCTTCTGTGAACCCTATGAATGATGCTTCTTCTAATATTCATACATGTGATGCTGGTTTGGGATCTGAAAATAAGAATGCTGACACCAATGATCTTATGCATGAGATTGAACTTTTGGATAATGATGATTATGACATGGAGATTGATGAATTGTTCTATGCAGGTGAACATGATTTACCCTCTTCTGACCTTAGGAAAGTGTGTGATGGTACAAATGATCTTATACATGAAAACAACTTAGATGTACCTAATCTCTCTCCTAAGGCACAGATTGAAACTCCTCCACTAAACCTAGGTGTAGTTTGTAACAAAATTGCAAAACCAACTTTTCTGAAAATGCCTAATTTAGGCCTAGAGCTTTGTGCTTCCCAAGTCCTCTTGGACTATTTTGCATCAAAATATAACACTTTTAAGGAACCACAGTTGGAATATGTATGTCTGCCTGTTCTTAGCAAAACTCATTTTGAGTTAGACCTTTTGCATGATGTACCTTTAAAATTGCAAGATTTTGTACTCAAGAACACATATGTTGACAAGTTTAGGTTTGGGGGTAACTTGTTCACGTATGCAATCTTTCCTGCTCTCTCATGTTATATTTGTGTAAGGCTGTTGATGTTTGTATATATCGTCTTTTGGGTTGATCCTCAACTCTTTAGATTGTTGGTATATGGTGACTTTTCATTGTATATAATCCAGTAGGACTTGTTAAAATTTTCTTTTCTTGAATCGGTTGAGTCTTCTTGTACATATTTTGTGCTAATCCGATATGATCTCCACTGAGAATGTTGGATTCTAGCCTTGACTAATGAAGCTCTAACCTTGCTTCCGCCGACATCCGGTAATCTCTTCCCTTTTCTCTTATCAGCATAGTTCTCTTGGTATGTGACTGTTTAAATTTTTCCTATCTGTTTACACATTGAGGACAATGTTTGATTTAGGTTTGGGGGTGCATTTGCATTTGCATATAGAGTTTTTAGTCTTTTTAATCTTTTATTTAAAAAAAAAAAAAAAAAAAAAAATCAAAACTCTTTTGTAAATACTTGCATAAAAACCTCCAACTTTTAGAGATTTTAGAGTCACTAGCATGCTTCTAGCTATGTCTACATAAAGAGTCTGACCGAAATAATAGAAATTGGAAGTACTGGAGAACGCGATCGGGTTTCTTAGTTGATTAGAGCGTTAAAGTTGGATTTAACCATACCGGAGGGCAAATTAGGTGCTGTTTAGATATTCGGTAGTAGAATTGTGATCACCCATAGTGGAGACTACCCATTTTACATCAAGTGAGGCACCAACCTTCAATTTTTGCAACTTTCTAGAAAAGCTGTTAGAGTGTGTGTCACCGTACGTCAATTCCGGGTAGGAATGGTGAGCTACCCAACTTCGCACCATTTTCAAGACTACTTTTGATCTCTTGAGTGCTAATTTTTGTCAATCATGAGGGTGACGTCTAAAGATGAAAACTTCTTCTAAATACCGATTTGTAGTTAGCATCACTCTCTCCCTCTCAACAACATCAACAGATTCATAGAAACACATCATCGTCAGCAAGCGGAGCATCATCAGAATATTTGAAGAAAAGTTGAGATAGTCCAAGGTTTACGTGCAACAAAGAAAAGAAAAAAGGATGAGAATTAATGAAGTTTGTGAAATCAAGACAAGTGTGAAAAATTGAGTCTTTTTGTTTTATTGTTCCAAGTTAGCAAAAAAAAAAAAAAAAAAAAAAAAAAAAAAAATTATGTTTGTCAAGTTTTTGTGAAGTTCAGAAGTTCATCATCAACATTTGAAGACCGAAGACCGAAGATTGAAGACGTTTCTATGAATGCTGAGAGAGTGATATTAATTGCCGATCGGGTGAGAAGGTAAGTGAGTACTCCCATCCTTGCTAATGGTTGATTTCCTTTCTTAGAGATCATCGAAAAAGATTCTTTTTGTCCACACTTCGTGGAGTCTCCGTAATTTATTTCGGAAGGTTATCCTTCTTACCTACAACGTGTGCGGGATTTCTCTCTTTATTCCCCCTCGCACACATGAGAGACTAAAAAAGCGATCTTTTTGAGTGCAATTATCATAAAACCCTATTGGTGAGGCATAAGTCGAGGCTTATGATCACAATCGAATCCGAATTCTTTCATATGGTATGGTTACTTCTCGCTCAACACTTAAGGATGAGAATGCGTTCTTTGGTAGTTCTAACTTCGTGTTACTAGCATGCAAAAACTCTATGTCCTCATAGCTCCTTGGATGCTTGAGACTCTTTTACACTCTGAAGTTTGAGAAGGTTTTTTGGGTACACCTCTGGAAAAACCCTCACGAGACTACAACTCGTCCACTAGGGACACCTAGGGGTTTAAAGGCTTAGTGCATACGCTAAATGCATTCGAGAGACCTGCGACAGGGGTATAGTTAGGATTTCTTAATTTCTGTTTCACTTGAGGACAAGTAAAATTCAGGTTTGGGGGTATTTGATGAGTGCCAAATATTGCATATTTCTACATCTATTTATTGGCATTTAGCTCATCTTTTGTGCTCAGAAATCAGATATTATCCCAAAGTTTGTGTTTTCTTTGTTTTCAAGAATAAATATTTGTACTAATTAATTTTGTGTTTTTAGGTAGTAAATAAAGTTCGGAGAAACTGAGGAGCCAAAAGAGCAAAGAATTGGAGACAAGCGTCTATGGAGCAGAAAGCCAAAGCCCGCGCGCGCATCAGTCGCAACCCAACTTACAAGACATGGGCTTGAGCTAGCCATGACCCGGATCCGAGCCCATCCACCCCGAGCCGTTGAGATCTCACCTAGCTACATCCTACGGTCGCTCCTTCGCTCACATCATTTCTCGCTGCTCCCGTTCAACACCAAATCGCCCCAATCCTCCCTCGGCCGTTCAGATCTAACCCGCCACATCCAACGCTCGCTGCGTCCTTCCCATCGTCCCTTGCTGTGCCCGCCTCACACCCTAGTTGCCTATACCTACACCATCGACAAAACCCATCGACCTAACCTCATTTCTTCCTCTTTCTTCTCTTTCTTCACCCAACAACTCTGCAGAACCCATCCCCCTTCTCTCCCGACCATACCATGGCAGAGCAGAGCCGCCGCCTCCATCTCCATCTCCCGTCGCCATCACCACTAGCTCCATCAACCACCTTCACCGCCACCTCTAGTTTTAGTTATCTCTCGCCTAGCCTCTCTCATAACCCTAGAGGCTATGTAAGAGATAAATGGAACTAGGGTTAGGGTTTTGTTCCATCAATCAATCAAGGAAGTCTGCCGAAGACGAATTGACAGAGAGGAGAGCACTGATTCAGAGGATTGAGCGACGTGGGTGAGAGGTTATTGCTTTCAATTTCTGTTTTGAGAGAATTAGGGTTTTGAGTTTATGCATGTATAAATAGGTTTGGCCTGTGTGTGAAAAACCTTATGCATGGGCTAGCCAGAGCACCACTTAGAGTTAATTTGTATTATTTGTTATTTGAATCATGTTCTAAGTAATTTTCCAGGGTGTTTGATGAAACCCCTGATTTCCATGGCTAAGCATATCTACCTTATGCTGTATTCTTGTTGTGTTATATTATGTAGGATTAGTAAGTAATTGAGGAAGCTAAGAAGCTCTGTGATGAGTCAGATCTTGTAAGAAGACAAACTCATACTAGGGGTTGATTAGAAAAAAAATCAGTTAACAAACATCCATTTTAGACTTTCATGGGAAAGCTCAAGAACATAGTTTAAGTTAGACTGCCTGACATGAGATTGGAGGTAGAATCACCACCCTGGTGCTCTCCAACTTGTTACCATCTGTTTTTGCAACTTAGTTTAGAGTCACAATTTCACTTCAGTCGCATCGACAACAACCCAAATATTTCTGTCACTTCTCAGAATTCAGTCTAGTAAGCCATTTGATCACCTTACAACACCACAAGTCTCTGTGGTTCGACCCGTATTTGCCCAGTTCTGCATAATAGACACCGTGCACTTGCGGTTTAATTTGTAGGCAAAAACAGACCACTTCCCAAGCCTACCACTTGTATCAGAAAGTGAAAGCTTCGAAAGCTTGCAAGAGATGAAAGCTTTTTTGGAGAGCTTGCAAAGTTGCCTTTTCTGAGAGTGTAGTATTTTTCTCCTGACCGAGACTTGTTGTCTGGTGGAAATAGGTAAGACCTATTTATACAAGTCGAGATTGAAACGTACCCTGGCCTCATGAAGGAAGAGAGTAAAGGGTGAAATAATGGGAGGAGGTGGTAACCGCATGGTGTTAATGGGTGAAAACGTTTTCACCATTATTTCCTCTTTTATTTGACCGCTTTATTCCTGTTCACGCTTTCTTAATGTGAGCGTAATGTACGCTGCATGCTGTGACCGCCAAACCAAGACCCTGGAAAGCATCCCCCAGTTTGTGTTGATGTCTCGAGTGTTGGTTGCATCTTGAGTGCAAGTGGTGCTGCTAGGGGCGCATGTGGCATGTGCCAATGGCATGTGCGGAATGCCTTTGTTGCGAGTTGCACCTCGAGCGCAAGTGGAAATGCTAGAGCTGCTAGTGGCGTGTGTGGCATGTGCCAATGGCATGTGTGGAATGCCTTGGTGGTAGGTTGTACATTGAGTGTAAGTGGCTACCGGCGTGTATTAGGGCCACGGCTAGGTAATGGAAGCTACCAGCGAGCGTGTTGGCATGTGCCAATGGCATGCGTGGCCAATAGGGTCATGGCCTGGTAAGAAAAGCTACCAATGACGCATGTTGGCATGTGCCAATGGCATGCTTGGCCATTAGGGCCACGTCATGGTGAGAAAAGCTACCAGCGAGCGTGTTGGCATGTGCCAATGGCATGCGTGGCCAATAGGGTCACGACCTGGTAAGAAAAGCTACCAGTGACGCATGTTGGCATGTGCCGACGGCATGCTTGGCCATTAGGGCCACGCCCGGTGAGAAAAGCTACCAACGAGCGTGTTGGCATGTGCCAATGGCATGCTCAGCCATTAGGGCCACGGTTTGGTAAGAAAGGCTACCAGTGACGCATGTTGGCATGTGCCAATGGCATGCTTGGCCATTAGGGCCACGCCCTGGTGAGAAAAGCTACCAGCGAGCGTGTTGGCATGTGCCAATGGCATGCTCGGCCATTAGGGCCACGGTTTGGTAAGAAAGGCTACCAGTGACGCATGTTGGCATGTGCCAATGGCATGCGTGGCCAATTTGGGTCGCGCCTTGGTAGAAAAAGCTACCAGCGAGCGTGTTGGCATGTGCCAATGGCATGCGTGGCCAATTTGGGTCGCGCCTTGGTAGAAAAAGCTACCAGCGAGCATGTTGGCATGTGCCAATGGCATGCGTGGCCAATTTGGGTCGCGCCTTGGTAGGAAAAGCTACCAGCGAGCGTGTTGGCATGTGCCAATGGCATGCGTGGCCAATTTGGGTCGCGCCTTGGTAGAAAAAGCTACCAGCGAGCGTGTTGGCATGTGCCAATGGCATGCGTGGCCTATTTGGGTCGCGCCTTGGTAGGAAAAGCTACCAGCGAGCATGTTGGCACGTGCCAATGGCATGCGTGGCCAATCTGGGTCGCGCCTTGGTAGGAAAAGTTACCAGCGAGTGTGTTGGCATGTGCCAATGGCATGCGTGGCCAATTTGGCCTAGGTTGCATGGTTTGCAAGCCTAGGTGCGGGCGCTACTTTGGCATGGCGCGGCTATGGCCAAGGTAAGGGTGTTTGGCTTGGCGTGGCGTGACTAGGGCCAAGGTAAGGGTGTTTGGCTTGGCGTGGCGTGACCAGTGTAGCTAGGGCCAAGGCAGAGTGTTTTTGGCATGGCGCGGCTAGCTCGGGTTAAGTGTGGCTGGCATGATTTACCATTGGCACGGAGGTGCGGCTAGCATGGTTGGCATGCTTCGGCGCGTTTGGTATGGCTGGCATGATTTGCCATCGGCATAGAAATGCGGCTAGATTGGGCTAGGTGTGGCTGGCATGATTTGCCATTGGCACGGAGGTGCGGCTAGCATGGTTGGCATGCTTCGGCGCGTTTGGTATGGCTGGCATGATTTGCCATTGGCATAGAGATGCGGCTAGCTTGAGCTAGGTGTGGTTGGCATGATTTGCCATTGGCACGGAGGTGCGGCTAGCATGGTTGGCATGCTTCGAAGCATTTGGTATGGCTGGCATGATTTTCCATTGGCATAGAGATGCGGCTAGCTTGAGCTAGGTGTGGCTGGCATGATTTGCCATTGGCACGGAGGTGCGGCTAGCATGGTTGGCATGCTTCGGCGCGTTTGGTATGGCTGGCATGATTTGCCATTGGCATAGAGATGCGGCTAGCTTGAGCTAGGTGTGGCTGGCATGATTCGCCATTGGCACGGAGGTGCGGCTAGCATGGTTGGCATGCTTTGGCGCATTTGGCGTGATTAGCGTAGCTAGGGCCAAGGCAGAGTGCATTTGGCATGGCGCGGCTAGCTTGGGCTAGGTGTGGCTGGCATGATTTGCCATTGGCACGGAGGGGAATTAGGGTTTCGTTCGTTGTAACCCTAATTTGAAAAAATACCCCCTATTAATTACTGACTACATGCATTAAATGTTCTAATAAATGTGTCACTGGTGACATTAGGTTATTTGGGGTTTTACGATTTTACCCTTTGTCTAAAAACCACCATCAACAACACCAGCATAGTGGAATCAGTTGCAGTTGTATAAGATCAAGCACTATGGTAAAGGATATCCCTTAGCTATCCCTTATTTAAAACGTAGCGAAAAGCGTCCAAAAAGGGTTTTAGCAAAATCAAAACAGTGAAAAAGAGAAATATTGACGTAAAATAGAGAAAATCAGAAACAAATAATGAGTATCCGTTGAGTATTGCAAGAATACTCAGTTTCCCTGAAGTAGAATATCCCACAAAAATTGAATATCCATTACAAGGTGGATCAGATGTGATGATCAACTTTAAAATGTAGCTAACATATATCGCTATTCTAAAGCATAGTGCTAGGCCTAACAATTAGATTTCGCTACAATTAAGCTATGCGAAGCGAAATTGCTAAACATAGTGCTTGGCCTAACAGATCAATTGCATCAAAAATTCATTTTTTTTATTTAGAACGATCTACATGTAAGTATAAACACGTGGAAATAACAGTGGACCCATCTGATTCGCGGTCCACTAACTGAAATCATTTGAGTTTTTGGGTACCGTGCTTTTCCATCCTGGATGCTGTGATCTCATATATATATCTCCTGTCTTATCATTTGGGAAGCAGCAATTCTGATTCTGATTAAGTTTTCCAGCAGCAAATATGTAGATGAATTCAGGAGTTTATAACTTCGAATTGATCATGAAAGTTTTTGTGACCTTGGCTCCCGCTTGATCACTTTCGAGATACCTACCAGTAAAGTACTTTTCATCACTTTCCCAGTTCTAGCCTCGCTCTCCTCAACTTTATCCCTCCATGTTGTTACAACTCTTCGTTTTAGCAGCAAAATTTTAATTCTTCCGTGAACTAAATCACCTGTTGACAAATAATGAATGATCTGATGTCAGAGTGAAGCTTATGCGTCATGCCATAATGTTTTTGCTTCGCCTAGCTACCACACTTGTTTGCCTCTGTCCATGTGTTGATGGTGGATTTTCATTTAAGGTTAAAATTGTAAAAGCCAGAAAAATATGCGCTGACATCTTGTAAAAGATAAAGCCATTAATAAGTGTTGGATACTCCCTCACTTAATTCACCTAGAATGGAGCATGTGGAAACAATCCCATTCTCAGGAATACACGAAATTCATCCAGGTTGGAGCATGTAGCAACAATCCCATATACCCTGTGAATTTCTAGCATTATTAATTAATGCGCAATCAGCCTTGTATTTCCTGTACTCATTATCAGTGCGGCATGGCGACTGAGTGTTACTTTTACAGAGCAACACGAACCTCCAAGCATTATAATGAAACCATGTACGAAATAACCGTACATGCTGACTCTCGGTGTGTTATACTAGCCCGATTGAGCCCCTCTCGGTGTGTTATACTAGCCCGATTGAGCATCCAGACTGACCGTATCAGTCCGGATATGATCACAGTCATCCAACTCCACAAGCATGATTGGATGACCCAGATCAATTCCATCACCCCTAAGCAGGTATGGAATACCCACAGCCGAAACAACGCGGATCCCGCATGGTCGGCCTCCCCAGAGATTGGCCTAGCTTGCCAAAACGTCCAAACCAGAGCGTATGGGCGGAAAACCCTAAATTAGGGTTTGCGTCATATTACATGTGTCGCGAAACAGTCTCAACCATCCATCTTCGCAGGTATAGATGGAGGGTGTAGATGTAGATTCAAAGGTCCCAGAGCATGTCAACACAATCACCGTGGTCCCACCTACAAACCTAACCAATCGGTCAGGACCAACCATGGTTGGTCATCTCGATCCGTGCGCCTAAACAGAGCATGACGCACGGCCTTGAAACCCAAAATTAGGGTTTTGAGCATCACGAGCGTCCATCTTCTCCGGCACGAATGGAGGGTCCAAGATTAGATTAAACAGTCCCGGTCATACCAAAGATGACCACCGTGGGCCCATCTATCTCCTCACGTGGTCGTCCAAGGCATACCATGCCTGGTTATCCCAAACCGTCCGCCCAAACTAGCGTGGTTACACCTCCCAAACCGCAAACTAATCTCGACCGCTCAACTTCGCCGGACGATTTGAGTGGCTCAGATCACGTTTTCATGGGATAGTCAGGTATAGGCGTGAACACCAGCCTACCACTTACATGCCAGACCGGTCGGCCAAGACCGACCAAGTTAGGTCATCTTGGAACACGCGCCGGAAGTGAGCATGGTGCGCGGCTTTTTGCGGCACCAAATTCCTATCACAAAATAGATCTCCACCACTCCTCTTTGCCGGTCAAATTGATTGGTCTAGATCGCGCCTTCATGGGACAGTGAGGTACGGACGTGTACACCGGCATGCTGTCTACACGCATGCCCGGTCGGTCCTTTTCAAAACCCTTCCCATGCTTGGTTTCGACCAAGATGAAGAGTGATGCTTGCGCACCTCTTCAAAAACTCTAATTCATTAACGGTCGCAGATGAGTGTCTCAAAGATCATCTCGTCCGTCCAACTTCACCAGCTTAGTTATACAACCCTGGTCAGGAGTTAATTGGTCAGTGAGGCGTCACCACCCATCACTTTACCACACCATGATGCAGTACCTGCATAAAATACATACGATAATTCACAAGTATCAACTTCCTGAATAACGCGGTTATTCAATTTAGCATTACATGCTACCTTTCGTGGATCCATGATCCACACATTCCAGACATCAATCATGTCACAAACTGGGGGGATACATACCGGGGTATTGGTCTGACGGTTTACAGCGTGCAGCGTGCAACGCGCCATCACAAGAACGTGTTAGGAAGTTATGGACGGTTAGCGATGACAGGAGAAGTGGGCAAGACCGATCGTGTAGCACCGACACACAACTCCACTACTCCATCACTCCACTTCCTCCACTTCCCACGAGAGACGTGAATAAGGCTCAATGACTTGTATAAATAGGTTCTCCTCCCTATTTCCAACAACAAGAGCAAGTCCAAACAAAAAACAGAAACCAAGTGTTAATACAAAACACCAGAACTGATAGCTTGCATCCTGTAAGCCGGTTCAGTTTTTTATTACAAGTCAAAGCAAGCCAACACCTTCACAATCTCAACACCTTCTTCGCTTCCCTCCCTAAGATCAACCCCATCTCCTTCACTTTGTGACCGAAACAAGTCTGGAACGACCATTTCTTGGTTTAGGCCGGACTTGCACAGATTGATTTCCGAATCTACAAGCACTCACCGCGCAGTGCATTTGTTTAGGGTTTAAATTCATTCCTCATCCACACACCCCAAATTACCAAATCCTGCATGAATAGTTTTCACCCATAAACAATTGGCGACTACAGTGGGAGGTTGATCTCTCGGTTGCAAAAAATTGAATTCTCAACTTTTCGGTTTTCATCTCGCGATGTATTCTCACCAGGAAACCACAGGTGGTTCAGATATCATGGGAAGTGTAGCTAGAATGCTGGAGGATGTCTTGGCAAATCAAGTCGGTATCGCTAGAAGACAGAGCGAGACATTCCGCTTTTTGAATGATATAACAGCGCAATTACAAGAAGGGTCGGCAGGCGTCTGCTCAAATAGTGCAAGAAACGCTGGATCCTTAGTCAGGAGTCACACCTTTACCAGTGGAGATGCAGAAAGAGCGCGTAATCACAGGGGACTCAGGAGAGACGAACAACATGGTCCGGCCGACAACGAAGACTCGAGGAAACTCCACAGAGGAAAAGACTTGTCCGGGGTGCCACAACGTCTACCGGATAAAGAAATGGAGCCTGCAGCTTACGGATCCCTGCTGGAAGATTTATATCTCAAGACCCTTGTCGAAGCTAAAGAGACTGTTCAATACGCATCGACCTTTCAACTAAGTGAAGAAATGCTTGAGGAAGGAGAGATCAATCAAGGAACACGTGAGTACAGAGGATGGGAACGTTCAATTCGATCACTCAGCAGTGCCAGAGCAGCCGCAAATCCTGGCATCTCATCAAGTGTAACACCTCTGGTAGTCACCAGAGCAACAACTTCCACTCCTTCATCAAGACGAGGAGCCGGAGGGGCGAGAGGAGGACCATCCCCCATTACCATTGCAGACTTGATGGAGAAGCATGAAGTTCTTGCTAAGACTCAAACGGATATGGCCGCAACTCAGAAAAGAGGTACTCACTTTTCTTAAGACATTAATCGATCGATTTCCACAAGAGCCGTGACAGCCCCCGGAGCAAAAAAGGAACGCATTCAACGCACCGGAGAAGGTACTTCGGCGGCGCGGACCTCCATGGACCCGATCAAAGAAGTGACATCGGATATGAGCGGTCCGTCATGGAGACTCCTACACTGGGATGATCCTCACAACGATCCTCCTCAAGTCAATAGTTTCACTATGAACCATAGGTCGGTGGATCGGGAAGCGGTTTCTCTAGTGGAAAGTTTATGAGAACTTTCACACCTCTCGAAGAATCAGCGCGCGAAGACGTTTTGCTGCAATCAAAGGAAGGTCACGACCGTGCCCTACATGTCACCGCACGCATCAAGGATTCAGAGTTCAAGACGGCCCTTATCTACACATGAGCGTCTTCGAATATGATTACTCTCAAGACTCTCAGGACATCCAAGGTTTTCCCAGGCAAGGTCGTACGGAAGCCTACCACAATGACGGACTTCAAGGGAAACCAAACCAGCACATAGCGGAAAGAATTAAACAAGTTCGTTGCATCCCACTCCTCACGTGGGCGTCAATTCAGGAAGAAAACCGGCTTGCATCATTGAGGGCTAGTACCCACGATGCATCTTTGCTGACGAAGCATTCTTCTCCATCCTGTGAAGCCACGACCCACGTTC
Source organism: Papaver armeniacum (assembly GCA_023531295.1). Classification (NCBI taxonomy): domain Eukaryota; kingdom Viridiplantae; phylum Streptophyta; class Magnoliopsida; order Ranunculales; family Papaveraceae; genus Papaver; species Papaver armeniacum. The sequence continues at coordinate 134,217 of JAJJWW010012496.1, forward strand.
ACACGAAGAGGGAACGAACTTTTGTGGCAAGTCGTGACCAGAAATGGAAAACGGTATACCGACACTACCATTATCAAATAGCAGGGGAGACTGTTACCCAGTCTCTCCACCCAATGGAATGCTACAACAACAATGAACCACAAGAGCAAGTGCTAGATGCTCCACAATAGCTGCAAGAGGTCACCAACTCCACAACTGATGAGATTGAAATCGTTGGGGAATCTCCTAGGCCTATCTCCATCAGCTCAACCTTGAGTACGGATAAACGCACGAAGCTCGTGGAACTTCTCAAAGAGTACCAAGACATATTCGCTTGGAGATCAGGTGCTGCATAGACTTCAGAGACTTGAACAGGTGCTGCTCCAAAAACGATCCTCCTTTACCTAACATCGACATGTTAGTAGATTCAACCAGCGGACACGGCATGTTCGCCTCCATGGATGGATGTAGCGGCTACAACCAGATAAGGATGTACGAGCATGATACAAGTAAGATAGATTTTCGAACCCCTCTCGGAAATTGTTATTATACCATACTACCATTTTGTTTAAAGAATGCCGGTGCAACGTATCCACGCTCTATCACGGCAATCTTCCACTGGAGCCGATACCTCAAGGGAGCAGCCTCAAGAAGATAACGATGTCCACGCGTCATATCGAGCAAGATCCGGGCGAGTCACTCTATTAGACGGCGGTCGAACAAGGTCCGGGCGAGTCACTTTATCAGACAGTGGTACATGTCTATCATGCTATGTTGGAGAATCCGCGCTTTTGGTCATCCTCTGGAGCTGTTGAACGCTCATCTACAACAACATATGCCATGATAGAAAGAACCAGGCCTGCCGGTAATGAAGAGCCTCATAATGTTTGTAGGGGCATATATCTCACCAACAGGCGATACAACCTTCGACCTTCTCGTAGCGGTTCCTCACAGCAGCAAGAGGAAAACCACCGAGATACAACATCCTGCGCGTCCGTAAACTCCAACTCCATTACCACATGCACGACTCCCACAATGATGAAACAATGTCCAAGATATTCCATATCTTGCTCGACAACAACCACTACGAACAAACCATGCAAATCACGCTTGGGGACTGAGGCTCAGCATGAAGTTCCTTCACCGTCAGTCAAGGAATTCTTCAACATGAGAGAGATGGTCAGTCAAGAAGCATGGAATTCACAAGGGTAAATCGAATCAAGAGGGGAACACTTCAACGCTCCCTCTAGCGTAAGCCGCTTCAATGGTCTATTCAAGAGCCGCCTCAACGCTCTCTCCGGACCCACGTTTGCTTGAGTAATCCTTATTCAACACTCTCTACAGATCCACCTCAACGTTCGCACTGTAAACCACTTTAACATCCTCTCGAGCCGTTTCAACACTCAAGCCGCATCAATAATCTGCGCTCCGGTCAAGTTATCTTTGATGTACTCATTGCTCAACATACGTCTCATCCATCCTTCATGAGGGCCAGTGAGCATGAAAAACCTTGAAGTCGATAGGAGAAGGGTTATCTTGTGGAACGGATATTTTCATATAGTTGAAAGGGCGCGGTGAACAACTCATCATCAATGTATCTTTGAAGTCGTCAACACCTCCCGACTTGGCACCAAAGATTATCCCCTTAAGACATCTCAATAGGAGTTCTTTTCTTCATTCTACAATAAAATACATGAGTCAGTACTTGTATAAAAACGCGTGAGATGTGTAGTCACACACGACAGAACACACATTCACGTTAGAGTGGTATTGGGTCTAAACACCGGATCGATCAAGTCACAAGTCCTAAGATTGCTCAAGTTTCAAGTCCGGTGTTGATCAAGTCACAAGTCCCAGATTGCTCAAGTTTCAAGTCTGGTATTGATCAAAGTCACAAGGCTGGTATTCGAATAAAACATGCGCACGCAGCAGGGACGGTTTTCATTCGAAACACAAGGTCGACGTTCAGTCAGGCACGCGACGGGTCCCACTTGATCCCAACCCCATATTGGTCGAAGCAGACATACGCCCGTCCCCAATCAAAGCTCTCTCTCCGTAAGAAGGCGTTTCAGCTCCAACGCGTCAACGCTCTCCCGGGCCTGCTCCAGAAGCTGCTTCAACGCTTTCTACAGGACCCACATTTACAATTGAGCACACAAGGTTCATTTTTTAAAAAGCAAGCTTGCTCACGTCGGGTCCTACGTTCGAGCAAAGCAGACAGCAAGGCCGGTGTTTGGTCAAAGCATCAAGTCCGGTGTTTAGTCAAGCTAGCTGGGTCGGTGTTTGGTCGAAGTAGCAAGATGACACTCGAGCAATTACATCCCACGTTCGATCAAGCAGACGCAGCAGACCCACGATTAACCAAAACAGGCACATCAAGCCCACGTTCGATCAAGCAGGTGTAGTATCCCCACGAACGAAACAGCAGTAACACTCCATCGGCAGGCAAGACCGACATCATGCTAGGGTAACACTCGCACGGACGCCTCTTGAACGTGACATGCTCCAAGGACAGGATGACCCGTCTCTCCCGGTAACATCTAACTTTGTCTCCTAAGCTTTGTCTTTAATCGTCACCATCTCATGCCTACCCCACAATGGTGTAACCATTATGTGCTAGGCAGAGACTTAATGTTGATGGTGGATTTTCATTTAAGGTTAAAATTGTAAAAGCTTTAAAAATATGCTACCGACATCTTGTAAAAGATAAAGCCATTAATAAGTGTTGATACTCCCTCACTTAATTCACCTAGAATGGAGCATGTGGCAACAATCCCATTCTCAGTGAATACACGAAATTCATCCAGGTTGGAGCATGTAGCAACAATCCCATATACCCCCGTGAATTTCTAGCATTATTAATTAATGCGCAATCAGCCTTGTATTTCCTGTACTCATTATCAGTGCGGCATGACGACTGAGTGTTACTTTTACAGAGCAACACGAACCTCCAAGCATTATAATTAAACCATGTACGAAATACCCGTACATGCTGACTCTCGGTGTGTTATACTAGCCAGATTGAGCCCCTCTCGGTGTGTTATACTAGCCCGATTGAGCATCCGGATCGATCAGATCGGTCCGGGATATGATCTGATCATCCAACTCCACAAGCATGATTGGATGACCCAGATCAATTCCATCACCCCCAAGCAGGTATGGAATACCCACTGCCGAAACAACGCGGATCCCGCATGGTCGGCCTCCCTAGAGATTGGCCTAGCTTGCCAAAACGTCCAAACCAGAGCGTATGGGCGGAAAACCCTAAATTAGGGTTTGCGGCATATTACATGTGTCGCGAAACAGTCTCAACCATCCATCTTCGCAGGTATAGATGGAGGGTGTAGATGTAGATTCAAAGGTCCCAGAGCATGTCAACACAATCACCGTGGTCCCGCCTACAAACCTGACCAATCGGTCAGGACCAACCATGGTTGGTCATCTCGATCCGTGCGCCTAAACAGAGCATGACGCACGGCCTTGAAACCCAAAATTAGGGTTTTGAGCATCACGAGCGTCCATCTTCTCCGGCACGAATGGAGGGTCCAAGATTAGATTAAACAGGTCCGGTCATACCAGCATGACCATCGTGGGCCCATCTATCTCCTCACGTGGTCGGCCAAGGCATACCATGCCTGGTTATCCCAAACCGTCCGCCCAAACTAGCGTGGTTACACCTCCCAAACCGCAAACTAATCTCGACCGCTCAACTTCGTCGGACGATTTGAGTGGCTCAGATCACGTTTTCATGGGATAGTCAGGTATAGGCGTGAACACCAGCCTACCACTTACACGCCAGACCGGTCGGCCAAGACCGACCAAGTTAGGTCATCTTGGAACACGCGCCGGAAGTGAGCATGGTGCGCGGCTTTTTGCGGCACCAAATTCCTATCACAAAATCGATCTCCACCACTCCTCTTTGCCGGTCAAATTGAGTGGTCTAGATCGCGCCTTCATGGGACAGTGAGGTACGGACGTGTACACCGCAAGCATGTTTGTCTACACGCATGCCCTGGTCGGTCCTTTTCAAAACCCTTCCCATGCTTGGTTTCGACTAAGTCAAGAGTGATGCTTGCGCACCTCTTCAAAAACTCTAATTCATTAACGGCCGCAGATGAGTGTCTCAAAGATCATCTCGTCCGTCCAACTTCACCCGACTTAGTTATACAACCCTGGTCAGGAGTTAATTGGTTAGTGAGGCGTCACCACCCATCACTTTACCACACCATGAGGCAGTACCTGCATAAAATACATACGATACTTCACAAGTATCAACTTCCTGAATAACGCGGTTATTCAATTTAGCATTACATGCTCCCTTTAGTGGATCCACGATCCACACATTCCAGACATCAATCATGTCACAAACTGGGGGATACATACTGGGGTATTGGTCTGGCGGTTTACAGCGTGCAGAGTGCAACGCGCCATCACAAGAACGTGTTAGGAAGTTATGGACGGTTAGCGATGACAGGAGAAGTGGGCAAGACTGATCGTGTAGCACCGACACACAACTCCACTACTCCATCACTCCACTTCCTCCACTTCCCACGAGAGACGTGAATAAGGCTCAATGACTTGTATAAATAGGTTCTCCTCCCTATTTCCAACAACAAGAGCAAGTCCAAACAAAAAACAGAAACCAAGTGTTAATACAAAACACCGGAACTGATAGCTTGCATCCTGTAAACCGGTTCAGTTTTCTGTTACAAGTCAAAGCAAGCCAACACCTTCACAACCTCAACACCTTCTTCGCTTCCCTCCCTAAGATCAACCCCATCTCCTTCACTTTGTGACCGAAACAAGTCTGGAACGGCCATTTCTTGGTTTAGGCCGGACTTGCACAGATTGATTTCCGAATCTACAAGCACTCACCGCGCAGTGCATTTGTTTAGGGTTTAGATTCATTCCTCATCCACACACCCCAAATTACCAAATCCGGCAGGAATAATTTTCATCCATAAACACCATGATAAAACAAATCCTGAAAGAATGAAACAGTTGAGGCTTGACGGATCAAAGACCTATAATACAACTTGAGAGTTATAAAGACCAATCCTGCCTCACTCAATGTAAGCAAAAGGTGGCTAAAATAGTCCTGATATTTTATCCACACTGCCGAGATAGCTACTTCAGAGTTTGAACAGCTAGTTTCTGTTTATCCGGTGATACATTTGAAGATAATCTTTAATTTGGAACATAACCAGCTTCAAACATATGCAGCCTTAGTTCTCCTAGAACCAAATATATCTCACTGATTTTTGGATGCGATCTATCTTCTACCATAAATGCATGCACCTGGTCCCGAAGTTCTATCCAGCTTATCCCAGGAACCTTTCTGACATTTCTACTTCGCATCAATGTTCTCATTGTAGCAACATCTTCCCAGCTACCAGTTGATGCATATATATTACAAAGTAATACATGAGCAGCTGAACTTGATGGATCCAATTTCAAAATACCATCCGCAGCTCTTTTTCCGATTTTTACATTCTTTTGAGTTGTACAAGCTGCAAGTAAGGTTTTCCATATGATACTATCAGGAGGAAATTGCATTTGATGAATAAATTTCTCTGCCTCTTCTAACCGTCCAGCACGAGCAAGTAAGTCTACTATACACGAGCAATGTTCTTTAGTTGGAGTGATCCCATAGTCAGCCTCCATGCTTCTATAATGATGGAAAGCTTCTTCTATGTATCCAACACGACTACAAGCAGAAAGAACCCCGACATAAGTTACATGGTTCGGTTTAGTGCCTAAACTTCTCATAGTTTCAAAGAGTTTCAGAGCTTCATCACCATAGCCAAACTGCGCATAAGCAACAATCAAACTACTCCAAGAAACAACATCAGGGCTTCTCATCGCTTCAAAGAGATTTCTAGCACTTTCAAGTGCACCACATTTTGTATACATATCAATTAAGCCATTCGCAACCAAAATCTCGGTTTCTAGTCCAGATTTCATGACATAACCATGAACTTGATTTCCCATCTTTAGAGATGCTAAACTCGAACAAGCACCCAAAACATTACACACAGTGATTTCATCGGGTTTGCATTGAGAACTATGCATAGACCTTAATAATCGAAATACATCATTCACCTGGTTGTGCTGTAGACAAGCTGTAATAACTGCATTCCAGGAAACTAAATCTACGGCATTCTTCATTTCTTCGAATAAGTGAAAAACTTTGGAGAGATCAGAACACTTCGCATACATTGTAAGGAGAGTGTTACATATTCGAACATCCAGATTAAAACCCGTCTTAATAACATAACAATGAACCTGTTGGCCTTGAGTAAGCGTAGAAGGACTGGTGAGCAAACCTAAGATGGTTATCTCATTAGGGATGAATCCTGAATGTCTCATCCGAGAAAAGCATTCCATGGCTTCATTAACATCACCACTGTAAGCAAACCCAGCAGTAATTGCATTCCAAGCAACTAAATCAGGATTTTGTATCTGAATGAAGGCCATTTTCGCAGAATATAAACTACCACACTTTGCATAAAAGTTGCTAAGTGAACAGCCAGCAAAAACATCTCCACAGAGCCCAAATTTTATACTCAATGAGTGTAGCTGTTTACCATATTCCAATTGGAAAAGACTACTGCAGGCACTGAAAGCACTACTAAATAAAAACTCATTAGGGAAGAGACCATCCATGGATAACATTTCCTTGAAAAGTTGCAGAGCTTCAACCGGACAACCCTGCTGAGCTAATCCTCCTACCATTGAACCCCACAAAACTGTATCTTTTTCAGAAATTCTATCAAACAAAACCAATGCATCATCAATCCGATTAAACTTGGTATACATTGCAACAAGTGCATTCTGTGCAATACGTTCCAAACCATATTCTGATTTGATAACTGCGGCATGAAACTGTTTTCCTAATTCAATATCACTAAGACCCGAACACACTCTCAACATATTTCCCAAAGTGAAATGATCAGGCAAAATACCAGAACGACGCATACGAAAATACAAATCAATTGCTTCAATTTCTCGACGATTTTGCGAATACCCAGCAATTATTGAAGTCCAGGAAACAAGATTTCTAGCAACCATTTTATCAAACACGTTTCTAGCATCTTCTGGTGACCCACATTTTCCATACATATTAAGTAAATGATTCTGTAAAATAATATCCGGTTGAAAATCTGATTTCATCATATGATGGTGAACTTTACGACCAAACTTTAACAATCTAAGAGAAGAACAAGCTGAAATTAAATGAGCGTAAGTAGTTGGATTCAAATGAAAACGAGTCTTACTTTGAATAAAATCAAAAGCATGTATAGCTTCTCTAAACAGGTTTCGTCTACATAATGAACAAATGTAATCGTTGCTTGATATTTCAGTTTCGAAGCTGGATATTTCAGTTGCTCGTGTTTGTAGTTGGCGGTAATTAGCGCTAAGTAGCCGTTGGGGTTTCAAGTTTTTAATCATTTTCAATTTGGGGATCAAAAAAGTGAGAGAGAAGTTGAATTTGGAGGGAACTAATAGTAAGAATTCATTTGCAAGTAGGCCAGCAGTCGTAACTTGTAAATTAGGAAATGCAAACAAAAGCAAAAAAAAACAGCACGCCGCCCGAGAAAATGCAAAAAATAATAGAACGTCGCCACACGCCTTAACCACTCGGCCAAAGCGACCAATTTGCTTGTGTTGTTGTCATTTTCTTAATTATTAATCATACCTTTTTTTTTTAATCATATCCGACAAGCATAGTTTTATCGGATCAGTTTAGAAATTTTGTCTTTCATCCTTGTAAAGAACCATAATACTTACTCCCACCGTCTCTAAAATATAGGATTGTTTTCTTATTTGGGTATTTCAGAAAAATAGGCTTGTTCCATATGTGGAAAGTCAAATGTTATGATTTTACTAGTATACCCATAGAGGGGACCACTTCTCTCTCTCTCCATTTTCTATCTTAATATTAAAGGGGGGCCACTTCTCTCTCCCATCTCTCTTATAACAATTGAGTGGGGATAGATTAGGAAAAAACATGAAAAAGTGGCTACAATGATTGGTTTTCTTAATTTTTGTGAAAACCAAACAAGCCTATCTTTTAGAGAAGGAGGGAGTATTAAGTAGAGGTCCAAAATTGTAAGTTACTAAAAATATTTCGTCCCGTAACGGCACGGCATGAGTCAGAATAATAATTTGTTATGATGATTGTAATAACTACTGCTAACTATGGTAAGACTTATTTATCTGAACTTGTAGCTACGAAAATCAGCATGAATACAGACAATATTGTCAGGTTTTTCTTACAGACTATGTTACAAAAGAATTCATTTGCTATTTGATGATGACAAACTCAGCATGAATTATCTGGTTAGGCTGAATCTTGCACATTTTATATCAGTGTTTTATGATATTTTTTAGGATTAATTCGTATGTTTTGTACAATTACCTATACTTCCGCTTTTCTTATCATTCCAAAATTAAAATGTGAAAAATTAGAAGAAAAAAGCTCTACACATAAGGTTTTAAAATAAATACGATATGTTAGCCCGAAATTTGCCTGAATCTGTATTTTCTTTCTCCTGAAATTACTGACTTTCTCAAAACTAATAACTCCCCTCAAATTTTCATCGATCTCCACTACGTCTTTGGTTTTCACTTCACATAAGTTAGTGAAACCGTTCAAATTCGCAGGTGATGCAGATCAACTAAATGGGTTTTAAAGAATGATTAATTGGGGGATAAAAAAACTAATTGGGGGATATTTTACTGTAGCTGCCGGCATGGTTTTTCAATGCCGGTAGTCCATCGACCATGCCAGTTTTCATTGAAAACTATGCCGGCAGCTACAGTAAAATATCCCTCAATTAGTTTTTCTATCCCCCAATTAGAAATTCATTTTAAATACATTCTATAATTTTCCATATCATATCAACTAAAAGTTTTGGAAAGGGCAATTCAGTGATTTCATATATCAGATTTGTGGTGTGTACTTGGTCGAGGAGAAAACATGCAAAACCCATTATGTAACTATGATTCTTTGTACATGTTTATCAATTGAAGGGTTTGATTCATGCGAATGTAAATGTCGGTTGTCATTCTTTGCACCAAACGTCTTCATATCACAAAAGTCGTTTGCAAACGATTTTATGCTTTGATTTGTTTCTTTGTTTCTCCTCTAGGTATGATTTAGAATTGTTCTTAATAAATGATTTGCAATTTTTTTCTTTCTTTTTAATGCATGATTTAACAAAAAAGACATGGATTTTCTCTATAATTGATTTTTTATCCACAATCCTTGTAACACCCCGTAATTTTCTTAATACGATTTTGGCGCATAAAACCCACTCATAATTATTTTGTTCGGAATGTGATTTAAAACTTAATTTAAAAAGAATAAATATTTAGTTTTAATTATATTTATGATTGCCAAAATAAAATAAAATAAAATAATAAAGATGATTTTTAATTGTGGTGAATGTGTGCAATGTGGGTTGTGTGTATCTATATTATAAAAAGAGGTGATGTCTGTCTTGGGTAAAAGACGACCATTTATTTCGGCCATCCAGCGACTGGGATAGATAATTGGCGAGGTTTCTATCCGTCCGTCCGTTCTTGACATATAATTTTGAGAGATATTTACGTCCGTCTGTTCACGAGATGATCTTTTTCTGATTAATTGTTTTGGACGGTAGAGATTATTCCGCGGCCCGACCTGATGTAACCTTTAAACTTTAAAACGCAAATCCTTGGTTTAGTACGAGTTCAATTTTGTGCACACTCCTTTAAAGAGTGTGCACATAACAAACTAATCCCATTGGTTCTTTATAACGGATGATTATCTTATGTTATTAAAATTAATTTTTATTTTACTTAAATATAGTATAAATCTAATTAAGGTAACCGTATCTAATACTATCCCAATTTATAGCGAGTTTATTTCGAAGTTGTTGGTGTTCCGATTCTAACGATTGAGTAACTTCTTTAGCTGAACCGCGAGGCTATCATGCAGAGAGAACAAATGTTCAAAGTTGCCATTCCAATAAACAGTGCTACTGTTAATCTTAATAGAAACGAAACATTGCTGTTGTACTATTGTTGCTACAGAACCACTACCGGTGATGGTTTGAGATGCTATTCCATGGATTATATTCCTCCTGCTTGTATTATGAGTTTATATTCTTCCTCCTATAGGGTCTTTGGAATTTTCCCTAAATCCATATTATATTGCTCCTGCTTAAGCTTGAGATGATGAATTTCATGGATCTGTACTTGTGTACATGTTCGATATTCCATGGATTAGGTCCTCCGATGCTTGATCATTCCTAATTTATACAATGTTTTGTTTTGTTTATTCTTGAATCAATTTCTCTTTACTAACAATAACTGATGGAAGGAAATCATGTATGAGTTTGATGTGTTATTTTGTAGAATGATTAGAATCGAGTAGGTAAAATAAGAACTTAGAGAACCCTCGAAGAAGATGCATGAGATCGATTTCATCACTGAAACTAGTTAACCGCTTATTTTTTGTTTAGAAAACACTGTAAATTAGGATGGGAATAGGATTAAATGTGGTTTCCTATTTAATATATAAATTTAATTTAAATTAAATAGAATAAAAACTAATTAATAACATAAGATAACCATCCGTTTGGAAGAACCAATAGGATTGGTTTGTTATGTGCACACTCCTTAAAGGAGTGTGCACAAAATTGGACTCGTTTAGTACCGTGATCACGTTTCCTAATCTATCTTAACTTTCCTAATTAAGCTTGGTTTACGAATTTAGTTACCGGTCCGATTATTGTAACTTAAAATTTTGACTTAATCTACAACGTAACGTAGATTATTAATTAATCTAACGGACTTAATTACTAATCTAAAACTACAACATTTCTCGATGGCTCGGCTCAAAGCCAACTCAAGCCGTAACTAATATCCTTTTTTACCTAAAATACTAACACGTTATATTTCGATCTTCTTCTTCTTCAAAAGATATTTTTCATCTTTGTATCCAACAAAATATATACAGAGCGATATAGCTACACATCATCTCAAACTGATAGCTAGGTAAGGTAATATCCAAAGGTTATGTGTGAAATTCTTGGAAATGGTTTAAAAATTTGTTTGTTATATTTTCGTTCCATTCTTCTAACGGACTTCAAGAGCGTTTCTTTACATCAACAGAAATGGATTTAGGATAAAGGAAAACGGAGAAAACAATTGGAAGAATATGTTTTGCACACCCCAAAACTTGAGAAAGGTTTCATTTACTAACTAAGCATCGTCAAAGGTCCTACACACTTTGTCATGATTATAGGTTAGCATGTCTAGCACTTGGACTGTTGAGGGTGAGAATGATAACCATAGGACTTTTGAACATACATAAACATTGCTTAAGTTTTCCGTACATGAGTGCTTTGTAAATTTATTTATTGATTCGTTCATTCCGAGCTAAAGTCGCTATAATCAGATCCAAAATCTTCCAACATATATGAGACATAAAGCACTAAAATTTCTGAAGACCCCCATGGTTAAGGTCAAAGGCCAAGTGAAAGCTGACGTGATTGACCACCCATAAACATATATGCATCACTGAAGTGGTTACATGATCAATTCGACAAAATCGAGTTTGAATGATGGATATCCATGTGAAATGTATTCCTAATAATGACTAACTTCAAGATATTCATGATTCTCTCTTTTGTAGCATTCGAAGTTTCTGATCAAAACAAAACAGCATTCACGAGAGATATTTACAAAAAGTTATCCCCGACCAGCGAAACACCATGACCTGTTTAAGGGGTATGGCCGGGACTGTAGGCCCCGGCCTTTTTTGATGCAGAAACTGTATTTAACTCTAGATGTTGTAAAACACGGCAGAGGCCGGGTCTGCTTTATACGCTCAACCCTTAGATTCCAACCTAATCACGGATAATTTTAATGTAGGAACTATTTTTAACTCTCGATTTTCTAATCCACGGCCGGGGCCATAGGCCCCGACTACTATGACCCGACTAACTAAACAAAAACCCGATCATTACAGGCTGACTAAAATTTTGTGTATGGACACTGGCCGGCTGACCAAACAATAAACAAAACTCAAAAAAGGTTGAGCCCCGGCCGTAGGCCGGGGTGATACCTAGTATATATATATGCATGTATCTTTGCTAATTTTGGTGTCACTATTATATTATTATGTGTTTGGGTGCATGTACTTTAATATTGGGGTGTGTTTATAAAATAATATGCCCCTTATCAAGACTTGAATGGTAAATAATAATTATCTAGGGTTTTCTTTTCCAAAAACGTGTGAAACAAAGAAAAAAAAAGAGGCGTCACTTTCATCTTCTCCAACTTTCTTCTCTTTTGTCTCCTAACACAAAAACCCAAAACACTTTTACCCATCATTTTCATCTCTCTTTCCTTCTACCTTTTTCTCTTTAGTCTTTACCTCTTTTTAAATAATAAAAAGAAAACAAAAAGTGAAAGAAAACCTAAGCTATTAATCCTTCTTGTTCATGGAAATTGTGCATGTCTTGTTTGTATTTGGGTTGATTCAAGAGTTTGGGATTTGCTAAAAAGGTAGGGGGTTTCTACCTAATATCAAAACTAAAACCTATTTTAGCATTAAATCACATTGATTTATTTATCTTACTTTATTCTAATAATCATCATTTTTTTTTTAAATTTATTATGTTGGTTTTGTATGAATTGATTTATTTATGAAATTTTATATGTTCATTACTAATTATTATTGGCTTATTTACTATTCTAGATTTTTATTTTAAAATTTGATGTAGGTAGTTTTGTGTTTCTCTATTATTATAAAAGTATATTAATGCATGTTTATTGAGTTGTATTTTGTGAAAGTCACTTTGGTGCATTATAGTAGTGAATAGAAATGAGTTTAGATTTGCGAAAGTCAGTTTAATGCATTTTACTTCAATTAAGTTTTTGGGATTTTAAACATGGTTTGGTGCGTGTAGGATTAAATGCACTGATGTGAAATGAGTTATAGGAAAATATGTATCTGTCTGCTGATGAAATGTCAGGCCTTTGTGGCATCCCACCACTGGTGGCTACCCTGGGAAGACTGTTCGGGGAACAGTAGTGGTTTGTTTACCGGAATAACTCTGACAATTAGATTAAGAATCTAGAATTTTAGATTGAAGATTTTGAGTAAGAAAATATGTCAGGCCTTTATGGCATCCCACCACCGGTGGCTACCCTGGGAAGACTGTTCGGGGAACAATAGTGGTTTATTTACCGGAATAACTCTGACAATTAGATTAAGGATCTAGAATTTAAGTTTCAAGATTGTGAATAAGAAAATGGTTTGTTTACCGGAATAACTTTGGCAATTTTAAATTAAGAAGATAGAATTAAAGGTTGAAGGTTATGAATAAGAAAAATGTTAATTATTTTTGATTGAGAATGGCATAGGTATTATTTTGAATTTGTATGCATGGTTTTAATTATTGTATTATCTGCATGTTTTTGATTATCGATGCACTCTATTATTTTTGGAGACTTCCTACTGTGCCGTGGTTTGCTCACCTCTTTTTCTCCATTTCCACAAAAAATGAAGAAACACTAATCGTAAAAGAAATTATTATGTATCACGGGGAATTGGCTTTCGCGTTTTGAATTAAATCGAGGTGTTAGTTTGTTTTCAATTGTGTACTTTTGATTTTATAATTTGTATTTTACTTTTTGTAATTTTAAAAGTACTCTTAATTTCATTCAATAAATTTTATTGAGTTTGAATTTCATATATTTTATGTACGAAAATATTTTAGAACGAAAAATCTGGTCCTCCATGAGTGGCGGTTCGGAAATTTGGACTTGCTAGCTGGATCGGACTCGACCCACAAAGTCGAATCCGTGTCCGCTGGAAGTCCGAAAATCCGGGCTATTACAATCCTTCAATGGACGGAGAATAACTTAGTTTCATTTAATTTTGTGGATTTAATTGAATTTTTTTACACAACTAGTAGTAAAACACCAAGGTGACCAAATTTGGAGTGCAAAAACTCCATTCAAATGTTGGGATCCATTAAAAATCCATATTAAACAAAATTGATACAAAAACCCCAAATTTTTTAAAAATTGATACAAAAACCCCAAACAAAATTGGTTTCATCAAATTTTATGATGGAACCAAAATTGGTTTCATCAAATTCTATGATGAAACCAAATTATTTTTGCCTATTTTTTTATCATGAAATCAAAGATTTTAATGATGAACTGGTAAGTTTATGATGAAACAAAATTTTGGTGGCACTGTTTCTGGTTAGTGGTGGTGTTGGTTGGTGGTGGTGCTTTTTATGGTGATGGTAGTTAAGGGTGCACACGGTACAGTTCAGCTCGGTTCTTGCCGAGGCCGAGTACCTGTACCTCCCTAGTCTCGGTTCCAAAATTTTGGACCGGTACATGTACCTTGTACCTCGGTTCCGGTACCATTCGGTACACATACGGTACCAGGTACGGTTCCGGTACTAGTCTCGGTTCCAGAAAGAGAATGCAATTTTGGTGTCTGCTGCCACCCCATTGGATTGATTTCTATGATCCACACGGCCAACAACATTTCCTATAATAATATTCCAATTATAGAGTATTTATTTTCTTTGTCTCTCGAACAATCCGTAATATTGCCATTTTCTCTCTCTCACCTGTAAAAACTCTTCTTTCCTCGGCAACAAGATCCATCTGTCCATCTCTGCATTCAGCTTCTGTACATCATTTTTTTGTCACTCTCCTTATAATCCCTGACTACTTGTAGCGGTTTTCAAGAAATATTTGAGAAACCATTGCCAGAGAACCCAACTCTTATTGAATCATTAGCTTCATCATGGAAGAAAATTAAAGCCAAACAACAAGCTGAGCTTTGTTCCTACACTGAAATATTTGGTGAGCTTCATTTCAAAGAGAATCTTGATTTCGCGTCGTCTTCATCTTCCGATCATCTTCCTTCTACACCGATGGATGTAACTGCGCTTCCTGAAAATGAAAAGGTTATTGATCAGGGCAATAACAAATACATATTTGAAAACATATTCGAAAACAAGAAGGAATCATCTTTGAGTTCATTGTTCAACATGCCCAAAACTCAGTACTCAAGTTCTGCAAATACTAGTAACAGTGGGTTCTCATCCAAGAAGCCAGACAGTTTGAATCTGTGCACTGAGGGACTTGAATTTGAAAGTTCGGATGAAGTCGAGAATTCCAAAAGCCAGAGCGTTGATGACTAGCAAGGCCATGGAAACGAAGTGGTGAGTGTTGAAACTGATTCTTCGGTACATTCGGTCCGGGATGGTACGGGATTGGGATAGGACCGTGTACCTGTACCTCCCCAGTCTCGGTTCCTATATTTTGGACCGGTACCTGTACCCCCTTCCTCGGTTCGGTACAAAAATAGGTACGGTTCCACCGGTTCCGGGACGGTCCACCGGTCCGGCTCGGTTCATGTGCACCCTTAATGGTAGTGCTAGTATTTGTTGGTGGATGTGGTGTTGGTTGCTAGTAGTGATAGTTGATGGTGGATATGGTGGTGGTGGTTGGTGATGGTAGTGTTTGGTGATGGTAATGGTTGGTGATGGTAGTGCTGGTATATATTGAATGGTAGATATGGTGGTGGTGGTTGGTGATGGTAGTGGTGGTGGTTGGTGATGGTAGTAGTGGATATTGATACAAAACCCCCAAATATTCATATTATTTGGGGTTTTTGTGTTACTTTTGTTTTGATGGGTTTTTTGTGGATGGATAGTGACACCTTTTGGGTTATAACTCATGGCCCGAATTTTTTATTCTTAATTTTGAGAAATTATTTGGTTATTTTATTTGTAGATGGAGAGTAACCCGTGCCGTAACGGGTGATAAGTGTCGGATAAAATTTATTTATTTATAGATGGAGAATAACCCGTGCCGTAACTCGTGATTAAGATCATAACTAAAGCTAAAAATCTTAATTGTTATTTTTAATTGTATTTAATTTTTATTTATGATCCTAATTATGACAGAACCAATTAATGTTATTTATAAAATAAGTTACAACTCGTACGTCAGTCAGATGTCTTTCGCTAGGATGAGACAGAGATGGTCGGATGCAATGTTTGTCTCTCAAAATGTTTTTCGACCGTCCAAGGCTCCAAAACCCTTCTGTTTTGTATTATAGATATTCCTACTAAAGAATGTAGATGTCCCAGTTGTAAAAAAGCATTGAATGGATTTACACCACATTTACACCACCACCTTTACATATCCTTATTTATCCTTCTGCATTCTCTACTACTTTGTAAACCCCACAATTAGTGTAATAACTTAGGTTTAATACCTTTAATAATGGACATGCACTCCATTACTCATCTAATGTTAATTCATCTTTACCACCTTCTCTTGTGTTGGCTACAAATTGAGGCTTATTCTCTTTGTAAGTTAGGTTTGAAACTTGACCATAAACACCACTTTGGATATGAGAAGTTTACGAATAATCTTTTGTGTGTTCAACTTTTTTCAGTATAAGATCAAAATCCGGATTAATTGATGATATCATCTTTAGGTTATTAGGTCTTGAAGAATCCTATTATAACACCAAAATTCACGCTTGAACAAAACCGGGAGATCTCATTGAAAATGAGAATATTTTTTCCCGACTTAAAGTTCTAGAACATGCTAACATATATAAAACCTATCTTTGTAGAATAGAGTATCTAATTTTGATACTCATGATATTTATTTTACTGCAAAAATATACCATCATTATGATCCCTTAGAGTGTGAGATGGTTTATCTGTCATCTACGTAGACCTTTCTTTTTCTTTCATATGGTCCAGAAGTATCATTAAGGCTTAATAAAATCCTTTTCCATTGTTATGCTTGAAGTTAAAATGACAATCTAAAACTGGTGTGCAACAGATGATTGATCCAGTTACGAGGTGTGCAATGTTGGTTATGCACCAGGTGCAAGATTTGGTAGGCAATCCTCTATATAATGTTATAGTAAAGTAGTTTTCTAAAAGCGGTATAATTTTCGCATCATTAGATATTTTACTTCAGGGGAGTAATTTTGTAGGATTTACGTTTGATTTAAACGTATTGTACTCTTTGTTCCTTAGTCAAGGTTTCTTTTTTATTCATTGGATTTTCCTTGTCAAAGTTTTTAATGAGGCATATAAGTCCAGTGTTACCTTCAATTCAAAATGTTGTTGAAATGACGAGGGTACCAAGTACACACGATTTATAAAGGGGGATACTAGTATTACTTGGAGGTGATACCAATCCATATAGGACAAATAAATGTTAACAGATCCTGACCGTCGGATCGCTGAATTGGTATCACCCCCGCTAATAGTGGTATCCCCCTTTATAAATCATGCAAGTACACCACAATCCCTTCGATATCAACGTATCTAAGAAACACCTTGTGTAATCTGATACAAACACGATTTTCAAGGAGATTACTTAAACAAGATGTACACTTAGTATGTAGCGTAAGTTCGAAACCGGACCAATCTATGAGATCAATCCAAGTGTTGATTAACATACAAGTGTATTTATAAAGAAAAATCAATATGGAGCAGTAGTAAAGTAAATCACACGACACATAATATTTTGTTAATGAGGAAAACTGCAAGGCAGAAAACCCCCAGGACCTGGTCCAGTTTTGAATACTCTCAGAATTATGCCGCTATAAAAAGACTACTACAATTTCGTATAATTGAGACTAAGTAAACTAACTTGCGTTACTCATCTCCTTCCGTATCCGTGCGCCTACAACTAATCTGGTATGTGTACGTGAATCCTAAGATAGAGTCCACTTTCTTTAGTAGATTCACCTTTGTGAAGTCTTCAGCAACTCAACTCCTCTGAATCGTAATTCGAAATAGTAAATGACTAATCTGTTTTAGTAACCACTCTATAAATTTCCAAGATCAAACAAGTTAATCAGAGATAGGTTGAGTACAAAGAATCTTCCATCTAATCAATATAATGTCCTTTGTTCGGTCAGATCAACTATGATCAAGATTACTGAAATAATCAATCTTAGTTTACGAACTACAAAACTAGATCTGAAAGATAAACATAATGATAGTTCGCCGACCTATAAAACGAAATTTAATGTTTATTCTTGATAAACAACTTGTCAGATGCAAGTTAATCAAGTGTCCACGAAGTTATCCCAAAGATCAGAATACTAAAAAGAAATCTTCTAGCCTTCAATCTTCACTATCATCCTTCAAAGTACCTGCACAAACAAATTGATTTCACTATAGATTGGTTACACACATAACAGAGTTCATTAACAATGGATGATCTAAAGTCATATCTTTAGATCTAGATGCAATAAAACAGATATGAAATTGTTGATCTTTAATCTAGTTAGAGTGACCTTCTATTAGAAGACAAGGATCACTGATAAACAAACTAGGTGATACCAAGGTTCAACTTTATTTTTAGTAGGCTCTCCACACCAACAATTAAGTAGCATGTTCAAGGAACGAGTTTGTAAGAATACAAATTCTACTATTTATAATGACCAAGGCTTGTTTGGACAACAAGGAATTACCAAATTCGAAAATTCTAAAGATATGCGATAAATGTATATTTTTAGGTTTTGTTCTTTTCCAACTTGTAATCCAATATTAACTAGTATATAACACATATTTTCCTAAAATAATTAACTACAAGAGATATGCTTATCCTTTGGGATATGGAAAACATATAATTCCGAATATCTAAATGATATTTAGGATAAAACTGTCGGGTGTTCCTTTATACACCCCCTACAAATACTAATGGTACCCTCATTAGTTAGTTATGTTAGTTATAGTTTGGCTAACATGAAAATCGTTGGATTATTAGAAAATTTTGATATGGATACCAACCACAAAAATTTGTAATAGGAAAAAAATCTGGTATAAAAGAATAATCTTTAGTATTCTCGGAGATTCTAACTTCATGCTTAAGATATAAATGGCATCGATTCTAATATGAGAAACTATCATGCGATTTACGAATTCAACTGCAAAAGTAAAACTATCCTCTTTCCCAGTTTTCTTCTTAAAACCTGGATTTCCAATAACATCTGTATTCTTCATGTATACGCTTTAGGATCAACCTTTTATTTGACCTGTAAATAGACGACACAATGAACATTCAAATAACTGAAAAAAGATGATTACGCTATGATAAGTGATATATGATCATCGAATTCAGAAGGCAGTAGCTTACTCCTAAAGTATCGTTGTCGATCACATATTATTATCTTACATAATTGATCTTAACATTATCTTTAGAAATTTACTTATATGTACAAGAAGTGAAAGAAAACCAAGATCTAACATCATAAATAAAACAAATGAAAGCATTAAAATTACATCTAATACAAGTGTAGATGTAGAACTATTCAATGATACCTTTCGCTATGTTTTGACTGTAACAAAAATGATTTCTTCCCAAAAGAAGCCCTAAATCCAAGTAAAATGAAAATAAATTATTTTTAAATATCAATCCAAGTCAAAATTTAGGGTTTCTTAACAGTAATAAATTTTAGAAATATCTTTCACTTTATCTGTTCTGCAACCCCTTGAAGATGAGAAATCAAGATGCCAAACCAGAGTTTATTTAGCTGTTTATAAGTTTGAAGAAAATTCTAGGTTAGAACAATTAGATTTTTACCGTTAGGGGTTCTTCGATCCATATTTGTAAAAAAAGTAGAGAAGAAGAATAAATATTCGGAATTATATGTTTTCAACATCCCAAAGGATAAGCATATCTCTTCCGCATTATTTTCCAAGTACTTAATGGCGTATATGGACTAGGCATATTACTTGGCTTTAGTCTTGCAAATCGAGTTTGATTTAGTTTCTTGTCCCGACGAGAATGAACTATGTCAATACTTTATACATTCTACTTAGGGTGCGTACGCAGCCACAATAATTTGCCACATTAAAGGTCCAGCATGTCGCTCATATCATCTAATAGCGAGGTGATTGCGACACTACAATAACTCATATCATCTAGACCGGGAAGGTGATGCAAGAGATGATTGTTTCCGTACTAAATGTGGCGTGTTATGGGGATCTTACTGTAGATGGTGGATTTTCGACAAAGGGTAAAATTGTAAAACTATACTTCGGATCCGACAATCAGATGAGTATTGAGGCCCATGTCTCTCTTTTTTTTTTGGTAAGTCCAAAATGTATTAATGAATAGCAAAATTACAAAACAAAATAAGTAGCAAGAAAATAGGTCAAAGAAACCCCAAAAACTTACTACTTACTTGAAACGAAAATAAGATACATTTGGTAATTCAATAGACAAGATAAAATCAGGCCTATTATCATAACTAAAACCTACACCTTCTTCTAATAAGCAACCCCTTTTAGCCAAACAATCAGCCGCAAAGTTTACCTCTTTATAAGAATGAATAAAGCGAATGTTGTTATATCTTGCCTTTACCGCCACCCATCTCGGTCTAAGAAACCAAGGCACGCTAGAAACATCACCAGAGAAGACCAAAACAACACTCATGGAGTCTGTTCTTATACAAATATTGTGGACTTCAAACTTCGTTGCCCAATCCAGACCAACTATAACACAAAAAAGTTCAGCCAAAAAATTGGTTTGCACACCAAATCCAACACTCATAGATCCGACCACCTGAGCATTGTCATCACGGACAACCACACCCATGTATCTCATTAAAACATGAAAGATCATGCCATAAATCTCTGACTGAGAAGGCTGCCTCTCAGAGTATATGTAGATGTGTAGTCTCCCAGCTGAGGCCACGGCACATCTCATGAATACTGAGCAATTTCATTAAAGCATGAAAGCTCATGCCATAAATCTCTGACTGAGAAGGCTATCTCTCAGAGTATATGTAGATGTGTAGTCTCCCAGCTAAGGCCACGTCACATCTCATGAATACTGAGCAATTTCATTAATTACTCCGGATCCGGCAATCGGATGAGTATTGAGACTCATGTCTCTAAGCGTGGAAGCTCATGCCATAAAACCTATGATCGAGAAAGTCTCTCAGAGAAGATGTAGATGTGTAGTCTCCCAGCTGAGACCACGACACATCTCATATTGTATAGAATCGCAAGATTGGATGGCTCCTAGACAACATGTTTGCTAGTATAGAGCAATAACGTTTTCAGGATGCAACCAGGTTTTCCCTGACTGTACAAGAGGAATATGACACTCCAGCAAGTTCATATTTCTCAACCTTAAGATAATTAATGCTCCTAGATAGGAAGCCCTGCTAGTATAGAGCCATCAGTTAATTATCTCTAATCGCTTGAATATCCAGCAATATTCTACGATTCTTCGTTATATTTCGTCACTTCAATTCGTGGTTCTTCTCAGCAGAATTCCACGGGTTAATGATAAATATTCAACGAAACAAGCATCTGAGGATCGAATAAGCCCTGACTAAAATGGTGCAAGTGTACTTAGCAATAATGCACATACCAGCATTTGAATGCGCAAACGAACATTTCAAAATATGAATGAACGATGAACCTATGCAAAATAGGAAGGAAAAATAATAATAATAAAATATCAGCAAAGGCGCCAGGGGACTGGGCTCACCAGCTGGCCGGTCATGCCGTGACCAGTCCCGCGCCAAATTTTATATTTTGTCATATTTTATTATTTTTCCCTGATCTCGTGAAAATTCTCTCGTTCGAGCAAATCTCCTTCGTTTCAAGGAAATTCTCTAATCTCATGATTTTATCAAAGAAATAATAAAATTAGGGAAAGGTATCGCGGGACCGAGCACCAGCCGGCCGGCCATGACCTAGCCGTGGCCGGTCCCACACCTCATGTCCCCATTATTTTATTATTTCTCTCAAATTATGAAAATTCTCTGATTTCATGAATTTTCCCTAAAACCATGAAAATTCCTTAATTTTATGAATTTTCTCTAAAATCATGAAAAATATTATAAAATTAGGAAAACTCGTGGGACCGGGCTCTAGCCTACTTGGCCATGCCCTAGCCGGTCCCACACGCCTATTATTTTATTATTGTTTGTTGTTTTGTTTTCCTGATTCCATGAAAAATCCCTGATTTCAAAAAAATACCTTGGTTTCAACAAATCTCTTTGATTTTATGAAAATTCCCTAAAGTCATGAAAAATTACATAAAATTGGGAAGAGTGCCCTGGAACCGTGCCCGTTGGCCGACCAGCCATGCCTTGGCCATTGCCGGTCCCACACTCTATCATTCCCTATTTTATTATTATTATTTTATATCCCTCATCTCATGGAAGTTCCCTAATTTCATAAAACTCTCCAGTTTCATGGAATTTCCCTCAAATCAGAGAAAGTACATAAAATTACATAGAACTGGGAAAGTGTGGGATCATGCTTGTCAACCGGCCGGCCATGCCTTAGCCGTGGTCAGACCCACACCTTGCAATTCCCTGTTTTATTTATCATTTTTCATCATCTCATGTATTTTTCCTAGTTTCAACAAAACCCTGGATTCTGCATATTTTCTCAGAATGTTGCTCAAATGCGCATCAGAAAATACTGAAACTCTCAGGACTGAGACACGGATACTATGGTGACACGAGCACATCCCTTTGACCGACCAAGGGTGACCCTAAGGCTTGCAAACAGCTGGTCCCACATATTTTAATGATTTTAACCTAATTTGCTCAATCGCTCATATTAGGTTCAAACTCTTTCCAAACAATTGGGGGTTTGCTCACGACCATCTATTGGTCCCACGACCACCAAGAGCTGGTCTCATGACCTCTTGGTTGGACCCTCATCCTTCCATAGCCAGGTTTTATTATTTGTCGCTCACACGAGCATTATTTTAATAAATGATTAAACCAACATTTAATCATTCTTTCACCAACTGGTCCTCAAGAGACTTTGGTATTTTGCTCATTTGAGCATCCAGGCGTTACATGGTGCACTTATCATCCCATGTAGCCGGTTCCTGCTTCACTCTGCGGTTGATTTGTAATAAATCATCATTTCAGTAAAATTAGGGTTTTGAATCCAGAGCTCCGCAGAAACATGATCCTGAGCAGATTCAAATACTCTGATAATTTTATGTTGATTCCATGATCAACATTTTTGTTACTTTACTCGACCCAGCAGTCAGTATCTTAAATTGATATTTTATTTGGTCCTGCTACCAACAATTCATCAAACGAGCAACATTTGCTCAAACTAGCAATATTTGTTCAAACTAGCAATATTCATTCAGATTAAAGAATATTGGTTCAACTATCAATATTCAACAACTCAGCAACACAATTTGCTCGTCTTAGGTAATCAACATAATAATACCTCGTCTCAGCAGACTATTTAATTCATGAGTTTCAGAACATTTGTAAATCATGTTCAACTCAGCAATACATGGACTCATCGTCCCATAAAGTCAGCAACTGACTTCACAAATCACGAGATTTCAATCGTGTCACATGGGGGGATATTAACGAGGGTTTTGGTCTGGCGGTCTACGGCACGTGTGTTCACCCACGATGAGAATGTGAGCAAGTCGTGCAATCAGTTGGAAGAGTCAGCAAAGTAGTGGGTGGAAAATTAACCAAGTCTCCGCACGATGAGCAACTGGTTTTAACACGATTTCCCACTTCCCCACTCTCTGATTCCAGCAAACTGTCACACTTCATGGGATCATGGTATTTTCAACTCCGGCATTATAAAATATCTCTGAATCCTGATTGAAAGAACAAGATTCGAACACTCGAACATTAGCCAAAAACGAGCAATTTCTCATCAAAGTTCATACAGACAATCTTTCGTCTACACGAACTCAGAGAAATCACTCTCAATTGAGCAAAATTCAATCATTCAGAGTGTTCTTACGCTGAATTCACAACACACCTACAATCTCAGATCACCATTGATCTCACGCTTTTCTCAGCTTCCCTCCTACAGATCACCTCATCCTCTCTTGTAACCGAATTGACTCTGGAACGTCCATTATTCTTGGTTTAGGCCAGAGTCTTACAGATTGATCTCTCGAACTTAAAGCACTCCCTTCTTGCAGTGCATTTGTGTGAGGTTCAACATTTTGCTCGGTTCAAGGAGTCTCCACACGGTCGACTCTTCAATTCCGTAAAAACCAGCAAATCGTTTTTCCCTATCTACAGATTGGCGACCACAGTGGGAGATTAATCTCTCGGTTGCAATCTCACTGTTTCACAAGATGGCTGGTCTTAGGTTTGGGTTAGTTACAGGTTCCAATGCAAACGACGCTAGCACTAGCAACAACAACAACAACAATGAGGATATTCCGGAAACAATTCCAGCCTCTAACACCGGCGGTGGTGATATTACTCCTCCTCACACTAACACGGAAGGTCATCCTCTATCCGTCCGACACCCTGAAGAAGTCAGAGGAAACCCACCACCTACCATTGCCGATCTCATCAAAGTGCAAGAGACTCTTGCCAAGAATCAGACTGACATGGCTGCTACAAAGAAGGAGTTGTGTAATTATCTCAAAAATCTTACTGACAAGATGTCAGAGAAGACTCAGGGAAAGGGAAAAGAAAAAGAGACATCTCCAGATGCTGATCCTGAAGTAGTTTCAATTCATACAGTGGATGGCAACAAAGTCCGCAAAGCTGCAGACGATCCATCAACAAAGGAATCATCAAATTTCATTACTCGGGAAGATTTGGAACGTATCTTGGAGAACCGTGGAATAGACAAGACATCACATGTCCATCGTCACCAGCCTCCGTACCTTGGTGCTACGAAAAGGATTCCTCTTCCAAAAGGGCATACACCTAGTACAACAACATCGCACCAGGAACTATCAACAATTGGGGAGAAATGATTAACGCCTTCTACATAAAGTACTTCTTTGTATCAGAGAAAATTACTCTCTCTGATCTTGGAAGAATGTTTCAGAGGAACAATGAAAATCCCAATGACTACGTGAAAATATTCAGAGTCAAGGCCCTGGACTGTCATGATCCAAACGTCACGGAGCAGCAACTGGTAGACTTGTGTATCAATGGTATGATCCCGGTCTACTGAGCTTTATTGGAAAATCTTTGTTTCCAGACCTTCTCAGAGCTTCATGAAGCGGCGAAGAGATCGGCAACTAATGTGCCCACTTTACTGGAAAGAACAAAAGCTATGAAAAACCGCGAGACACTCGAAGTAGCAGACGTCTGATCAAGAAGCAGTAAAACCTCCAGCCTTCCACAAACACCATTGCAGAAGGGAGAAAACGGGAAAGACAAACTTCCGCGCAAGCATACCTCAGCTCCTTCAAAAGCACAAAGAAAGGATAAGCAAGATGCACAAGCCTCTGACCAACGCACAAGAGTTCTTGATCAAGAAGCACCTGACTTTCATTTTTCCATTGAAGAGGTGATCGAACTCCTGGATGTCTGGGTTCAAGATGGTGCAATCAAGTTGCCATATGTCAAGAAAGAACCAACTGAAGAAGACATGGAAAGTCCTCGTTACTGCCGCTTCTACAGGTTCGTCAATCATCCCACAAGCAACTGCGTAGTTTTGAAGCACATTTTCAAAGAGAAGGTTGATCCACAATAGCTTCAACTGGGGACTGAAGGAGTACACAAAAATCCCCTCCCAGTCATAACCTTTACACTCTCTGAACAACCTATCAAAAAGGCGGTTCAATCCTTGGTCTAACGTGAATTGCTCTATCTGTCGAAGGCATAAAGGAGAGACAATGTTCACAACACTAAACCACATTGTGTCAAGAAGTCCATTCCGGAAATAATTCTTGATCCTCCAGCCACAGACCAAGAGATGAACGACTGGGGACTGCTTACCACAGTCAGAAGAAACGAATTTGGAAGAACGTTGATCGATGCTGGCACCACCATCAATAATATTCCACTGAAAACCATCGGATCCACATGCATCACTCGAAAAGAAGCTACTCATGCTCCCATATCAATCAGAGACCTTGAAGGAGCGCTCGGAAATACTTATGGCTACATCACTCTCAAAGTGAACATAAGTTCAACCTGGACAAAAACCAAGTTTCACATAATCAGGAAGATCCAGGATATGACATGTCCTTCACACGAGCGTGGATCCGCGCTGAAAATATGGGTACTTACAAAGTGCCTTTTGTTACACATCTCTCCAATGAAGAAAGTTATGATCCAGAAGATTTGACGGACATTCCATCATCAGAGTACTTTGAGGAATTTCAAACTTTAACGATGTTGAAGCAAGAACCTGCAAAAGATGCATAGACATTCATCAAGAGGTTACGCACTCAGGCAAGTCTCATTCCATGTATATGTCATTTATTTCCCCACATGCTATCCTAGCATGGGGACTTAATTATGCTAGCAACTCTACAAGACGTTATGAATGGTAGCTTCACCGCATTAGTATTTTACCAAGTGGTTGAATCTGACGTTTCTCCGAATCAAGCAATGAAACATTCATTACTGATGTCCAAACATGGCAAAGAACACTTTGGGCGTTTCTCCTGTAAGTCCATGTGTTCCACAAAATCAGAAAGCTCTGATGTCTGCACAAGTGTCGAATCCCACTACCTCAACGAAAGGGATGCTGAATCAACAGAAGATACTCCAGGGACGAGATGATCAAACCCCTAATACATTCTATGCTTAAGGAATATACTCTTCAATGCTCAAGCATCTAAGAAGCCATCAAATTGTACTCCCAATCAAAGAGTACAACACAAATATCTCGACGATGACACATTGATTCAACACCAGCACGATCAAAGTGTAACTAAACTACAATCGATAAGTCTTCATTATCCCATGATAAGACTTCAAGCATATGCAACATCATTCATACATGGATGGCACTAACTCCTTCAACATACATGGGCAACCCGAGGTGATTCCATGAAACTTCATCAACGGGATTTCTCTACATCACAAGCCCCCTGCATGATTGAGGAACTTTCTCTCTTCACCAATCACATCCAGTATGAAAACTGCTGATGCTATCTACCGCAACAACATCGACCCACTGACTAAGCCAGTTCCTAGTAAACTTATGCTTTCAAGAGCATTCATGTTGAACTATCAGTACACCTTCATCTTAGCGACGCTCAACTCATCAACTAGTTCGTGAATGTAAAAGGCTCACTGGATGAAGGAGCAAAGATTATATCTATAATCATGGTTCTAGCCTTTTAGGTCTTTGGAGCAACTTCAACCATGGTATCAGCATCAACAATAATCTCTAGAGGAATACCATCCATGATTTCAGTATCGACAAGTATCTCTGGAGCGTAATCATTCATGGTCTCAGCACCAACAACGGTCTCAGGAGAAACATCCTCAGGGCTTCATCAACTAATCATTCTCTAAAGTGTTATACATGAAGCGGACTTTTCTAAGAACCGATGATTCATATCAAGATGTGTAGACCTGATAACATGCTCACATGAAAGTCTTCCCAAAGCTGGCACGACTGGTGGGCATAATCCAAAGTCTTCTACAAGATGTTCTCATCACCTCTACAAATGAGATACAACACACTTCAGGCCATGGGTTTGCAAAAACGTACCAATAGGTAAGGGATGGGACAATGCTTCCTCAATGAAAGATGTTCGTCTATGTCTCTTCTACAACATACCAAAAGGGCGTATTAATCGGACATACGAGCTGAAAGATATGGCCTTTACAGCCAGGTTTATGAAGTCTGAAAATTATGTACGGTATTACAAATCACAAATGTGAACGCTTCGTTGGCTGACCTCTACAACTACGAATTGAGTGATTCTTTTCTCATGTGACAACTCAGTCTCTTAGCTTCAAAAATTGGGTTCAAGCATCAGATTCCGATGTCGTATGAGGTTCCTACAGCTTCCTGAGCATACAACATGCAAGCAGCAATTCTTAGACGGGATTCATAACTTCCACAGTCGATCGGTGTCCACCAGGTCTTTTCGCTAAGTCCTTCATCAAGGTACCTCCAACTTCGACCACCTGGGTCTTTACATTAATTTTTCTACCCGGATCCTCTATCTAGGTCATTCTAGAAGAAGGGAAAATGAAAGAGAGAGATTCAACAAAATACTGGGGACTGACGGTCCACTGATCATGACGATCAATTTCACAGTCCAGCACTCGTGTTTCCGGGCTCTACAGTGCTAGTCAATCATCGCAAAAGGAATGCTACCACTGGGACATGCCACCATGGTCATTACATCATCCTCTCTTGAGAGCAACCTCAGTTATGGTCCCGTGACCAGGGTTTCAGAAGTGATGTTTCTACGACTGGCAGAAACAAGATGGCACTGCAAGCACCATGCTCATGTATCAATCAAAGTGTCCTGATCTCGAATGAATCAATGACATTAAATCCTTCAACAACCGTTCAAGACACAAGCGAATGGTATAAAAGCACAACATGAGTGTTTTACAGCAAGCTCGTCTGAGATGATTTTACACTGTCCTATACAACCGATGAGCTGGGAGCAATTAGTGAAGAATCTAGGGATGGTCTCTTCGTATGATTGTCCTCTACACCATATCCGAAATTCAAAGCAATTGAAGAAATGAGCAAGGATATGTGGCCGAAACATTGGACAACATACAATCTGAAAAAGTTCTGAAAGTCTCCTGAAAGTTTACTGTTTCGCCTTTTTCAGGCCATAAACATGCTCAAAACTCAAAAATATTCTTTTCTAAAGCTTGGATATTTTCTGGGCTTGAAGATACATATGCATCGCGAAAATCGACTTTGAACGAAGATTCTACGGTTTTTTGCTAAAATGTCAAGTCCGAAATTTTCGGTAATGTATTTCAGCAAAATTACTCGTATACTCACATGGATTCTCATTCATTCATTCACAAATCAGCAATTTCATACTTCTATGAAGAGATTACAGGAGATATACTTACTGGGGGAGTCTCTAAATCATTTGAAGGCTCGGCAATGCCGAAATCTCCATTGGCAACGCCGCTATCTCCATTCGGTTCGGGATTTCGGGAATTCTCCATATTCCCATATCCCAAAGAAGAGCACGCTTCATCAACATGATGCTTATCTACAATGATTTCTTCCTGGATTCATCAACAACAATTATTATTATTTCATTCAAGGAGATGCCACGATCACCTGCACGAAAAAGGATACTTACATCGACTTCTTCATCAGTGTTGGATTCATGAGTTGTTTGCACGCGAACAATTTGAAGACCGTCAATCGATGGAGCAAAAATCTGAAAAGAAATAACAAACCTTGGTCTCATGATCCTAATTGCACCGGCAAAGTCATGACACAAAGAGCGTTAACAACTCACCAAAGAAACGGCTGGGGACTACACGTCATTTGCTAACATCATGTAGTCCTTACTTCTGGGTTCTCCGCTCCCGTAGACTTTCTTCCATTTCCGTGGAGTCTACATTGATCCAGGATCTCACTACACGACCATCCTATGGTAAAGCTAATGAAATAACCAGGAGTACAACTCAGTATGAAGGATCTCTCACCATCACCCAGAGGTTCCAGAAGTACCATTTCTTAAAGTTTCGTCCGTAGAGATGTTATCTCTGGAAACACCATCTTTGGAAGTATCATCATGGGAGTCAGTCATTCTCGCAAAGTGGCTACTTCAACACATCGTTCATACAAAGCGCAGGCTTTGACAGAACAATGAATCATGGAATAAATGTGCTCACAACAGAGTCTACAAAAATGGTAACCATCCAACTCTTACCTACTTACAATTTCACTAGCTGTAGTGATTACAATCTCGATAATTCGTTTGCTCCTTCAAACCTGCAAATACGAACAAAATTCATTATTCAAAATCATGACTTGATTTTCATAAAACCGTGAACAAACCACTTAAATTTTTACTATGTGAACATTCACTGGTTTTCAAAATTGGATAGACGTCCATTCTACAATTGTGAAAACTCACATACAGACATTATTTCACCATGTATGATTGTCTACTTTCAACAGTTGTTCAAAATCAAAACATTGATTTTACTAGATATATATATTTAACGTGAAACTCACGTAAATTTGAAAAATATATCTATATATTTTTTGCTCCCTCGCACGAGCATCTGTCTTTGAAGCGAGAGTATATTTTCAAAGATTTCCGAAAGCTCGAAGATAAAAATTTTCATGAAAGCTCGTAAACAAAATTTTATTACTAATTCAAAAAAAAAAAAAAATTCTCTCGTACGAGCATCCACCTTTCAAACGAGAGTTTATTCCACTTTGCGAAATCTCACGTATTTAAAAAATAAAATTTTGTTTTCGTGAAAGCTCATAGACAAAATTTTTATCATTAGACTCAGGTCTATTTTGTTTGTTCCTTAAACTAACGAAAGAACGAGCGTCTATTCATAAAACAAGGATTTATTTTCGGGCCCGGCCCTTGAATCCTAAACCGACCAAGGTTCCACCATCGAATCAGCGGTTCTACACCAATTTATGCTCACTGGATGATGCTCTATTATACCACTGGGGTTTCCGCTCAAACCATGATTTGCTCATTCAGTCGAAATCCGGTAATGTCTTATCTTATGACTAAGTTCAATTACTTATTTTTGTTTGTACCTGGAAAATCACCATTTAATGCTGACTGAGGAACATGACCGTTCCTCACTAAGCAGGGACTTAATGTAGATGGTGAATTTTCGACAAAGGGTAAAATTGTAAAACTATACTCTGGATCCGGCAATCGGATGAGTATTGAGGCCCATGTCTCTCATTAAAGCATGAAAGCTCATGCCATAAATCTCTCGATCGAGAAGGTGTCTCTCAGAGTATATGTAGATGTGTAGTCTCCCAGCTGAGGCCACGGCACATCTCATGAATACTGAGCAATTTCAGTAATTACTCCGGATCCGGCGATCGGATGAGTATTGAGACTCATGTATCTAAGCGTGAAAGCTCATGCCATAAAACCTCTGATCGAGAAAGTCTCTCAGAGAAGATGTAGATGTGTAGTCTCCCAGCTGAGACCACGACACATCTCATATTATATAGAATCGCAAGATTGGACGGCTCCTAGACAACATGTCTGCTAGTATAGAGCAATAACGTTTTCAGGATGCAACCAGGGTTTCCCCCGATCATGTACAAGAGGAATATGACACTCAAAGCAAGTTCATATTTCTCAACCTTCGAATAATTAATGCTCCTAGATAGGAAGCCCTGCTAGTATAGAGCCATCAGTTAATTATCTCTAATCGCTTGAATATCCAGCAATATTCTACGATTCTTCGTTATATTTCTTCACTTCAATTCGTGGTTCTTCTCAGCAGAATTCCACAGGTTAGTGATAAATATTCAATGAAACAGGCATCTGAGCATCGAATAAGCCCTGACTAAAATGGTGCAAGTGTACTTAGAAATAATGCACAGACCGGCATTTGAATGCGCAAACGAGCATTTCAAAATATGAATGAACGATGAACCTATGCAAAATAGGAAGGAAAAATAATAATAATAAAATATTAGCA
Organism: Papaver armeniacum; assembly: GCA_023531295.1. Classification (NCBI taxonomy): domain Eukaryota; kingdom Viridiplantae; phylum Streptophyta; class Magnoliopsida; order Ranunculales; family Papaveraceae; genus Papaver; species Papaver armeniacum. The sequence goes on from JAJJWW010012496.1 coordinate 165,637, forward strand.
AAGGCGCCAGGGGACTGGGCTCACCAGCTGGCCGGTCATGCCGTGACCAGTACCGCGCCCAATTTTATATTTTGTCATATTTTATTATTTTTCCTCGATCTCGTGAAAATTCTCTCGTTCGAGCAAATCTCCTTCGTTTCAAGGAAATTCTCTAATCTCATGATTTTATCAAAGAAATAATAAAATTAGGGAAAGGTGTCGCGAGACCGAGCACCAGCCGGCCGGCCATGCCCTAGCCGTGGCCGGTCCCACACCTCACGTCCCCATTATTTTATTATTTCTCTCAAATTATGAAAATTCCTTGATTTCATGAATTTTCCCTAAAACCATGAAAATTCCCTAATTTTATGAATTTTCTCTAAAATCATGAAAAATATTATAAAATTAGGAAAACTCGTGGGACCGGGCTCTAGCCGGCCGGCCATGCCCTAGCCGGTCCCACACGCCTATTATTTTATTATTGTTTGTTTTTTTGTTTTCTTGATTCCATGAAAACTCCCTGATTTCAAAAAAATACCTTGGTTTCAACAAATCTCTTTGATTTTATGAAAATTCCCTAAAATCATGAAAAATTACATAAAATTGGGAAGAGTGCCCTGGAACCGTGCCCGTTGGCCGGCCGGCCATGCCTTGGCCATTGCCGGTCCCACACTCCATCATTCCCTATTTTTTTATTATTATTTTATCTCCCTCATCTCATGGAAGTTCCCTAATTTCATAAAACTCTCCAGTTTCATGGAATTTCCCTCAAATCAGAGAAAGTACATAAAATTACATAGAACTGGGAAAGTGTGGGATCATGCTTGTCAACCGGCCGGCCATGCCCTAGCCGTGGTCGGTCCCACACCTTGCAATTCCCTGTTTTATTTATCATTTTTCATCATCTCATGTATTTTTCCTAGTTTCAGCAAAACCCTGGATTCTGCATATTTTCTCAGAATGTTGCTCAAATGCGCATCGGAAAATACTGAAACTCTCAGGACTGAGACACGGATACTATGGTGACACAAGCACATCCCCTTGACCGACCAAGGGTGACCCTAAGGCTTGCAAACAGCTGGTCCCACATATTTTAATGATTTTAATCTAATTTGCTCAATCGCTCATATTAGGTTCAAACTCTTTCCAACAATTGGGGGTTTGCTCATGACCATCTATTGGTCCCACGACCACCAAGAGCTGGTCTCATGACCTCTTGGTCAGACCCTCATCCTTCCATCACCAGGTTTTATTATTTGTCGCTCACACGAGCATTATTTTAATAAATGATTAAACCAGCATTTAATCATTCTTTCACCAACTGGTCCTCAAGAGACTTTGGTATTTTGCTCATTTGAGCATCCGGGCGTTACATGGTGAACTTATCATCCCATGTAGCGGGTTCCTGCTTCACTCTGCGGTTGATTTGTAATAAATCATCATTTCAGTAAAATTAGGGTTTTGAATCCAGAGCTCCGCAGAAACATGATCCTGAGCAGATTCAAATACTCTGATAATTTTATGTTGATTCCATGATCAACATTTTTGTTTATTTTACTCGACCCAACAGCCAGTATCTTAAATTGATATTTTATTTGGTCCTGCTACCAACAATTCATCAAACGAGCAACATTTGCTCAAACTAGCAATATTTGTTCAAACTAGCAATATTCACTCAGATTAAAGAATATTGGTTCAACTATCAATATTCAACAATTCAGCAACACAGTTTGCTCGTCTTAGGTAATCAACATAATAATACCTCGTCTTAGCAGACTATTTAATTCATGAGTTTCAGAACATTTGTAAATCATGTTCAACTCAGCAATACATGGACTCATCGTCCCATAAAGCCAGCAACTGACTTCACAAATCACGAGATTTCAATCGTGTCACATGGGGGATATTAACTAGGGTTTTGGTCTGGCGGTCTACGGCACGTGTGTTCACCCACGATGAGAATGTGAGCAAGTCGTGCAATCAGTTGGAAGAGTCAACAAAGTAGTGGGTGGAAAATTAACCAAGTCTCCGCACGATGAGCAACTGGTTTTAACACCATTTCCCACTTCCCCACTCTCTGATTCCAAAAAACTGTCACACTTCATAGGATCATGGTGTTTTCAACTCCGGCATTATAAAATGTCTCTGAATCCTGATTGAAAGAACAAGATTCGAACACTCGAACATTCGCCAAAAACGAGCAATTTCTCATCAAATTTCATACAGACAATCTTTCGTCTACACGAACTCAGAGAAATCACTCTCAATCGAGCAAAATTCAATCATTCAGAGCGTTCTTACGCTGAATTCACAACACACCTACAATCTCAGATCACCATTGATCTCACGCATTTCTCAGCTTCCCTCCTACAGATCAACCCATCCTCTCTTGTGACCGAATTGACTCTGGAACGGCCATTGTTCTTGGTTTAGGCCGGAGTCTTACAGATTGATCTCTCGAACTTAAAGCACTCCCTTCTTGCAGTGCATCTGTGTGAGGTTTAATATTTCGCTCGGTTCAAGGAGTCTCCACATGGTCGACTCTTCAATTTCGTAAAAACCAACAAATTGTTTTTCCCCATCTGCACTTACATACTAGCCTAGCTCATCCTTGGGTGATGATACCTCCTATCAAGGCGTTTGACGTAGGCATGCACCAATTACGCATTGTGCATGGCCATGAAAAGTAAGCTAAGTAGATATGCAAGTTAGGGGATCTTGCATAAGCCATTGGCATCAAAAGGATGAGATAGGATAGTATGGCATGAGCCAGAGTGATGCACACCCTTGTCACGAGCAGGATCAGTGCATGCTTTCAGCAATTACTAAGCTAAGTAAAGAGGTGGAATTAGGCTTACAATGGCCTATGTGCGAGTCTAATTTCATGTACTATGCCTGGACAAGACTCGGAAGCCAGTGATGCATGCAATAATGCATTGGCATTAGCCTTCATGGATTTATACCCTTCGTAGGGTAAGTTGGAATGGTGTGAAAGCTCCATCATGCTTGCTAAGCATGCTTGCAAAGGAAAATTGATGTGCATTTGTGAGGCTAGACGAGAAGATTGACGGTCCAATTACTAACATCAGAATGACAGGTTTGGAGTTATGTTCTGCGCGCCTGGGAGCTTTAGGCATGATTTTTCAGTCGTTCACAACCTGGGTGTATTTTTCTGGACAAGAAACCAAGTTATTACTGAAGTCGCTAATTATTTTTAGGGTAAAAAGCAGCATGAGGACCTGGTCTACATCACAACAGAGTACACCCCAATGACTAAGAGGAGACTGAAAAAGACAAGGGTACCCAAATATACCTCAATCTAAAACTTTTCCACCTATAAGTCCTTTCTCCGAAAGTGATTGTCTATGGACTGAGTCGAGACAATACAACTAATCGTTTCACACTTCGTGTGATCGTCTATGGATACAAGATCGAGACAATATGACAACAAGATAACTTGTGTGATTGACTATGGATACAAGATCGAGACAATACAACAACGAAGTATGTTTACTTGATAAATGGTTCAGACTTAACCAAACACAATAGGATTACTATCAAGTAAATAGGAATTAAAGTTTGTGTATTTTACTTCTAATTATAATAAAAAAATTATAATTGCGGAAATAGAAAAGTAAAAGACACAGCAAGATTTGTTAACGAGGAAACCGCAAATGCAGAAAACCCCGGGACCTAGTCCAGAATTGAATACTCTCAGAATTAAGCCGCTATACAAAATCAAACCAACTTCGTATAGTTGAAACCAAGCAACTAAACCTATAGTTCACCTAGTTCCCTCGGTATCCCTGCGCCTCCAACTTGTAAATAAGTCATGCACTTGGAACAATTCCTTTGGTTCGTATTCCAAACAGTAATGGAACAACAAATCTGTTCGGTAAAAACTCTTTTCAAACAACGTGATATGAGTATGACAAAGGCTCTTCCGTTTAACCAATAAACTCCTTTGTCGGGTCCTTAGATCAATCTCTCAACAACTACCGAAGTAATTGTAAGACTATGCAATCAATACTATTAATCACAAAGAAGTGTATTGATGCTGATCTACTCAACTAATCAATCCAATATATCTCAAAGATAAACCGATTATAGTTGGATCCCTTTCCAGCCGAAACAAGTATTGTGCACACCAAAGATTATGAACCCAAAAAGTCTTCATGTCTTCAAATCTTCTTCAATCTTCAATCAGCACATGGACATAAAAAGGTTGAATCTCTTGTGATCAATCACACACAGAACGGAGTCTGTTAACGTTGGATTATCACAAGACGTCTTTAGATCTACAAACAGTCTAAAGATCCCCGTCGAAACTTCGATCTAGTTTGAGTGAATCTTATATCAGAAGAGAAGATTCTCAAGCATAAACAAACTAGGTGCAATCAAAGTTCAACAACCGTTAGGCAATCAAATAAATCGAAAACTAATAATAAACCTCAATTATCTAGTTTCCCACCAACGGTAATAATAGAGCTACTCAATCCCAAAGAAGTTTTTAAACTGAGCGGCCGTAAGATATTTCGCCTAATTAGGTTACTCTCCTCTCCAAATAGGCGGCTCCACCAGTAATAACACAACTAGGTAGTTTTGCTGGCTCTAAGGATTAGTTTGCTAGAAATGCAAACTTCGATATTTATAGACAAGGAAGTTTGGACACCAAGGAATTTCCAAAACCGAATATTCTCAAAGATATGCAATAAACATAAAATCAGTTTTCATAATTCCTGGAAATGCATTGTCCAAATATTGATCGAAATCCCAATAGAAAAATAGATAATCAGTAAATGCACATTACTAATTATTATTTTCTAAAGATATGCATTTAATTGCTGGATATTAAATAGCATATAAAACTAAGAAACCTTAATTAAAAGATTCTCAATTTATTTCGATCCTGGGATTCTCCTTTAGCTATTAAGGAATATCTTTGAACAATAAATGATGAGAGTTACCGCACATGTTCAAAGTATGTCGACATCTTTACTTTGCAAATCTTTTTTCATACTTACAATCTTGGAAACGATTTGCCACACTTCCAAACAAGTTTAGAATTGGTTCGTATGAATTCCAAGAACTATGTGATTGATTATCCTATCAAATCACCAATCATGGGTTTCACGGTTCTACCAAAACAAGTTCGGTTCTACCTCCATCTAAGTACTGTGCATAGTCACGCTAGTTACTGATGTAGGACATCCTTTGTTTCAAGACAGCATCAACTATGACAAGTTGATCCCTTTTTTCGACTAAGGCAACTATGACTAGTTGCCTCCATTCTAGTGAAGCAACTCTGACAAGTTGTTCTCATTCCTTTATTTCGTTTGCTTGCTTTGCAAGTCTTTTGCTTTCCTAGTTTAGTTAGCTTTCCTTTTTCTTTTCTGTTTTACGGTTCTTGTGAACCTATTTAAAGGCTATGCCTTCTTGTTTAGAGAACACACCTTATTATTATTATTCAATCAAGATTATTATCTTTATCAATTCTATCAATTCTCTTATTCTTAATCTTTGATTTCATCTTATTCGTATCTCTTTCGTCTCTTCGTATCACCTGCAATCTCCGCATTGCTTTCTTCCTAACAGGTTCTACATTAGTTGGTACCACAGCCAACGTTTCTAGATTCTTATCTAGAAACCGATCCATAATCGCTTCCGCAAAACAAAACCGCAAACTCAAAACACTATCCCATATACAAAAAGAAAAAAAAAAAAAAAAAAAACCTAGATTTCTTGTTCTCGTTTTTTTTTTATCATGGAAGTAGTAACTCTGGAAGATCTTCTGCAACTTAAACAAAAAATATCAGCAAGTATTAGAGAAATTGATTACATTATGACAAAGCTTTGTGCCAGAGGAGAAACAGACAAAAAAAACCAACTCCTTATTTACAAGAGAACTGAAAAGCTGCATATGAAGAAGCTTGAAGTACTGATTCGTAAAGCGAGGACTGTTGAAAATTTCAAAATTGTTTTGCCTGCTCAAGAAGATTCATCGTCTTCTAATGGTACTGTCGTTGTTTCGGCTACCTCAGTTAACAAAGAAGAGATGGAAGTTGTTGTTCCCATGGAAGAGATAAAAACTACTTCTCAATTGGTTAAAGAGAACGTTGTCTATAAAGAAGAAGAAGTAAAAGCTACTTCTGAAGAGAATGATGTAAATCAGGTTAAAGAAGTTTCGCCATCAAATCAAGAGGATTCGTCGTCATCTAAAGTTGTTATGGATGTTCCTGATACATCGTTAGTTGAAGAGATTTCGCATGATTCCCTAGAAATTAATGGTGAGTCTTCAGTTTCTGATAAACCTAAGGATTTAGTAGATCATGATATAAATTTATCTTATTTGTCTACTGTTCATAATATTTACGTTGTTGATCAATTGGATACACGAATGGGTTTCGATGTAACCCAAAACAAAGCAAAATTTGTTGAGTTATCATATGAGAATGCTTTTGTGTCGCCAAATATTTCTGCCGATGACTTTGTATGTCGAACTCAAGAAGATATAACCACTGAGAATTACGGAAGAACTCGTGGTCGGCTATTCTCAAAAGCCAAAAGAGTATCGTTGGCAAACGATTTAGAAGTTAATCCAATATGCACGCATGGGATTAATTCTATATGTGGCTATGACGTTGTATTGATTGTTGTTAACAGACCAAGCACTATGGTTCAAGTTGATCCGAACTGGTCTTTGATGAAAACTCGTGTTGTTTTTGAGTCTTGGCGTGGCAACTTCAACATCTTGTCTTTGAGACATCATGGAGAGTTTCTTTGGCTAATTTATGTTCATGCTATAAGTATAGAAAATTACACCGGTAGAGTCCGTGGTAGAATATTTTCGAACTCAGAGAGTTTAACAAGAGCAGAAGATTCAGAAGTTAGTCCACTATGCTCCAGTGCCAGTGGAATTGTGTCTATAAGAAACTATGCGTTTTACTCTACTCATGCTGCACTTTGGTTTGACAGTTCGGCAGGTAATTGTGTTGACATCTTATCATCTGTCACGAAACTGGATCGTTTGTCACCAAGTAAGGAATTTGGTTCTTTGAATGGAGAATATTTAGCATTAACAAAGCTACACAGTAGAGAAGAGTGTTGGTCAGAATGGAGTTGCTTTGTTGAACCTGTAAGTTCACCAAAGGTTGTTGCTTTCGCAAAACCAAGCTTGATGGAACAAATAAATACGAAATCTGATTGCTTCTGGTATTCGTTTCTTCAAGGAGATAATCAAACCGTTCTTCATGACAAATCACTTTGTCAAACTCTTTATTTAATCAAAGAGGAGCTTGTAAGTATTGAGAAAGGAAGCTGTGGCGAAGTGAAAATAAGCCTTGAAGTAATATTTATGCTGGGGTTAAATAATTATTGCTTTGCTCTCATGAGTGCAGCAATGGAACTCGATGGAACTTTTTTATTGGATACTCATATTTGGAATTTTAAAGATGACTATACCGAGCATATCTTATTATTGAGTAATGGGAAGATGTGCAAAATTCCATCTTCATTGCATTGCCAGACGTCTTCTACAAGTATCATGCCCAAGGAAGTCATGGAGCTTATCGCCTTGCTACCAAATGTGGAGTTGCTTCATGTTAAAACAATCCTATATATCTTGGAGAATCACTGTGTTGATCAAGGGAGTGTGCATATTCGAACTGGTGGTAGAATGGAGTACTTTCCAATATTTTTCAAGTTCTTCGAGCTCTCTTCGTCAATCCTAGTGCATGCTGTGAAAATTCTAAAAAATTTCGTGATTGGAATATGGTACAACTTCTTGGAGTTTTTGTGTACATACCGACCTTGGAAGAAAAGGTCGAGGAGGACATCTTACTTTGTCACGATGGAAGTACACAAACTACTAAGGAGTCATGCAAAGGTTATTAAGTCGTTGATATCCATGAACCCATTAGTGAGTTTAATTACTGTACAATGGAATCCATCCGAGTTAGAAATTACATCGTATGATAACAAGAAGGAATATCACCCTCTTATTTTAAAGTCAGCTGTCCGTGATGCCCAGGATCAAGAGTTTTCATACGTTAATGCTGGAACTAATGGAGTTGAAGTACTTTTTGGTGAAATATCAGCTCAAAACAAAATTGTGAGAAATATTAATTTCCTACCTGACTTTACTTTAAGTTACATTCCTACATATGGACGAATTATGTTCGATTGCGCATCTTTCGTTAACTTTGGAAATTACTTCGAAAGAGGTAAAACAATCTCAAGGACTTTGGAGATCAACGAGCAGTGCAATAAAATTGTTCTACCATTTACAGACCATATATACATTAAACAGTGGTTTAAGTTCGTATCTGCTCTCTTGGAAATTATGGTTAATTTTTGGCTAGAAGTTGTGAGTGCAACAGTACGGGATTTGTCATTGGTTGTTATTTTCCTAAAGGTGATTAACGGGAAAGAATTTTCAATGACTACCGTACCTCGCAGGCAAGGTCAGTTATGTGTTATAAAGGATAACATCCACAAGAGAGATGAAAAGTGCATCGATGCAAGCATGGATTGGCAGAGATACATGGTACTAAGCACCATTATTTTTGTTTGGTATTCCGAATCTTGGTTAGTAAAGGTGGTTGAGCAAGTTAATTTTATGGAACAAAGAGAAGTACTAGATAGTTATGGATACAGTATGAGTGGATTTCGACCAGTTACTACTGACGAAGAAAAGTTCAATGACATTTTCTATACTACATTCTTTTGTCCACCTACTTGTGCATCGCTGTTTGCGACAATTTTGGATAATACTATTGATGCCAGACGACACGTAGAAGATAGAAGACTTGGTTTGTGGATTCTTTTTCAAAAAAACAATTTTGATACTGAAATCAAAGAGCTATTCTTGGACCAGCGAAGGAACGAGTCAGTTGAATGCGTTTTCAAAGGCGTACCTCAGAAATTGGGAGATACACGTGATGTACTCGTGGAGGTCATTGCTGGCATGGGTTTCATTACCAACACTAGTGACGTGACTTTTGTCTTTGATCGTGGGAGATTTAAGCACAACTCTTATGCTGCTTTTAGACACATTTCTTGGATACTTTGTTTTATGATCTCTAGAGCTATGACATTTGTGTTTGATCGTGGTAAGACAATAACCATGGAATCTGCTACTTCCATAGAGAAACAGAATTTGTATTCTGTGATTACAACTCGAAGCCTAAAGCAATATATGGAGAGAATGAAGTTCTTCTTATTAGCTAACTCGAGGACGAGTTTCTTTCAAGAAGGGGGGACTGATGTAGGACATCCTTTGTTTCAAGACAGCATCAACTATGACAAGTTGATCCCTTTTTTCGACTAAGGCAACTATGACTAGTTGCCTCCATTCTAGTGAAGCAACTCTGACAAGTTGTTCTCATTCCTTTATTTCGTTTGCTTGCTTTGCAAGTCTTTTGCTTTCCTAGTTTAGTCAGCTTTCCTTTTTCTTTTCTGTTTTACGGTTCTTGTGAACCTATTTAAAGGCTATGCCTTCTTGTTTAGAGAACACACCTTATTATTATTATTCAATCAAGATTATTATCTTTATCAATTCTATCAATTCTCTTATTCTTAATCTTTGATTTCATCTTATTAGTATCTCTTTCGTCTCTTCGTATCACCTGCAATCTCCGCATTGCTTTCTTCCTAACAGGTTCTACATTAGTTACCAAAATTCGGTTGACTAGGTACTATGATTGGTTCCCCACAACTTATGGTAACTACCTGTAATTAGCTGCACATGTCCATAGGATTGGTTCCCCCAAAACTACAAACTTGTTGCACATGTTCATAGGATCGGTTCCCTCATCTACTAAAAACGTGTTACACCTCTTACAAGGATCGATTCCCTCTTGTAAATTTGTTGCACCTCTTACTAGGATCGGTTCCCCAATGACTAGGTAAAGTTGCTATTTACAAGGCATCGATCATACCATCTTGAGTGATTACTGAAGATCGGTTTCACTAATAAAAGTCATACAAATACATAAGTCAAGCCTTGTGAATAGTTTTACCAAGATACATAAACAAGTTTATGAGCGGTTATACTAAACACACATATTGGTAATTCAAAATAGATTTGCAATGAATAACAATACCAATAAGCCTAGCGATTTCCCTTTCGATTCACAAAACGAGTTTATGAACTTACTTCCTTTAAACGAATGTAAAACATTGTTTCCTAGGATAAATTCTTCACTCATACCCATACATAATCACAATATCATTCATATGATCATGTCGATGTCTTATATACAAAGTTTAATGGTTAAGCAATAAACCTCGTATTGTATTCCTTAATACTATGTATAACTAGAGTATCATACACAGTTTCGAGTTATGTTTTCAATATGCACGACTTGAAAGATATGTTAGGGAATGAAAAAGTTCAAGTCAAAAATTACTAACCTCAAGAGGAAGGATGATGTTGTCGTTGTAGCTCCTATTATATTTGGTTAAGTCTGAAACATTTTATCAAGTAAACATACTTCATCGTTGTATTGTCTCGATCTCGTATCCATAGACAATCACACGAAGTGTGAACCGATTTTTTGTATTGTCTCGACTCAGTCCATAGACAATCACTTTCAGAGAAATGACTTATAAGTGGAAAAGTTTTAGATTGAGGTATATTTGGGTACCCTCGTCTTTTCAGAACCCTTAGTATTGGTATGACATGACAATTAGTGTTCACTCGCAGCTGAGTAGCATGAATTTCCCGAAGTATCAAAATTAAGGTCTGCATGAAAATGCTCAATCAGAAGATGCGCTAACTGCTCTCTGAGAATAAAAAGAATTTTGTGTCAACACACAGAATTTTTTGAATTTGTTCAATTTTGTGATAACTCACAAGATTCAAGCTTTCGGCCTAATTAATTTGCAAACATTAGGTCTTTTGCGCCTCGTGCAAAAATCTCAACCCTATTGGTTGAGGCCAAACCTAGGTAAACTAGGAAATTGATCCGCCATGGAGCTAGTAGGAACAAAGTCCTACCAGAAAATAAGAAACAAAATAGGAATTGTGGAAAATAAAGAGCAATGATGAAAGAGGAGCGGCCTACCCACATAGCCGGCCAATCCGCTCCAATAGGTGCCACCTGTGGCCGCTGGCCACGCTCCATGTTTCTCTTGCTGCCCCCCTCCCCCATTCACCAATAAGATCGCTCAAAACCCTCCACACATACTTCTAATAAAGATTGGAAGTTGGTGGGTCGATGCGCCTAATTCCATTAGGAATCTAATCTAGACGGCCCAAGCCAGTCTCTAAAAATAATCACGTCTGTACGATTTGGCCACTTGATTTATTAAGTGTGGCCGCTCCCCAACGCGCCCAAATAGGCATCACCATGCCACCACAAGCACGCCTATAATCCGCGCCAAAGTATTAGAATTACTTACAAAATACTCCAAAACCGCGCCTAACCATCACCACAGGCGCCAATTGGCCAGTAAACCTGCCAAATCGCACCAGTATGCAAATTAGCAGGCCATGCTATTCCGCGACACCAATATGCCAAGATATAGTGGCCGCGGCTACACCACCATGCCACTGGCGCGGCCACAATACCATGCCGCTGGCGCGGTACATCACCATGCCGCATGCATGGCCACAACACTATGCCGCTGGCACGGGTACATCACCATGCCGCAGGTGCGGCCACACCACCGTGCCACTGGTGCGGCTACATCACCAGGCCACTGGCACCACATTGCTATTTTGCCACTAACTGGCACCACACTACCATTGTGCGACTAACTGGCGCAACACTGCCATTGTGCCACTAACTGGTGCCACACTGCCATTGTGTCACTAACAGGCGCCACTATGACATTATGCCGCCTAGCTTGCGTGCGATTGGTCAGAATAACTAGGTCTTGTACTTTAGACCCACTCAGCAACTTGTTGCACATTTTCCACGAAACACTCGAGATATCAAAACATGTCACAAATGGGGGGATACTCATCAGGGTATTGGTCTGGCGGTTTACAGCGTGCGGTGTGCAATGCGCACATTACAAGAAAGTGAGGAAAGAGCATACGATTAGATAAAAGTAAGAGAATAATGAGAGTAAGGCTGAACAGTTTCCCCTCACAATGGGGACGTGATGGTAAAACGCTTCTACACTGTCTCCACTTCCTACGAGATCAGGGGGCTCAATGACTTGTATAAATAGGTTTTCAACCTATTTCGACCAACATGACAGTTTTTGGTTAACAACAACACAAGTATCCCGAAAAACATCAAGAACTGATAGCTTACATTCCGCAAGCCAGTTCCAAATTATGATACAAGTCATAAAACATCCACACCTTTAAATCAATATTTTGATCTCAACACCTTCTTCGCTTCCCTTCCTAACATCAACCCTTCTCCTTCACTTTGTAGCCAGAATTGTACAGATTGATCTCTCGAATCTAAAGTACTCCCGTGCAGTGCATTTGTTTAAGGTTTAGATTCGTTTCTCGGCGGCACACCCAAATTTACCAAAACCAGCAGAATCAGTTTTTACCCCAAAACAACTGGTGACAACAGTGGGAGATTAATCTCTCGGTTGCAAGGTTAATTTTCAATTTCATTTCAATTTTCCCAATTTCAAGATGGTGGATCTTAGGTCTGGATCAGCAACAAATCCCGATGTTACTGGCGCCGACAACACCCCTGGCGTCAACATCCCTTCTGGTGACACCAATGTACCGCCTACCAGCATGAGCAACACACGTGGCATTACATCCTCTACCGCGAACACCTGCGGCGCAGGAAACATTTCTTCTGCCGTGACACCTCCTATCACCAGAGCCAGAGCCGCTGCTGCCACTCCAAATGTTTCTTCGAGCGTAACACCCCCAATTGTTACTAGAGCCGCTGCCACTCCTCCATCAGGGCGAGAGACCGGAGGAGCTAGGGGAAACCAACCCTATATCACCATTGTTGATTTGATGGAGAGACAAGAAGTTCTCGCTAAAGCTCAAACAGACATGGCCACAACTCAAAAGGAGGTACTCACTTTCCTTAAGACACTGACGGAGTGACTACCTCAAGAATCACGTCAACCCCAAATGGAGCCAATAAGGAGTACTTTTAATACTCTTGGCGCAAGCACCTCAGCAGGGCACGCTTTTATGGATAAAGAGGCTCGTTTTTCTCCTGAACGCCCATTGGAAAGGAACAAGCCATCCAATTTCATCACGCATGAAGATCTGGAGCGACTCCTTCAAAATCGAAGCAAAGAAAGCCCGGTAGACCTGCACCAACATCAACTTCCTTATCCTCCTGATGTGCAAAGCGTTCTCTCCCGAGAGGGTACTCTTCTCCTCAATTCTCCATTTATGATGGTACTGACAATGCTCGTGAACACATCTCTCGCTTTCTGGAATCTTTAGGAGAGCACGAATACAATCATTTCCTCTGCCTCAAGGAATTTTCAAAGTCACTTACTGGAAGAGCATACACCTGGTACAACAACATCGCGCCAAACAGCATATCCAACTGGTGTGATATGGTGACCACTTTCTACAAGAAATATTTCTTCTTGTCGGAGCAAATCACCTTTTCAGACCTGGGAAGAATGTTTCAACGAAACAATGAGCATCCAAATGATTATGTCAAGAGATAAAGAATTCAGGCACTGGATTGTCACAACTCAAATGTGACTGAACAACAGTTGGTGGAGTCGTGCATTAGCGGTATGGTTCATATTTATCGCGTTTTACTAGAAAACCTGCGCTTCCAGACACTTTCTGAACTCCATGAAGCTGCAAAGCGGTCGGATACCATGGCACCAGCACTGTTGGAAAGAACCAGACCAGCCAGGAGTGAAGATGCACGAGAAACTCGAGGGAGTAGGCGTCTCATTAACAAACAGTATAATACCGGCCCCTCTGTAAGCATGGTAAGTGAAGGAGGAAAAAGGAAGGCTCCAGCGGCGGAACAACAAACCAAACGTGCAACACCGACGCACCAGACGGCTCCGCGGAAAGGCGCAGCTAAAAATCCTGCACAACAACAAGAAACTGGAGATGCTGCTCCAAACTTCCCGTTCCCGATTGAGAAAGTAATTGAACTCCTGGAAGCATGGATTCAAGATGATGCCATCAAGCTACCTCCCGTCAGACGCCCGCTAACTGAAGAAGAAATGTCAAATCCCAAGTATTGTCGTTACCACAGATTCGTTAATCACCCAACTAATCAGTGCAACAAATTGAAACGCATCTTCAAAGAGAAGGTGGATGCGGGAGAATTTCAACTAGGCAGTGAAGGAGTTCACAAAGACCCTCTTCCAGTCAGAAGCTGCACACTTTCTAGGGACTCTGTTCACAAAGCCGTACAATCCATGATGGAGCGTGTATGTGAAATTTTTTATTTCTCTAAAGCACAACGTCAAGATATATTTGCAGCTCTCAATCGCATTTTGTCGGGAAAGCGGCTGTTTTCAGTTGGAGAAGTCACTCCCAAGCCCCAACTTCCCCTAGAAGGTGCTATTAGAAAATGAAACTGGGGACTGCTGACCACTGCCCACTTGAAGAACGTCGAGTTTGACAGCACGCTAATTGACACAGTCTCTGACTTCAACGTTGTTACCGTCAAGACTCTGAGAAATGCAGGGATGTCAAAGCAGGAAGCTGTTCACTGCCTGACTGTGATTAAAAGTGCAGAAGGAGAATCAAAAAATGCGTACGGGTACATCAATCTAGAAATCAAGATAGGAGATGCTCTAACACGCGGCAAGTTTCATATTGTTAAGGAATGCCCGAGTTATGATATAATCTTGGGCCGTTCGTGGGTGCATGACAACAAAGCAAAGCTGTGAGTGTGTCCTTTGCCAGTGTCTATACCTGAAAGGATTTCCAACGAGCCGTCCAACCATGAATATTATTTGTTGCCATATCAACAACTCTCCAATGTGACTCAACTACCTGGAGAGAGCCCGTCGGCGTACATTTGAAGATTCTGAACTCAAGTAAGTTTTATTGAACAATCCTTTTTGCAACCAGTCACTCCTCCTTCCGCCAATGCTTGGGGACTCGATTCGATTATCAACCCGGCCGTCACTAGGAGATGTGAGTGGGATGCCAGTCCTTTAAAATATTTTATCCAGAGCATAGAAGCTATCGCAGCTACGGATGAGGAATCTAAGAAAGTAATGGCGCAACTCCCAAACCCATTCCAAGTTGGAGATATGGTAGTGAGAATTGCTGCCCAACCTTCTCCAACTGATTCTGCAGAAGGGAAAGGCGAGCCATACCAAGTAGCAGAAGTTATTTTGGGAGGCTACTGCAAGGTCATCAATATAGACAAGATGGAAGGCGTAGTAATACACGCCAGGTGGCTCAAACCCTTCAACATCTGAGATGTCAAACCCTTTCCCAAAAAAAAAACTCCTTTTAGTATTTCCTTTAGCAGTTTCCCTTTTCACGCAATATTTGTAATTCCTCCAAAAATGATCGCACTGCTTGCTTTCATAATTAGGGTTTCAGTTTATCAGTCAATTGAAGCATTATTTCTTTTCAGAAAATTACTCTTGAAGTATTTCAAAACCAAAAATCTCAAATAAACTCAAAACCTTCAAAAGCAATTACCTACTATCTCAAAGCCAGAAATTACAGAGGAAACATCTCTTATTCCAAAACATACCCAAGAAGAGAATGTGCAAGAAAAAAGGGGAAGACGAGGTATTCAAGGGAAAATTCGCCAGCAGCAGTACTTCTGTGGATGGGGAAAAACGGTTTGCTGGTTTTTTTAGGAAATTGAAGAATCGAGCGTGCGGACAAGACTCCTCGATCGAGCAAACTACTGAACCTCACACAGATGCACTGCAAAGGGAGTGCTTAGATTCGAGAGATCAATCTGCAGGACTCCGGCCTAAACCAAGTTAATGGCCATTCCAGAGTCAATTCGGTCACAAAGAGGGAGATGGGTTGATATGTAGGAGGGAAGTTGAGAATTATGTGGGATCAATGATGATCAAGGATTGTTGATGTATTGAAGGTTTCTGCAAAATTGATGAACTACTGAATGTTGAGTTATGTGAATAAGTTTTAATCGAGTTGTTGACGAATGATGATAATGATTGTCTATTGTCCTCGATTTGAACTTATTTATATTGCAAGAATGATAAACCACTGATCCCTGTAAGTATGACGGTTTCTTGAGTGAAAGAGTGGGAAAGTGGAAGATCGTGGTGAAACCAGTTCCAGGTCGTGCGGACACTTGGTTAACCGTCCACCCACTAATTGCTAACTCCTTCAACTGTTTCACGACTTACTCACATTCTCATCGTGGATGAATCCACGTGCCGTAGGCCGCCAGACCAAAACCCTAATTGATATCCCCCATGTGACGTGATTGAAATCTAACGAATCGTGGAGTCTGCATGACAGACATGTATTTTATTAGTAAGTTGTTGACTGTTTAGATAGTGAATCTAAGTTTTGTTGAATTGAGCATGATTGGCGAATGCTCAGTGATTCATGGATATGAACGTGTTAGTTCTCATGTTGATATTGCCCGTGTGCAATTATTGTAAATTCGAGCATCTAAGCAAGTATTGCTCAATTCAACGAACTACTGAATATTGACAGTTGGGCGATTGAGAAAGTATTGCTCAATTCAACAAATTACAGAATATTGAAAGTTGGGAGATTGAGCAAGTATTGCTCAATTCGACGAATTACTGAATATTGATAGTTGGATCAATATTCGAGCAATTGAGCAAGTATTGCTCAATTCGACGAACTACTGAATATTGATAGTTGGATCAATATTCGAGCAATTGAGCAAGTATTGCTCGATTCGAAGAATTACTGATAAATTACTGAATATTGATGGTGAATCAATATTCGAGCAATTGAGCAAGTCTTGCTCAATTCGACGAATTATTTATTCATTGGTGATGTGACCCAATAAAATATTAATTAAAATATTGGTAGATTACCGAATATTATATAATTAATCCGCGTGTTGCTCGATGGATCAACATAAATTTATTTAGTGTTTGAACTTGCTCAGAATAATGATTTGTTGAGCGTTTGTGCGAAAACCCTAATTTTTGATCAATTGCTCATTAGTCGACGAATTGCTGAAAATAGGTCATGAAAGACCAACCACATGGGACTATGGACGTCCATGTGATGCCCAATTGCTCGAGCGAGCGTACACCAGGGTCATGAGTTGGCCAGTTGGTGAGGGAATGACGATTAAATGCCGGTTTCATCATTTATAGAAATAGTGCTGGATTGAGCATTAGGTGATAAAACCTAATTATAGAAAAGTGAGGGACCGACCAAGGTGGCATGAGACCGGCCCTTGGTGGTCGTGGGACCGCTGATGGGCGTTTGCACAAACTCTGAGTTGGTTGTGAAGAGTTTGAACCCAATATGAGCGATTGCGCAAATTAGGTCAAAAGTGTGAAAACGTGTGGGACCGGATTTGTGCAAGCCCTAAGGATGACCTTGGTCAGTCAAGAAGGCATGCACGTGTTACCATGGTGTCCGTGTTTCCGTACTGAGAGTTTCAGTATTTTCTGATGTGCGTTCGAGCAATATTTTGGATTTTCAGAAGAGTTCGATCTGAAATCCTCGATTTTGCTCGAACGAGCAAGTATGCTCGTTTGATCAATATTTTGTGAATATTAAAATAATATATTTTAATATATTTTCGTGAGTAACCTAGTCGGTCGTGTGACCATGTTGACTTTTGGTTTTTTCATGGTTTGCGCAATATTTGAGAAAATATGTACAAACCATGATTTTTGCTGAAACAGAGAAGTTTCACAAGATGAGAAAAATAACAATTTATGAGAGATTAGGGATCGCAAGGTGTGGGACCGGCCACGGCTAGGGTATGGCCGGCCGGCTAAGTTGCGCGGTTCGCAACACCTTTCCCTACTTTATATTATTATTTTTCATGAGACCACGAAAATATGGAGAAACCATGAATTTTGCTCAAACAAGGAAAGTTGTTAGCATGGAGGAGTCTTCATGAGTTCATGAAAGCAACAAAATAAGGAAAAATAATGGAGAAAGCATGGGACCGGCCCATGGGCGCTTCTCCATTATTTTAATGTTATTATTTTCTCTCTTCTATTTTATGCATGATTCCTCATTTTCCATATTTTCGCATGCTCATTCGTGCATTTGGGTGCTCGTTCGTGCATCATGGTCGAGTACACTTGCACCATTTTATGGGGCTTACTCAGTGGTAGTCCAGATGCCCGATTATTGAGTATTTATTACTAATTTATGAAGTTCAATGATTCATGAATCTGAGTAATAAAAGTGAATAGTTTTTTATTATCAATCCATAGAATCGGCCATGGATTCGACCATGAATTCGGAATAATAAATTACCTATTACCATTCCATGAGATCAGCTGTGGATTTAATCATGAAATCGGAGGAACAAGATAATATAATATAGTTGTTTATTGCCATTCCATGGGATTAGGCTGTGTATTCGACCGTGGAATAGGAGCAAAAAATAGATCATTCTGGGAATTCAGTGGTGAATGTCACGGCAGAATTAATCTATTGCAGAAAGGATATTAGCGTCACATCCATTCTGAATGGTGCATAGTAAGGGAGTCACGGTGTTTGCTTACGACCTGAAGGCGTTATTGCTCTTAATCTTACGGAGAACCGCCTGGATCTATACACGATCTCTCTACATAGTCAGAGAACAGTGAGTGTCACCGACGTCCTGAAGGCGTTATTTCTATCAATCTTACGGAGAACTGCCCAATCGTTCTTCTATGTTGAGGGGGGTCTCTCTCATGTAGTCAGGGAACAGTGAGTATTACCGACGTCCTGAAGGCGTTATTGCTCTCAATCTTACGGAGAACCGCCCAATTACGTTATTCTACTTAGAGGGCACAATGAAATGCCAGGGATCGAACGATCAGCTAGTGGAGGCTTTTCGAAAGACATATTCATCATGGCTTCGTAAAATATGAATCATCACATGCCTGAAAGCCGTGTCAGAAACATCCAGTATCGTGATTTTACGGTGTCATGTACGAGCAAATGTAGTTGAACTCGGTCTACAAAGGCATTTTCAGAATCCTCGATTTTCTCCAATGGTGTCATGTACGAGCAAATGTTCGGGTGAGGACCCTGATAGTGTGATAGAGTGTTATTCCGTGAGCACGGAGAGATGAAACATCGCTGATTTGGTCGGTCAAAAGTCCAGTTTTGGTCGATTTAGGATTTATGGGCCCGAGTCCAAAAAAGAAAACCCGTGTTTTATTAGGTTTTGGAAATAAAATTAATATAAAACGGAAGAATCCCTAAAATTCTTTTATTTTTGATCGACCAAGCACCTCCCTCTCGTCACCATTCTCACGCGAGTTGTTGCAGGGGAAAAAGTTTTTTGCCGGATTTCAGTCGCCGCCGATCATCGCCGTTTGCCGTCCGGTCTAGTTCCGACCGGCGCCGACCACGTACGTCTGATTTTTTTTTTTTTTTTTTTGCTGCTGTATGTTTTGGTATTTTTCATGAATTGTTCATAAAACAAAATTTCATGCGAGTATGTAGATGTAGGTTTTATGAAATTTTGTTGCTTTTGAAAATACGTATGCGTGTTCGTTCAATAGTTTAAGAAACGAGCAAAAACAAAATCCCTAATATGAAAGAGATACATATATTATTGAATAGACATGGTCTAGTTGCTGAGAGAAAATTTTGTTTATGAGGTTTCATGAAAACCCAAATTTGTTTTCAAAGCATGAACTTTCACAAATATTTTTAAGAATGTAGGCTCATTCGTAGTAAAAGTAATAAATAATGATCTTTAGAGTTAAAGGAATTTTAAAAAGACATGTAGTTCATAATGAAATTCATTGGTGAACTTTCAAAACTTTGTTTGGAACATGTAGATTTTTACAAAAATAGAAAAGACCTTCGCTCCATAGACGAATGCTCATATGAGCAATTTTTTTTTTTTTATACAAGTTACGTGAGTTATTAATTCACGATTTTTTTTTTAATTATGTGGCCTGTTCAGTTTTTGTTTTAAAAAAGAAAAAAAATCATACTTTGATTTATGGAGAATTGTTGAAAGTAAACAATATTTCCATGAGTCGATGAATTCGTAGTGTATGTATGAGTTTGGTGACTTTATGGTGTATGTACACGTAAAAATCACCGAATGTTCACATAGAAGGTTATATGAAGCATTCATGGTTTCATGAAAAGTTAGGTGTTTGACTTTAAATGTTGCTCGTCCTTGCAGGTTTGAAGAAACGAGTAAATTTCTAGAGTTTTACGGTGTTATCACTAAGTTCGTGAAATCATAAACAGGTAAGAGTTGAGGATTACCATTTTTTGTAGACATTGATGTGAGCATCATAACTATTCTGTTGCTTTAATTCCATTGTGTTGATGAAATTCGTGTATGAATGTCACAACAATTTTCCAAGATGACTGATTCCCGTTGTAGCGCTCCTGAAGACGATGTTTCTAGAGAGAGAACTCCCAGAGAGGATGTTTCTACAGACGCATCTTCCAGAGATGATGATTCTTCTAGAGATGATGATTTTGGAGAGGATTCTTCCGGAGAGGAGGTTTCTGCTGATGTATCTTCAAGAAATGATGATTCTAGGACTTCTAGGAGAAAGGAGGATAAGACCAATTTGTGTTTAGTTGGTTCCTTGATGCGTGTCGTAGGTTGCTCATAAATTGGAAGCACTACTCAAAACAAGTTGGTAAGTCCTAAAAAGCGATAATTAGATTCTGTTTGAGTGGGAAGCACTATTTGGGTTCTCACGTGGAACTCAAACTTTCTCGAAAACCCCTGGCGTATTTTTCCGGATGGGCATGTCACATGCTGGGCTATAGCCATGTAAGAACTATGCTGGATCGTGCATAAGTGACACGATCTATTCAAGCGACTGAGGATTTAGTGATCAATCATGATATACCAGGTATGGTGGCTCTTCTTGCTCGTTGGTGCATTCCTACTCACATATTCATATGCAGATGGGGAGAATTCACCATCACTTTGGAAGATGTAGTTTCTTTGTTGTATCTTCTAATTACTGGTAATTTCCTGGATTTCAATCTTCTTGAAGATATCCATAAGTGCCTTGTCTTGAGCTTCTTTCTTGGATTTAGCAAAACGACTAGGAAAAGGAGGTGGAGTAGTGAAGTAGAAACCGGTTCTTTGGATTGATCGTTTGGTGTGGAATTCTCTTTTGGTGCGGTTTCCTCCCTTGTCATTGACTACCTCTTCACTAACTTCCTCATGATGACTTTGGTCCCTCCACTTGTCTTCCACTTCTTAAAGTAACCGCATTAACATTCTCTCTTGGATTCACAAACGGTTGTGAAGGAAGTTTTGTGGATGCTTGAGATTTCAATAAATTTACATCGGCTGGCCAATTGTCCCATTTGAGTTTGTAAGTCCTCGATGGCCGAATCGGTCTTTTGTTGGCTTTGTTATTTTGTTGGAACATAGAAGTAAGACCTTGCAAACCTTGCATCATGACGCTTATCATCAATTGAAGATCCTTGTTCACTTGAGGTTGGAATTGTTGATAACCACCTTGTTGTTGAGGTTGGAATCGTGATTGTTGAAAACCACCTTGTCAGTGCATATGGATTAGGAGCCGCCGCTTGCTTGTTTGCATAACTAAAGTTGGGATGATCCTTCCAACCGGGATTATAGGTATTGGAGTATGGATCGTACCTTGGCCTTTGATTTGGATATAAAGCATTCACTTGTTCCGGTCTCATCATCCTAATAATTACCGCATGACAATTCTTTGCATCATAATCTCCATGTTACTCATCCTTTGATCAAGATGTGATGACGAATCACTAACTTTCATGCACTCGCCTAAACCGTTGGTTCATCCCTTGTGTAGAATTGTTGTGAGTTCCGCCATGCTTTCAATCAACTCTAGCTTCGGTCAAAGTCTTATTCATTAGTGCACCACCACCCGCGGCGTCAAGAAGAGACCTATCACTTGAGTGGAGAGCTTCATAGAAGTATTGAGTATCATAACATCGCTAAATTGATGGTGTGGACAGCTTGCCACCAACCTTTGTATCGCTCCCAACATTCATACAATGATTCTCCCACTTGTTGTTTCAATCCACAAATTTCCTCGCGAATTTGAGTAGCTTTTGGATGCGGAAAATATCTCTCGAGGAAAAGTTTCTTCATCCCATTCCATGTTGTGATACTTCCGGAAGGCAAATATAACCATTCCTAGCATTACCCGCCAAAGAAAACGGGAAAGCTTTCAACAATGTCATCCGCATTAGTTTCCAGGTGGAAGCATAGCCATAACTATGGCATAGAAGTCCATAAGATGTTTGTTTGGGTCCTCATTCACCATGCCATGGAACTTTGGTAACTCTCTAATCAACCCCGGCTTGATTTCGAAGGTTGAGTTAGTTTGGATACCATTGTTTGTGTATCAAGCTTGTGAGAAGCTAGGTCCTTTAGTGTACGATCAGCCATTGTTTCTTCCTCTTTGTCGAATCACTTGATGAAGAAGGAGGAAGTGGAGTGTTAATCGCTCGAATGAAATCCTTTAATTGAGTGCCGGATCGAAGACGTATTGGACTACCCCTTTTAGCATTCACCAAAGGTATAACACTGAAACAAGATTCTCACAAACTAAGTTAGATACGGTAAAGAATTCAACAAAGCAAGAAAAATAAAAACAACTAAAAAAAGCGGCGCCAAAAGTGAAGCAATCAAATTAATTCAATATTTCCACTCAATTAAAAATAATATAATGGAAGTCAAGTTCCCACGAGGAGCAAGTGATCTTAGTTGTAAAAGTTGTCATAAAGGGGGTGTAAAAGCAAAAGAAAATAAACAAAGCAATTAAAATCGAAAGTTGAAAGATGAAAGCAATAAGAGAGAGAAGATCAAGGAATCCTTCTTCGGAAACAATGAATCAAGTTATGTTCTTTTCTACTTGTTATTAGTCACGTATTATCACCAACCGTAGGATATGTGTCCGTAGCTAGCCCCAAAATCCCTAATTTCACCAGTAACGAGTCCGCTTAGCTATCAGAATCGAGAACGATTACGTATTCCCCTAACTTATACTAGATATAGATCAATTAACAAATCAATTTAGCGTGCACTCCAAACAATCTATCAATCAATCCTGAGTGTCTTTAAGATCACTCCATTAGTAAAAACAATCGATAATTATGTGAAAAACTTCAAGATAGATTGAAAACAAAAACTCAAATCATGTTAAGAACTAGGAATTCATCCTCAATCAATAAGAAAATTAGCTACTCATGTTTTTGAAATTCACACAAATAATAATAATTAAAAGAAGAATTTTCAAATTCACACAAGTAATTAAAAAGAAGAATCTTAGAAAAGCAAACAAAAACACAAGTGATGTGTGTGTAGAGAGATGTGTAGAAGTTGTAGAAAGCTTCTCTATTTATAGGCTTCAATATTCTCCAAATATCCCAAGGATTAGAATCCTTTTCCTTTTGCAATTCAATTTCCAAATCCAAGCTTTTCTCAACTCTTCCACCTTCTCTTTCCAAATTTGAGTCCAATTCTCCATCCAATTTCTAGCCCAAGTCTTCACACCATGAGAGAAGTCCATAGAAAATTTCGGAAATTTTGGCTCGCCGGAAACTGGGATTGTGGCTGAATTGGGCGGAAAACGTCGGCGGGAAAGTGTCTCGGGTTCAAACTGGTCCCACCGGTCAACGGGTTAACGCCGAGTCAACTCGGGTGTCGTGGGCTCGGCCAATCACCGAGTATCACATGATCTTCAAGAAATGATGATTCTCAGGACATGATCTAGGAGAAAGACAAATATCTCATGAGGATCACAAAGACCACCAATTTGTGTCGTGCCCCGTAACAAAGATCTCGTAACCAATCCCGCAACATCTCCATCCGCATTACCAAAGGCGTCGTCCCCGCAGCCAACACCTTACATCACACAGTTACGCATCCCAAAGCAAAGACGGTGTCATGCCATGCTCATAAACCCATCTCTCAATCTCCCCCGACCAATTAATCCCTTATACTCACTCAAAACAAGTTGGTAAGTCCTCGGCTTTATCAACACCACTGCGCACCACCATAATTCAAGCCATTTTCATCGTTTGAGTGGGAAGCACTATTTGGGTTCTCACGTGGAACTCAAGTCTTACTTCTCGAAAATTCACCAAAAATTCATTAGTAGCGTATTTTCAGACCATTAGAAACCCCAAGGATGGGCATGTCACATCTTCCCTCGTTTCGATTCATGACCCTAATCAAATGAGCTATAGCAAGGTCTCAAATCTCTAATTACTTCATGTAAGAACTATCTTGGATCGTGCATAAGTGATCACGATCTATTCAAAAAATAAAAATGATAATGATTGGATTTAGTGATCAATCATGATATACCAGGTATGGTGGCTCTTCTTGTCCTTCCTCTGTTGAGTTGGTGCATTCCTACTACCCTTTTGGCTCAAATAGGGTTACATATTCATATACATAATTTACAAGAAAAATAGCAAAGAAAGATAGGGGAGAATTCACCATCACTTTGGAAGATGTAGTTTCTTTGTTGTATCTTCTAATTACTGGTAATTTCCCTGGATAACTCTCAGTAGAGGAAGATGCGATGTCTAGCGTGTTGGAAGCTACAATGCACAAACTCAACGATCCACCCAAAACTTGCTATGCTGAATGGTTGAGATACTGGTGGCCGAGAGATGGAGTTCCTGAAGAACCTGTCGATAGTACCTTAACCATTGCTGCTTTCTTATGCTTGTGGCTGTCCAGAGACATTCTTGAAGATAGTGGACATTTGTTGAAGCCATTTGTGATTCCTTTCGCCATAAATATGGCTAAAGGTGAGAAACTTCCCATTGGTAGTCTATTTTTGGGTTCGTTATTTGCCAACTTAGACTCCTTAGTTATAGACTCCAGTGTCTCCGACGACTTCATGAAGATTGAAACATATGCTAACACCATGTTTCTCCAAGCTTTAATGTGGGAGCACCTTGAAAAATATGCTCCAACTCCTCGTAGGGTCTTACAAGGACCCAATGTTGACGCTCGTCATGCCATCTTTGAGAAAAATAGTGCTAGGATTATGCGTTGGTCTACAAAGCGACCACGACCAAAGACACGCCTCACCAGCATTTTAGACATTGAGTCTGAGTTCAACTTTCGTCTTTGGACGACAGTTCCTCCTTTCTTCTCGCAATTGGTCACTTTCAATGATACTAAAGAGATCATCACCTTGAAGTCTGGCACTGAGTTGAGTGATGGAGAGAAGTCTTTTATGCTGAGTTGCACTCCTGGTTACATAGTGTCGGTGATGCAAGGAGAATTTCAGGTAGAAGAATATAATATTGACAGAGCAGCTCGACAAATGGGTCTCGATCAGTGTTCTCCAGGTCATCGAATGAATAAACCATCGGTTAAGTATTTGAAGGCTCATTTAGATAACACACATGTGGAAGGGAGCGATTATGTGTCTTCTTTTACCGTCCGGGATATTTACGTAACTCCAGGTTATGCAGAATTCTGGAATCAACAACTCGAACGCTTGTATAAATTTGTGATGGATGTCAAATCTCCGACACGAGTGTTTCCTTCTGCTGAAATACTCTTGGATCGCCCACGGTTGAAACCTCTTTCTAGTGGTGATAAAAGAAAAACATCTCCAGAATCTTCACAGGTAGATATTTTCTACTGATTTTTGGTAGAAGCATAGTAATCGCACTTTTAATTGTTTCGATTAATTCATTGTAGGGTGGTCGTGCTGTAAGGCCTCGAATTCCTGTAGACTTCTCTGAATGGCAAGACAGTCCTCATGGTGGAGAAAGTAGGAGCAGGATGAATTACATAATGATAGCGAATAGTATGCAGTCCCCAGCCGCTTCTTTGGTGAGTTGTTTGCACTTCTCTTATCGTTGCGATTTTATCGTCCATGTAATTAGGATCCCAAAAGAATACTGTTAATTTGTTTCAGAATTTTTCTCCATCGGTTATTGACGGTCTTCATCTTTCCTCCATACGAACAATTCAGGAATCCAACATCGATGGAGAGGTTGATGTGAGTATCCTTTTGTGTAAGTGATTTCGGGATTTTTTTGAATGAAATAATGTTGATTATTGTTGATGCGTCCAGGAGGAGATTTTTATGGAAATTCGACACGGCCAGATTGCTCATTCGTCTTCAAATAATGGTGAGAACGAGAACCTTCGAGAGTTGGAACCGAATGGAGGTAATGATGCTCCCAATGTTAATGCCGACCCTGTTAACCCTTCGAATGACTTGGAGACTCCTCAAGTAAGTACCCACTTCATATTTTCTTCATGGAAGTATAATATTGCTGATTTGAGATTGAATGAATGAGAATCCACGCGAATGAATGAGAAAACTTTAATGAAATACGTGATCAGAAAATTCAGAACTCAGCCTTTTAGCAAAACCGCTATAAAATCTTCATACGACATCAGATTTTCGCAATCTACCCATGTATCCTTATGCCCAGGAAATTTCCAAGCTTTTTGAAAGAAGCTTTTAGAGTTTTGAGCATGTTTAGGGGCCTAAATCTGCGAAACAGTAAACTTCCAGGAGACTTTCAGGATTTTTTTAGCTGGCATGTAGTCCAATGTTTTGGCTAGAAATCCTTACTCGTTTATCCGATTACTATGAAATTTTGATATGTTATAGAAAACACCCATACAAAGAGAAAGGTATATGAATCAACCTTATATTCCTTACCAATTACTCCCAGTTCGCCATTTTATACAGGGCAGTGTAAAACTTCTTCAGACGAGCTTGTCGAAAAACGTGTTTCATGACTTCCACACCATTTGCCCATGTCTTTGATGCATAATAAAGAACTTAGATAGTTTTAGTTAACTTACATGCTAGATTTTATGATTTCCTTTGATCCCCATTCTTGAATCCTCCTAATCTCATGTAATCTTCGTGTCAGGCGCCGAATACTGAAGTTAAGAATACGAGAACCAATGTTGGTGATTCGAGCAATATGGTGAATCAAAGCAGTGACTTCATCAGCTATGCACCTCTGGGTTATGAGAATATCGCTGTTGAAGCCGTGGAGGAAACCGAGACTCCAGTTGCTATTGAAACCGAGCCAAGAACAGAAGAGACTGTCCCAGAAGAAGATGTTGCAATGACCATAGAGGATGCTCCAGTAGTCAAGAATCGTATAATAATACACGAATATCCCAATGCAGGGATTATTTGTGAGCCTCCATTTGGTGCTTCACTCCCGTATCATGTATCTGTTGGCGGATTCAGCGTTCCCAATGGGTATGCCAATATGTATGAGAAATTATGGAAGATGTACGGTCATATTGTTGTTACGAGAGATCCTGAACGTAGCTACTTCTTGACAATGCAATTAGGAAACATATTGCGTGTTATAGATGATATATGAACCAGGGCCAGAAATACTGTGACTCGAGATGTACTCTTTGATTGGGAGTACAACTTGGAGAATTCTGAGAGACTTGGTTTAACTTGAAGTGGCTTCGTTAGAAGATCAACACCATCAAGGAAGCAGTAGTGAAGAACATCCCTTTTACTAGTTATGCCGTGATGGAGAAAATGACTGAGATTGCCGAGCTGACCAAAAAGCTGGAGTCGGAGAAAGCGGCTTTGCAAGTCTTGGAGAATGCTGAGAAGCAGAAATCATACTTTGATGGCTTTCTTTAGTTTTCTTTCAATAATCTCCTGAACTTCTGAGAGATGTGAGATTTTACTTTGGTTGGTTTTGAATTTATGGGTGACTGAGGATTTTCTTTTGGATTTTGGATTTGATAGAGATTTTATTAAATAAAAGAATTTTTGATAAATTGCTGAATTCAAATCTTTTGGATGCAAGTATTGCAAACGTTTTGGAGGAATTGAAATTACAGGTAAAAGAAAATCCTAAGATGCAAACGTCAGATGTCTTGAGCGTTTGTCTTGGACATAAAACACCCAATGTTGAATGCTTCATACGTCGAAAATCTTGAGCCAATTCTCATGAATTACAGGTATACTTGTCTTGCCCTTAATGTCAGCCAATTTGTAGTATCCTCCAGGAACCGACTTAGTGATCATAAAAGGCCCTTCCCAGTTAGAACTCTCTGTGGAATGCAAATTGCGTCTAGTTGCCTTAAGAACCAAATTTCCTTCATGAAATTTGTTAGGTTTGGTTGCTCGTGCCCTGAACATTTTCTGTTGGTTCGGAATTCCTCGTGGATTCCATGTTGGTGGAGCTTTCCAATTCTGTGGCACATGTGGACACTGGTGCAAAGGAGAATATTTAGGATATTGGTTGTGAAACTCAGTCATTATCCTAACAATGACAGTGTTAGTGAGATGATGGATTTGGAGAGGTTCTGCGTCTAACCATTTGGTGAAGTATTGCTGAGGTGAGACTAACCACTCATAACGTTTAGTGATAGCTAGGTTTTGAGTAGATTTGAGTCCCCAGACTAGGGTAGCATATTTAAAAGTTGGTAATACATATGCATCAGGGGGAATAAGACTTGCCTGAGTTCGAAACTTCCCGACGAATTCGTGGGCGCTCTCCCTAGGTTTTTTGTGTGAGTTCCATCAAGGCTTCGACTTTTCCCAAATGCTCGAACGGTTGATCATCTTCCGAGTCAGAGCTTTCTTCAACGGAGAATTGTGCAACTGAAGGTGAAGATATCATAGCAACTTTTCCATCATGAATCCACGCTCGCCCAAGAATCATGTCATATCCAGGATCCTCTTTAATTATAAAAATTTTATTTTCAGTCCAGGTTGAATCATTTCTTATCTTGAGAATGATGTAACCGTAAGCATCCCTGAAGATTCCTTCATGGTCTCTGATTGAGATAGGAGCATGAGTTGCTTCTTGTCGAGTGATTCCAGCAGATCTGAGGGTTTTCAAAGGGATGATATTAACAGCAGTACCAACGTCGACCAATGCTCGCTTGAATTTATTTCCTTTGAGATGAACTGTAGTGAGAAGTCCCCAGTCGTACATCTCCTTGTCTCATTCTCGGAGGTTGGGGAGTATCTCGAATGTCTAATCGTTTCCCAGACACGATGTGGTTCAATGCAGCAAACATATCATTTCTTTGAGCTTTTGATAAGTACAGTAACTCACATGCATGCTCAATTAGGGATTGGAATGCTTCTTTGACCGGCTGCTCAGAGAGTGCGAATGTTTTGATCGGGAGAGGATTCTTGTGCACTCCTTTAGTCCCCAGTTCCCCTGAGTCGACCTTTTATTTATATATGAGCTTCAAAGTTCTGCAATCACTTGTTGGATGACTGACATACCAATGGAAATGGCAGTAGCCTGCATTTTCCATTTGTTCTTCAGTTGGTTCCTTTTTGACGGGAGGCAATTTGATCGCACCATATTGAATCCAGACTTCCAACAGTTCGATCACTTCTTCAATGGGAAAAGGGAAGTCAGGAACTTCCTGATCGTTCTGTTGATGCTGAACTGGTGATTGTGCATTTCTAGCCTGGTTGTCCCTCCTTGGTGCTTTTGGAGGGTGAGACGTCGGAGGAGCATTCTTGTGTTGTTGCGTCTCAGCTTTTCTCTTGCTCCCTTCAGCAACATTCATGGAAGTTTCAACATTGTACTACTTGTTGATTAAACGCCTGTTGGTGCTGCTTTGAGCGTTCGGTTCCTCGACTTTGACAGTTTTGGTTCTTTCTAATAAAGCCGGAGCAGTGGTTGTTGATCTCTTGGACGCTTCATGAAGTTCTGAAAAGGTTTGAAATCGAAGATTTTCCAACAAGGCTCTATAGAATGGAATCATTCCGTTGATGCACAAGTCCACCAGTTGTTGCTCAGTGACATTAGGATCATGACAATCCAAAGCTTGAATCCTGAAATTCTTCACATAGTCGTTCGGATTTTCAGTATTCTTCTGAGTCATCCTTCCTAAGTCGGAAAGAGTAACTTGCTCAGAAACAAAGAAGTATTTCCTGTAGAAAGCATTAATCATCTCTCCCCAATTGGCTATGCTTCCTGGTGCAATGTTGTTATACCAAGTATATGCTCGACCCATCAGGGATTTTGAAAACTCCTTCAAACGGACAACATGGTTGTGTTCATGCTCTCCTAATGCTTCTAAGAATCGAGAAACGTGTTCTCGAGCATTCCTTGTTCCATTGTAGAGTGTGAACGTTGGAGAAGTGTAGCCCTTTGGGAGAGGGATTCTTTGCGTAGCAGCGGGATATGGAGGTTGATGACGGTGCACGGATGGTGTATGGCCCTTCCTCCGATTCTCCATAAAACGTTCCAGATCTTCACGAGTGATAAAACCAGCAGGTTCTGCAGTTTTGCCACTTTCATCATCGTCGTGGACTGGAATAACTTCAGGATCAGTAGTTTGAGATGCTTCCTTGTCTTTTCCTTTCTCCTGAGTTTTGTCTGACATCTTGTCAGTGAGAGTTTTGAGGTAATTGTATAATTCCTTTTGAGTAGTAGCCATGTCAGTCTGATTTTTGGCGAGAACTTCCTGAACCTTCACGAGATCGGAAATAGTAGGTGGATTTTCTTTGATCTCTTCGGGACACCGACCAAAGAGAGGATTACTTCCGATATTTGTTTGTGGAGGAGTAATATTACCACCATCGTTGGAAGTAGGAACGGTTTCTGGAGTACCAACGCTGTTGCTAGTGCTAGCATTTTTTGGGTTAGGGTTGGTAACTGAACCTGACCTAAGATCAACCATTTTGTGAAAATGAGAGGTTGCAACCGAGAGATTAATCTCCCACTGTGGTCGCCAATCTGTGGATGGGGAAAAACGGTTTGCTGGTTTTTTTAGGAAATTGAAGAATCGAGCGTGCGGTCAAGACTTCTTGACCGAGCAAACTGTTGAACCTCACACAGATGCACAGCAAAGGGAGTGCTTAGATTCAAGAGATCAATCTGTAGGACTCCGGCCTAAACCAAGTCAATGGTCGTTCCAATGTCAATTCGGTCACAAAGAGGGAGATGGGTTGATCTGTAGGAGGGAAGCTGAGATTTGTGTGGGATCAATGATGATCAAGGATTGTGGATGTATTGAAGGTTTCTGTAAAATTGATGAACTGCCGAATGTTGAGTTATGTGAATAAGTTTTAATCGGGTTGTTGACGAATGATGATAATGATTGTCTGTTGTCCTCGATTTGGACTTATTCATATTGCAAGAATGATAAACCAATGATCCCTGTAATTGTGACCGGCGACGACAGAGGAAGCAACCCGTCTGCTGTGGCGGGGCGGCTTTTTTCTTTCACAATAAGACCTGGACGATTTTCCCTACCCTAAGTAGCTTGTGGATTATAAGTTAGCTGGTCCCTCTCCTTTCAGTCGAGTGCCTTCGTCCCTGCTGATGTTAAGGTTAGAAGAGCTAAGTGAAGTCAAGGCTCTATAGAGACTCGAGCGTATGCGAGAGGAGTCACAACTAAAGGGTGTATAGCCAAGCGGCAAGGCATGATCCCTTAGGTCGTTAGAAGTAGTTCCAATAGGCATATAGATATAGTATACCATCGGACCTTTTCTCGCGTTTTATTAAGTTCAAAATTGCATTCTAGACGTTTCTGCCAAGCGTATGTGAGAGGAGTCACAAGGAAAGGGTGTATAGCCAAGCAGATTTCTTTACCCACCCTAAAATAGAAGAGTTGACGACTTTGAGTCGCAAGTGGAGCCGTTGCTGATGAACATTCAAGGTAGGGCCTAATCACAGATTATAGCATCCTTAGGGATGGGGCAGATCTGAAGTCTTTGTTCTTAGGCTCTTATTCTTATGGTTTAGGTGAGGTGCTATTGTCCTTCCCTCCCAGTTGTTGACCAGATTGGGACCCTCATTTATTTATCTCAGATGCACAGTGAATCACGAGACAGGGGCGAAGACCTTTGATATTGGTCTACAAATCGCTGCAACCAATGTCCCGAAAGTGGCCTCCGTCCTTTAGTAGAATGACGGGCTCTTAGGAATAGAAGTGGGCATGAATGGAGCTTAGCTTCTAGGACTGTGTTGACTGAAGCTCTTTTTCTCCATCTAATCTTGATTTGCTGATGGGAATGCTACGACATTTAGATTTAAACCAAGTCGATTAGCTGCCAGGCGTCCCGTCTCTATTGAGAGGACAATGCATTCAGAGGATTTAGCCTCGTTTAGTTCAATTCATGGTCTGACCCATCAGATATGTCAGTTCTATCTGGTCCGTCATCATGAAGTTAAAAAAGGGCTACTACGTTAGGTGGGTCAGGAGTTGGAGAATGTGCAGATCTTGCGAAATTGAACTCACGAAGTATGGGGGACTGATTAGGAACTTCTGTAGAGATTAGGCCTCCTTCACATCTAATGTTGAGAAAGAGCAGCTTCTATTAGTGGCGTCTATTCAGGAGAGTTTGGTTCTAAGCATCAAGATTTTCTATACGCTTCTGAAGGCGGAAACCCAAGTTTCTTCTTTAGGGAGCAGGAGCGACCCAATCGAAGAAATGATGGAAGATTATGTTCACCAAGAAATGACCCGTAGTTGGATCTCGGTCTATTTGAGAGTCTTTCTTTTCATCATAATCAAAGATCTTTTCTTGTCAATCCTTCTTTTTCCAATTAACCGAAGAACCTAATGGTCATCCTTGGCCTGCTATCGCCAAAACCTATCTTAAGCACCTTCAACAGCTCTTGCTACCCTTCCCAACTTCCCCCGCTCGGAATAATCCCCCTTTGGCTGGATTATTACCAATGTAATCATAAAAAGCCATTTTTTCGGGAATTTTAGACCAATCTTCTGATACACTCTGATTTTCGGCTAGCCCGGCGCTAACCCTGCGATATATTTCTTGCTGGAAATATCCTTGGTCTCTTGAGTGAAAGAGTGGGAAAGTGGAAGATCGTGGTGAAACCAGTTCCAGGTCGTGCGGAGACTTGGTTAACCGTCCACCCACTACTTTGCTAACTCCTTCAACTGTTGCACGATTTGCTCACATTCTCATCGTGGATGAATCCACGTGTCGTAGGCCGCCAAAACAAAACCCTAATTGATTCCCCCCATGTGGCGTAATTGAAATCTCAAGAATCGTGGAGTCTGCATGACAGATGTGTATTTTATTAGTCAGTTGTTGACTGTTTAGATAGTGAATCTAAGTTTTGTTGAATTGAGCTTGATTGGCGAATGCTCAGTGATTCATGGATTTGAACGTGTTAGTTCTTATGTTGATATTGCCCGTGTGCAATTATTGTAAATTCAAGCATCTGAGCAAGTATTGCTCAATTCAACGAACTACTGAATATTGACAGTTGGGCGACTGAGCAAGTATTGTCAATTCGACGAATTACTGAATATTGACAGTTGGGCAATTCGACGAATTACTGAATATTGATAGTTGGATCAATATTCGAGCAATTGAGCAAGTATTGCTCGATTCGACGAATTACTGATAAATTACTGAATATTGATGATGAATCAATATTCGAGCAATTGAGCAAGTAATGCTCAATTCGACGAATTATTTATTCATTGGTGATGTGACCCAATAAAATATTGGTAGATTACCGAATATTATATAATTAATCCGCGTGTTGCTTGATGGATCAACATAAATTTTTTAGTGTTTGAACTTGCTCAGAATAATGATTTGTTGAGCGTTTGTTCGAAAACCCTAATTTTTGATCAATTGCTCATTAGTCGACGAATTGCTGAAAATAGGTCATGAGGAACCGACCACATGGGACTATGGACATCCATGTGATGCCCAATTACTTGAGAGAGCATACACCAGGGTCCGGAGTTGTCCAGTTGGTGAAGGAATGACGATTAAATGCCGGTTTCATCATTTATTGAAATAGTGCTGGATTGAGCATTAGGTGATAAAACCTAATTATAGAAAAGTGAGGGACCAACCAAGGTGGCATGAGACCGAACCTTGGTGGTCGTGGGACCGCTGATGGGCGTTTGCACAAACTCTGAGTTGGTTGTGAAGAGTTTGAACCCAATATGAGCGATTGCGCAAATTAGGTCAAAAGTGTGAAAACATGTGGGACCGGCTTTGTGCAAGCCCTAAGGATGACCTTGGTCGGTCAAGAAGGCATGCACGTGTTACCATGGTGTCCGTGTTTCCGTACTGAGAGTTTCAGTATTTTTTGATGTGTGTTCGAGCAATATTTTGGATTTTCAGAATAGTTCGATCTTTGACTGAAATCCTCGATTTTGCTCAAACGAGCAAGTATGCTTGTTTGATCAATATTTTGTGAATGTTAAAATAATAATATTTTAATATATTTTCATGAGTAACCTAATCGGTCGTGTGACCATGTTGACTTTTGATTTTTTCATGGTTTGCGCAATATTTGAGAAAATATGGACAAACCATGATTTTTGCTGAAACATGGAAGTTTCACAAGATGAGAAAAATAACAATTTATGAGAGATTAGGGATCGCAAGGTGTGGGATCTTCCACGGCTAGGGTATGGCCGGCCGGCTAAGTTGCGCGGTCCACAACACCTTTCCCTATTTTATATTATTATTTTTCATGAGACCACGAAAATATGGAGAAACCATGAAAATATGGAGAAACCATGAATTTTGCTCAAACAAGGAAAGTTGTTAGCATGGAGGAGTCTTCATGAGTTCATGAAAGCAACAAAATAAGGAAAAATAATGGAGAAAGCATGGGACCGATTTTCGCATGCGTGCATTTGGGTGCTCGGCATCATGGTCGAGGACCCGGCCCATGGGCGCTTCTCCATTATTTTAATGTTATTATTTTCTCTCTTCTATTTTTCCTAATGATTCCTCATTTTCCAGATTTTCGCATGCTCATTCGTGCATTTGGGTGCTCGTTCGTTGCATCATGGTGACACACTTGCACCATTTTATGGGGCTTACTCAAGTTTTTAGAAGGTAGTCCATGGGTTATGGAGAATAATGGATTTTGATGCCCGATTATTGAGTATTTATTACTAATTTATGAAGTTCAATGATTCATGAATTTAGGAAGTATTAAAAGTGAATAGTTTTTATTATCAATCCATAGGATCGCTATTTCTTATTTGCTATCACTTCCATGGCATGTTTGGATTCGACCATGAATTATGAATAATAAAATTACCTATTACCATTCCGAGCGATAAGGTATTTTAAAGAAGTATTTGCTTTTAAGAGCAATATCGTTGCCCTGCATTTCTTACTTAATTTGTCAGAGATCAGCCACTCTAAACTGTTACTCCCCCGATGTTCCTTTTCCCTCATTTTCACCTTCTTCTCCTGTTGCGAAATCATCGCAAGACAATCTTGTCACAAATGACAATATTCTTATGGATTCGATCATCAAATCGGAGTAATGAGATAATATAATATAGTTGTTTATTGCCATTATATGGTATCAGGCCGTGATCATACGCCGACTCCTTGAAAGAGACCCTCGGTCGCCCAACCGTGGTATAACCTACATATATAGTTGGGAATCCAAGGTACCTCCCTCCGGATAGGCTTTCATGGGCCCCAAATCTGCATGACCCAGGTTCCGGGCGGTGTAACCTTTCCCCGAGCCATGTTAAGAGATACCCCCTTATATGACGCACTTTAGGTCTTACATTTGCCTCTTCGAAATGTAATTCGCGAACTAGGGTGTACGCCATAAAGGTTCGTCCCATTCATTCGATCATGTTTATTCATTCATTCATCCGTTATTTCTTGCCATTAACTGCGAGACATTGCGATATTTTGATTATTTTATTGAATTTCTCGAGATATCTTGCATTAAAGTACTTCATCCGACCCACTTTTATTGTTCTGGTAAAAAAGGTCCCACGATATCTAAACCCCACTTTCCAAAAGGCCACACACTCTTAGAAGAATTTAATGGTGCCCTAGGTGCATGTATCTTCTTCCCATGTCTTTGACATTCTTCGCGTCTTGACATCGCTCTCGCGTCCTCATGCATATACGGCCAGTAATATCCTTGCATTTTTGCTTTATACGCTAAAGATCTTCCACCGCTATGATTTCCAGCATCTCCGCTATGCAACATCTTCAATATGATTTCTCCCTCTTCCCTTGCTAAGCATCGAAGTGAAGGTCCATCAAAAGATCGCCGATAAAGCACACCATCCCTTAATTCGTAATTCGTTGCACGACTTTTTAATTTGTGTGCTTCTAATCTATTTCTTGGTGTCTCCCCTTTCATCAAGTAGGCGTGAAGTTCTGTTCTCCAATCTTTATCGCGACATTGTGGTATGTCTTCTACTAACATTGCATCCGCTTCTTGCCCTTCTTCTTTATTAATTGATGGTGCCAAAAGTGTTTGTATTTTGATATTCCTCGCAGCGGGGTCTGTCATCATGCTTGATATAAAGGCAAAAGCGTCTGCGAGTCTGTTATTTCTCCTTGATATATGCCTCCATCTCATTTTTGGTACTGTCTTTGATAATTCCTCGACAAGCTTTCTATACTTTTGCAAAGATGGCTCATTTGTAGCGTATTTCTCCCGTTATCGGCGCGGTGCCACAATGCGAATCACCGGTAATCTCGCATTTTCTAGCTTATAATCGCAAAGCATGTATTATGGCTTCATACTTTCATTATTAGTGGATTCAAACTCCAATCTAAAAGAGAAAGCTAATTTATCATTTCGGCGAAATCACAACAATTCCCACTCCATTACCTTCTCCATTTGATGATCCGTCTACCAATATTTCCATCTATCCAGGTTCAGGTTAACAAATCATTTGGGTCTCCATGCTCTTCTTCTACATCCATCATTTCATCCACTGCTTCATCTTCCTCCAAAGGAAATTCTGCCAAAAAGTCTGCGACTACCTGTGACTTGGTTGAAGATAATATTTCATATTGGAGTTTATAGTGACTTATTTGGGCATTCCACCTTTCTACTCTTCCCGATCTTTTTGAGTTTTTCATTCTTGATTCGATTGGTACTTTTGTTACCACCTCAGTATGTGCTTGAAAATATATCGAAGCTTAAATGTTGCGTAGACTAACGCTAGGATTAGTTTTTCAATCTTGAATAATTCCCATGCGGCATTAAAAGTTTTTGATATAGTAAATCGGTTTTTCTACTCAGCGTCTATTCGCGCAGCAACAGCGCTTAACGCGTGCGACGTTGTCGCAAGATATACCAACAATTCCTCTCCCGGTTACGCTTTTTGCATAATGGATACTTCCATTAGATGTTCTTTAATTCCTCGTAAAGCCTTTTCACATTCGTCTGTCCATTTAAATTTCGATCCTTTTTCAAGATCTTTGAAAAAAAATGCTTGCACTTATCGATGATCGCGAAATGAATCTTCCTAACGATGCTAACAACCCGTTCACTTGGACATCCTTTATTGTCGCAGGTGTTGGCATATCGCGGATTTACTTTCACTTTCTCCGGGTCGACTTGTATTCCTTCCTTTGATACTATATAACCCAAAAATTTTCCCGATGCCACTCCGAAGGTACATTTTTTGGATTTACTTTGATGTTGAATCGCCTCATACATTCAAAAATTTCTTTGAGATCTTGTACATGGTTTTCTCTTTCTTACTTTTTACAAGCATATCATCTACGTATACTTCAAAGTGTTTTATGTATCCATTCGCGAATACTTCTTCTACCATTCTTTGATACGTTGCTAAACATTTCGTAAACCAAATGGCATTTTCGTATAACAATATAACCTCTTGGAGCGAAAAAGCAAAAGATGCTCTTGGTCTTCCTCGGCGAGAGGAATCAGTTGTAACCTTTATACCCATCCAGGAGATGATATTCTTTCATTCCCCTCGGGTCTTGATTCGACTAGTTGTGGGATATCTCGGTAATGGAAAACTATCTTTAGGACAAGCTTTGTTTAAATCAGTGAAATCTATGCAAATCCTTATCCCCTTTTTCTTCTTTGGGACTATAACCATATTTGCTATCCATTCGGGATATTTGGCTTTGATGATTCCCTGCATCTAGCATTTTCGCAATTCTTCTTCTATTTGGGGGTGATAAGTCATTGCGATTTTTCTAATTCTCTCGCTTGAACGGCTTCACCCTTTTATCTATTTCCAATTTGTGACAAGCTATCGATGGATCTATACCGATATCATCCATATTCCATGCGAAGATATCCTTGTAGTCTCGCAGCAACTCTGATCCTTTTCTCCTCATCCGCTTCCATCTTTGGTCCCAATTTTCAACATTTTGGGCTCTTTCTGCCGCGAGTAACTAGCTTGCGCGCTCTCCCATAGGGGTTGGTCCTTTCAACTCTTTCGCGAGTTCATTTTCTTCTCCCGAAATCTCGCTAGGTATCCCTTTTCCTTCCTTTGCTCTTATCATGTAAACTCTAAATTCTTCTTCTTTTTCCTTTTTCGCCAGTTTTCTGCGATATTTTCGCTTCTTTGCTTGCTCTTCATGATATTTCACTTCCATTTGATAACATGTTCTTCCTTTATTCACATCTCCTCTAATCTTGCCGATTCCAGTTGGTGTGGGAAATTTGATACATTGATGAAATGTCGCTCTTGCTTTATTGCATGTACCCATGGTCTCCCTAGCAATATATTGTATGACGATTCCATATCTACTACACACAAGGTTACTCGTGCTTGATGTCTCAGCAGAATTCGTATTTTTACTTCTCCTTTAACCTTTGTTCTGCATTTACCAAAACCATGGACGTTGATGGGAATCATTTCTTTATCTTTATATCCCATCTTCTCGTAAGCATGATAAAACATAATATTCACCAAACTCCCAGTATCAATTAAAGTGTCCATGTTTGCGTTGCCTTTATTACTAATTTATGAAGTTCAAATTTTCTTTGGATTTGTGAATGTTATCTTTTGCTTTTCCCATAAAGGCACTGTTACCTCTCTAGTATTAAAATTCTTCCTTTGTGAAATAGATCATTATCTTTTTTATTATCAATCCATTGTCTTTTTCTTTCATTTTCTTGATTTAAATGATCAGTCCCTGTTTGCGCCAATATGAGTTCGAAATCCCACAATACACCTATATTTAGTTAAACTAATCCATTCAAAAGATAATAATAATTAAATGTTTATTAACTTTCTTGAATCTTTACCATTCCTTAAGAACTTACAAAATTCTCTCTCTCTCTCTCTCCTAATGACTTACTCTCCCCTCCAAAAGACCTCCCCTTCGCCGATTCATTCATCCCTTTATATAGGGTGTACATAGTTCGATCATCAAATCGGAGTAATGAGATAATATAATATAGTTGATCCTACATTATTACTAATTTTAGTTCAATGATTCCATTATATGGAATTCGGAATAATAAAATTACCTATTACCATTCCAGAGATCAGCCGTGGATTCGATCATCAAATCGGAGTAATGAGATAATATAATATAGTTGTTTATTGCCATTATATGGTATCAGGCCGTGGATTCGACCATGGAATAAGAGCAAAAAATAGATCATTCTGGGAATTCAGTGGTGAATGTCACGGCAGAATTAATCTATTGCAGAAAGGATATTAGCGTCACATCCATTCTGAATGGTGCATAGTCAGGGAGTCACGGGTGTTTGCTTACGACCTGAAGGAGTTATTGCTCTCAATCTTACAGAGAACCGCCTGGATCTATACACGGTCTCTCTACATAGTCAGGGAACAATGAGTGTCACCGACGTCCTGAAGGCGTTATTGCTCTCAATCTTACGGAGAACTTCCCAATTGTTATTCTATGTAGAGGGGGGTCTCTCTCATGTAGTCAGGGAACAGTGAGTATCACCGACGTCCTGAAGGAGTTATTGCTCTCAATCTTACAGAGAACCGCCCAATTACGTTATTCTACTTAGAGGGCACAATGAAATGCCAGGGATCGAACGCTCAGCTAGTGGAGGCTTTTCGAAAGACATATTCATCATGACTTCATAAAATATGAATCATAACATGCTTGGAAGCCATGTCAGAAACATGCAGTATCGTGATTTTACGGTTTTGTCTTTTGTTGAAAATCCACCATCTACAACTTCATTTCCCGAAGAGCAACCTGCTTCAAATCCAAAACCCAAGACACATTCCTTTTGAAGCAGCGCAGGAACCGCATCTTCAGAGACGGCGTCCACGCTCATACATGCCTAGATGGCGTGCCACAAAGCATCATGGAGCGTGTAATTCGTAAGGGAAAATCAGACAGAAGGTTGGTCGAATCCTTAAACATTATTGTTATTTCCCTATTTTAAGTCGTCATTGCCCGCGTTGTGGAGATACCATTGTGGAAGCGGTATCCTTTCCACAAGGGTAAAACACGGCTTGCCGAGCACTATTTACACGTCAATTTCCCATCTATTTTGGAGCCTAGAATCCCAAGGTACTACGTGATTTTTTTCGGAGATTCGGATTTTTCGGTTTAGGGTTTCATTCATTCATCCGATTGGAAACATAAAACCATCAAAACAAAATGAATGAAGAAAAACTATTATTCGATGAAGCCCTGGCTCCAGTCATATAAACAAAATCATTAAAATATAAAAAGCGTCAATAAGCTATGAAAAGATGTTCTTCTATGGAAAGAAAACAACAAAATGGGAAAGCTAGTTGTCAACGTCAACACCAAGGTTAACGGCGCCTCCACTGGAGTTCTCTCCAGCAACCGCTACAATGCTTTCTCCATTAACCGTTTCAGCATCTCCTCCAGCAGCCACTTCAGCGGCCACTTCAGCATCTCCTCCAGCGGCCACTTCAATATCCTCTCCAGAAGTCATCTCAACATCTTTCTCGGAAACCGCACCAACGTCCTTTTCAGAATCTGCCCCAACAGCCTCTTGAGGATGTGCTGGTTCATCCACATCAGAGTCGAGAATTATGATACCGTTATGAATAGGGTAATCATGCTAACTCCCACCTGGAGATTGTTTAGGATCGACCCTTCGTCGCTTCAGTCGAGCCGCGAATCTTTTGGCCCTAGCGCTCGTATGTTGAGAGTTTTCACCACGTTGAGACGCCTCATCACGTCTACACTTCTCCTCCATATCAACCGAAGCCAAGAAAGCTTGAACACGACCCCGAACGATGCGTAAATGTGTGAGAGGCATACCTTGAATGGTACAAACAGCTTCACGAAACAGAGGATCAATTTTACCTAATACTTCTTCAAACGCAGAAACCCTGGGTTTGTCAACTTCAAAGCTCTTCTCCGGAAAATTAGAAGAAAAATCATCACCAGGAGTTCCCATCATATATTGCAGAGAAGTATTATACTTATATCAACAACCTACGTGGTAAAAGTAAAAGGAAACTGCAAGAAGATATGAAGCCATACCTGGAAAGAAGATGCACAACTCTTTGCTGATCGGTATGAAGGAAGGTTCAAGTACCTCCTTTTATATTCCACATAATAAGATCCCGGAAAAGAAAGGACTCTCTACCTGCCGTGTATAAATCCTAAGATGCGGGATTTTGATTTATCTGCTTGAGGACAGCTGACGTGTGCCAGGAGGACTGCGCGCTTTGGTACTTCATTAGACGTGTCTCGCTCAAAGATCGAGCCGACCTCTATTCTGGTAACGCCTGTCAACTTTGCTTCATAAGTTTTGTCTTTATCTGTCACCATCTAGTGCTTACCCCACAACAATGTCACTGTTACGTGCTAAGCTGGGGACTTAATGTTGATGGTGGTTTTTAGTTCAGGGCTAAAATTGTAAAACCCTGTATTTAACGCGCCTTCTGCAAAAGAACTGAGCCATTTGAAAGTAATGAGTGCCCGGGCCTCTCTACTCACACATGTATTGAGCAACTCAGTATATTTATTCATAATGGTGCATGTAACAACAATACCAAACATTCTGTAAACTCTTGCCTACATTACTGTTTATTAAGTATTTTCCTATGTTATGTTCCCCAGATGAACCTATTAGAGCATAGCTCGTTTGAACCTACCAAGCGTTGGTATGTCAAGTTTGGTTGTCATATTTTAGTGAGCCAAAACTCATTTTAAGAGTCGCTTGATTATGTACTAGAGTCAACTTCGTATAGGTTAGCTTGAAAGTATTAGGATATGAGACATTACAAGTATTGCGAAGACTTGAAGAAGTGAAGAAATAAGGAGTTACAATGACAACATCATCCTTCCAATTGAGGTTAGTGATATTTGACTTGAACTGTTTCATTCCCTAACGTATCTTTCAAGTCGTGCATATTGAAAACAAAACTGCGAAGCATGAATGACACTCTATTTAGACATATTATTAAGGAATACAATACGAGGTTTATTGCTTAACCATTAAACTTTGTAGATAAGACATCGACATAATCGTTTGAATGCTATTGTGATTATGTATGGGTATAAGGTGAAGATTTCATCATAGGAAACATTGTTTTACATTTTTTTTAAGGAACTAAATTCATGAACTTGTTTTGTGAATCGAAAAGGAAATCGCCAGGCATTATTGGTATTGTTATTCGTTGCATATCTTGTGAAAAACCAATATGTGTGATTAGTATAACCGCTCATGACTTGTTTATGTTCTTGGTAAAACTATTCACAAAGGCATGACTTTTGTATTGGTATGACTTTTATTAGTGAAACCGATCTTAAGTAATCACCTGAGATGGTATGATCGAGTTTGTGATTTTGTGTATGACCGACTCTGGGTAAAGGGGAACCGATCCTAGTAAGAGGTGCAACACATCACAAAGGGGAATCGATCCTTGTATGAGGTGCATCAAGTTTTTAGCAGAAAGGGGAACCGATCCTATGGACACGTGCAACACGTTTTTAGGCAAAGGGGAACCGATCCTATGGACATGTGCAGCAAGTACAAGTTAGATACCATATATGTGTGGGGAACCGATCCTAGTACCTAGTCAACCGAATTTTTGGAAAGCTAGTGTGACTATGCACAATACTCACATGGAGGTAGAATCGAAACTTGTTTTGGTAGAACCGTGAAACCCATGATTTGTGATTGAGTGTTATTAATCAATCACATAGTTCTTGAAAGTCAGATGAACCAATTCTAAACTTGTTTGGAAGTGTGGCAAATCGGTTTCAAGGTTGTAAGTATGAAAGAGGACTTACAAAGTAAGGATGTCGACATACTTTGAACATGTGCAATAATGCTAATCTTTAATTGTTCAAAGTTATTCCTTAATAGTTAAAGGAAGAAAATCCCGGATCGAATAAAATAAATTGAGAATCTTTTATTTAAGGTTTTTAATTTTATTTTAGGAAAATAAAAATTAGTAATGTGCATTTACTAGTTGGAGATT
Organism: Papaver armeniacum; assembly: GCA_023531295.1. Classification (NCBI taxonomy): domain Eukaryota; kingdom Viridiplantae; phylum Streptophyta; class Magnoliopsida; order Ranunculales; family Papaveraceae; genus Papaver; species Papaver armeniacum. Next base: position 208,809 of record JAJJWW010012496.1, read on the forward strand.
TTCCGAGAGATTTTCGATCATTATTTGGACAAAACATTTCCAGGAATTATGGAAACCGAATTTGGAATATATTGTATATCCTGAGAATATTTTCGGTTTTGGAAATTCCTTGGTGTCCAAACTTCCTTGGTCTATGAATATGAAAGTTTTTATTTCAAGCAAACTAATCCTTCGTACAGCAAGAACTATCTCAGTTGTGCTGTTACTGGTGAAGCCTCCCATTCGGAGAGGAGAGTAACCTAATTAGGCGAAATCTCTTACGACCACTCAGTTTAAAGTCTTCTTTGGGATTGAGAAGCTCTATTAGTACCGTTCGTGGGAAACTAGATAATTGCGGTTTATCTTTTGTTTTCGATTGATTTGATTGACTAACGGTGGTTGAACTTTGATTGCACCTAGTTTGTTTATGCTTGAGAATCTTCTCTTCTGATATAAGATTCAGTCAAACTAGATCGAAGTTTCGACGAGGATCTTTATTTGTTTGTAGATCTAAAGACGTCTTGTGATAATCCATTGTTAACAGACTCCGTTCTGTACGTGATTGATCACAAGAGATTCAAGTTGATTGTGTGCAGGTGTTTATTGAAGATCTAAGAAGATTTGAAGATAAAGAATATTTTGAAGATTTCTGATTTGGGGTTCATAATCTTTGGTGTGCACAATACTTGTTTCGGTATAGAGGATCAAACTATAATCAGTTTATCCTTATGGTAGATTAGATTGATTAGTTGTGTAGATCGACATCAATACAATTCTTTGTGATTAAAAGTATTGATTGCAAAATCTTAACAATTACTTCGGTAGTTGATAATAAGATAAATCTAAGAACCTGACGAAGGAGTTTATTGAGATAAACAGAAGAGCCTTTGTCGAACTCACATCACTTGGTTGAAAAGAGTTGCTACCAAACAGATTTGTTGTTCCTTTACTGTTTGGAATACGAACCAAAGGAATTGTTCCAAGTACGTGACTTATTCATAAGTTGGAGGCGTGGGAATACAGACGGAACTAGGTGAACTATAGGTTTAGTTGCTTGGTATTAACTATACGAAGTTGGTTTGATTTCGTATAGCGGATTAATCCTGAGAGTATTCAATTCTGGACAAGGTCCCGAGGTTTTTCTGCATTTGCGGTTTCCTCGTTAACAAAATCTTGCTGTGTCTTTTACTTTTCTATTTCCGCAATTATAATTGTTTTTATTATAATTAGAAGTAAAATACACAAACGTTAATTCCTATTTACTTGATAAGTAATCCTATTGTGTTTGGTTAAGTCTGAACCTTTTAATCAAGTAAACATACTTCGTCGTTATATTGTCTCGATCTCGTATCCATAGACAATCACACGAAGTGTGAACCGATTTGTTGTATTGTCTCGACTCATGCCATAGACAATCACTTTCGGAGAAAGAACTTATATGTGGAAAAGTTTTAGATTGAGGTATATTTGGGTACCCTCGTCTTTTCAGAACCCTTAGTATTGGTATGACATGACAATTAGTGTTCACTCGCAGCTGAGTAGCATGAATTTCCCGAAGTATCAAAATTAAGGTCTGCATGAAAATGCTCAATCAGAAGATGCGCTAACTGCTCTCTGAGAATAAAAAGAATTTTATGTCAACACAAAAAATTTGTTAAATTTGTTCAATAACTCACAAGATTCAAGCTTTCGGCCTAATTAATTTGCAAACATTAGGTCTTTTGCGCCTCGTGCAAATATCTCAACCCTATTGGTTGAGGCCAAACCTAGGTAAACTAGGAAACAGATCCTCCATGGATATAGTAGGAACAAAGTCCTACCAGAAAACAAGAAACAAAAGAGGAATTGTGGCAAATAAAGAGCAATGACGAAAGAGGCGCGGCCTCGCCACATAGCCGGCCTATCCGCTCCAATAGGCGCCGCCTGTGGCCGCTGGCCACGCTCCATGTTTCTCTTGATGTCCCCCTCTCCCATTCCCCAATCAGATCACTCAAAACCCGCTACACATACTTTTAATAAAGATTGGAAGTTGGTGGGTCGATGCGCCTAATTCCATTAGGAATCTAATCTAGATGGCCCAAGCCAGTCTCCAAAAACAATCACGGCCGTACGATTTGGCCACTTGATTTATTAAGTTTGGCCGCTCCCCAACGCGCCCAAATAGGCATCACCATGCCACCACAAGCGCGCCTGTAATCCGCGCCAAAGTATTAGAATTACTTACAAAATACTCCAAAACCGCGCCTAACCATCACCGCAGGCGCCAATTGGCCAGTCAACCTGCCAAATCGCGCCAGTATGCCAATTGGCAGGCCATGCCATTCCGGGACACCAATATGCCAAGATATAGTGGCCGCGGCTACAACACCATGCCGCAGGCGCGGCCACAACACCATGCCACAGGCGCGACCACATCACCAGGCCACTGGCACCACATTATCATTTTGCCACTAACTGGCGCCACACTGCCATTGTGCTACTAAAAGGCGCCACTATGCCATTATGCCGCCTAGCTTGCGTGCGATTGGTCAGAATAACTAGGTCTTGCACATTAGACCCACTCAGCAACTTGTTGCACATTTTTCCACGAAACACTCGAGAGATCAAAACATGTCACAAACTGGGGGATACTCATCAGGGTATTGGTCTGGTGGTTTACAGCGTGCGGCGTGCAATGCGCCCATTACAAGAAAGTGAGGAAAGAGCGGACGGTTAGATAATAGTTTGAGAATAGTGGGAGTAAGGCTGACCAGTTTCCCCTCACAATGGGGACGTTATGGTAAACCGCTTCTACACAACCCCACTTCTCCACTACTTAACTGTCTCCACTTCCTACGAGATCAGGGGGCTCAATGACTTGTATAAATGGGTTTTCAACCTATTTCGACCAACAAGACAGTTTTTGGTTAACAACAACACAAGTATCCAGAAAAACATCAAGAACTGATAGCTTACATTCCGCAAGCCAATTCCAAATTCTGATACTAGTCATAAAACAGTCACACCTTCAAAATTCAATATTTTGATCTCAACACCTTCTTCGCTTCCCTCCCTAAGATCAACCCTTCTCCTTCACTTTGTGACCGAAGCAAGTCTGGAACGGCCATTTCTTGGGTTATGCCAGAATTGTACAAACTGATCTCTCGAATCTAAAGTACTCCCGCGCAGTGCATTTGTTTAGGGTTTAGATTCGTTTCTCGGCGGCACACCCAAATTTACCAAAACCAGCAGAATCAGTTTTTACCCCAAAATAATTGATCACAGATATTCAGGTATTAACAACTATCGTTACCCGACCTCCAACCGGACGATTAAGATTTTACCTTTAGATTATCAAATCAACGTAGTTACAAAAAGCTATATGCATTTTAAAAATCAGTGTGGGTGAAAATAAGATATGAAACTTCTACAACAAGGTTGTTTTGTTAACTTGTAAATGCTTGATTCCCAAGCTAAACGCATATGCGATAAACTAACCAAACGACTTGTAGTGACTCAACAATGATTTCATAGATCGAAATCTGTTAATACGTCAATGTGAGTTCTATCAACATATTTTAACATGTGTATATGGAATCTGGTAACTTTTCTTGACCGTTTTTAAGTGGCAAAAATGACACAACTATCAAGAAGAAAAAGAAATTGAAAGGTAATAACCAAATTCTCTTGTACGCAAGTAGAGATACTTCCTGGCTTCTCGATCCCGAAGGCTCAAGGAAGAATGGGAAAATCCATATGCAACTTTACTAAACGCACTCGTATAACAAGATGGACATGGGTATTGCAAGAAGTCTCTATTTATAGTTTTCGACCGCGGCTATTAGCTTCCAAATTAAGGTAACAATGGTTTCTTTTTAAGCTAATGGTTAGGGTTGGCCATTTGCCCCACCCAAACCCATCCCCGTGGGTACCCTCCCCGTTTGGGTAGGGTTTTACCCGCACAAATGTGGATGGGGTCGGGTATGGGTAATACCCGATACCTAAGCTACGGGGATGGGGTGGGGACGGGATTCAAGGTCCCCGTCCCGTACCTTTCATAACTTAGGGGTTTAGACTTTTATGCAACAATGTGTATAATTTTTATACTTCCACCACTTAGTCGAGCTTTCTTTCACTTACCATATTCTTGATCGTTCTTGTACATTCATCACTTTCGTTCTTTTGTTGTGATCAGACACATTCTCTAAAAGTTAAAATAGAGAAAATGAAGCAGATAATGAAATGGTTAACGTGGACGAAGATAGAATGAGAAAGGAAAAAACATAAAAACTAATAAGTCATTCACATATTCTTTTGTTCACTTTATGATAAATTACCGAATTTAAGATTTCAGAATGCATTGTTCTTACGTTATTATTTTTGTTAGAATCATATTTAAGTTTTGATTATAATCAAATTTATGTATTAACTTAGTGTTACGGGTAACCCTTGGGAAACCCGCCCCATATGGGTATTCCCCATACCCGCTCCGCCCCAATTCATATGGGTAACAGGGCGGGGATGGTTTTGTTTTTTTACGAACGGGGCAGTGACTGTGATTGGCATGCCCCATATATACCCGCCCAATGACCATCCCTACTAATGGTGGGTTTGGATGTAGAATTCTAAAGGTGGGGTTTATGGGTCCAGGGGATTTGGTGGAATTACGTCTCCGACGGTACATCTGGTTGGCCAGTTCCTATGAAATCACTTTTCCTATGAGAATCACTTTTCCGCATAGACATTCTTCAGAGTTGTACATCTACGTAGACTTGAACTTGAGACAACATAATAAGGAAATTCAAGTTCATACTTCTTAGAGTGAAACCTTTTTTCTCAGCAAAAAGTCACAGTTGCAACTAAGTCGGGAGCAATTAATAGTATCTCAAGCATGTATGTAGAATATACCAAAGAAACCATCTGGTCAAGGAGATCTACCAATATTAAGACCAACCACAACCTCTTTAATCTCTTATTTTAGAAGGAATCTCATCCAAAAACAATTACACTTCAGGAATATCTTCAAACATCATATCAATAAATTGAGCACCTTGTATTTGAATTTCTATTGAAAATGCTGAACCAAAATCCATGAGATTGCACTTTGATCCTCTGTCACGGAACCATCAATATCCTCCAATTCTAAAACAAGATTTTTAGCTAGTCTGATTTTAATACTGTCATGAAAAAAAAAAGAGAAGAAGAAACCATTAGCTGCGCCATATGTTATCCTGAACTTCCAACATCTTTGCTTCAAGCAGTTACATTAGTTCTCCATGTCTTCATGAGTGTTTTGATGAAAATCAAGGTATAGAGAGAGAGAAGAGAGGAAGAAAGACGCGGAAACAATAGAGAGTTACATTGTGTTTAATGATTATCACACTTTTCATTAACAAGAAATCATGCCTTTATAGGTTGCAGTACAGACTCCATTAACCCACACTAACTCAACTAAAAGAAGCACGTTCGCAACAGCCAACAATCCTAATTACTAGGACATACGATGGCTTACATAACCACTTCGTATACCCACTAACAATATTATTACTCCGTAATTAACGATGTCGTGTGAATATAACTCACACAAGACCGAGTCTAAGACTCACCGAGTAGTTTGAGTTTAATCAAATCTCCAACAACCTCCCTTAAACTCAAACTACAATAACAAACTTCATATGATGTTCCATGATAACTAGCAGAGATATTACCCCTACGCCTTTTCCCGGCATACCCCGCTGATTCCGTTTCAGTTGCAGACCTATCTACTACACTTGTAGATATCGTATGAATTCCCCGACATGTCTTATCATAACTTCGCTTTACTCGCGGCCAACCTACTTCACGTGCAGGTACCTATGACTTCCCAGACATATCATATCATATCTCTTGCTGCAACTTGGAACCTCCACGGTCATCTTTCGACAAACATCCAAAAACCAAACTATATTACACAACTCCATGTTACGGGTACTGCTGCTATCTTCACCGTCCACACCCTTCTTCTTTGAGTTATAAAACTCACATACAAGGACAACGTAAAACACATCATGCGACTCAAAACAAACAAGTTACAACACTTTAACTACTGACCCATACAATTGAAATCCAATACCACTGATGGACATAACCAAACTATTAACATTTACTGAAAATCAGAGCTTTGCTTTAACTTAGCTTTAAGCTATACTCGGCTTGCTCAAACTACATTACTTTAGATTTCATACATGGAGACACACGCTCCATCAACAGACCATTACTTCGGTCTCTCAGTGATATAAATACATCACCAAATCCATTCTTTGACAAGCTAGAGCTTCCGCTCTTTCCTTGCTTGCCATCCGAACATGAAACCAAATCAAAATAATCCTACTTTACTTACAGGATTAACTTCAAACAGTTGACGAGCACTTCTGAAATTCATGCCTCTTTCAAGTAGGCCTATCACCGAACAACTTCTGAGCATAGTTCCAAAATCCACCTATACTGCGACCAAGTTAACCAACCTGCTCAAACCATTATATTTATCAGCAACCTTGTAGAAGATATTGCAAATATTCTAGCAATATTAACTCCAGCGGAAACAAGGATCACTCTTCTTCTACAACGAAGAATACATAACTACAACACAATGAATAAAATTGCAAACACTCTCTCTAATCATCTATCCTCTCTGAGAATTTTCTAACACCTCTCTCTCTACCCTAGCTCTGATACCATGATGAAAATCAAGGTATAGAGAGAGAGAGAGCAGAGAGGAAGAAAGACGCGGAAACAGTAGAGAGTTACATTGTGTTTAATGATTCTCACACTTTTCATTAACAAGAAATCATGCCTTTATAGGCTGCAGTACAGACTCCATTAACCCACACTAACTCAACTAAAAGAAGCATGTTCGCAACATCCAACGATCCTAATTACTAGGACACACGATGGCTCACAGAACCACTTCGTATACCCACTAACAATATCATTACTCCGTAATTAACGATGTCGTGTGAATATAACTCACACAAGACCGAGTCTAAGACTTACCGAGTAGTTTGAGTTTAATCAAAACTCCAAGTAGAGAGGATACACAGAAAAGAAATCAGAGACTACATTTCTATAAACTTCGATGCAATTTCATTAAAGAAGAGCTATGCCTTTTATAGGCTACAAAACTTAACAGAACTCTCTATTAAGACTCGACTAACAAGTGCACGTTGCATGTCTAACTCCTAATTACTAGGACAACATTAACATTTACTGACCTATTCTGTAGTCCCACTAACAAATTAGTGACTGACTAGTTCGTACACAACTCGTACTTAGACCAAGTAATAATCTCCTGCTAACTTGTAGGTTGGGTTTAATCTAGAATTCCAACATGTTTTTCTTCCTCTAAAGGATATTGAAGAAATTGAAGAAGATCTTCATTTACATGATCCGTGTCAGAAAGTAAAGTGTGGCATGTGTAGCTGCATCTCCAGCTGCCTTAAGATTTGTGTTAACATCACCAATGGTTAACTCAATTCCAGTGCTTCGAGATTTTTAGTTTTTGTAGAAAGACAAAAGCAAGATTTAGCACAATAGGTACCAAAATTTGGTGAGGTAGAAAAATAGATATTTTCTTTATAACAGTATATATAATTAGATACGAGTCGTAGAATCAAAATCATCAAATTATTGAAGACCATATACAAGCAAAGCTCCAACTCCTGCAATCCCGGCGATCAAACCCACAATAACTCCTATAGGTGGCAAACCACCACCAATCGCTTTTCCAGTATTGACGTCATATTCTGCAAATCTTTTCTTTGGGGCTAGACATTGCGGGCACGCATAACCATCCGGCTTTAAGATGATCAAATTAAAACTTTCATCAGTAAAGTGACTGCATGCTAATGTGTATGCCAGCATTCATATTATATGTAGCATGTAAGATGAACAGAAAATTTATGGTTTCAGCTTTGAGTGTTTTACCTGCTCGTCAAAAGGCTTTTGTAAGGTGTAAATAAAGCCACAATCGAGGCATATGTGAGTTGCTCTTGCCTACATATATAAGCATCTTAGACATTAGTGTAAAATAACTTTCATATAGAAAAAACAAACCACTTGGGTGACTGCTGTCCAAAATAAGATGTACAGACAGCATGCACGATTGATTAATTGTTGAGTAATTTAGTTGATAAATAGACGGGAAAACCATATATGCTTGCCTTTTGTGATTCAGATAGCTTCCTCCCAAAACGTGGCGGTGCTGGGCGTTTCGGCAAACGTTTAACATCTACATCAGCACCACCTCTGCACAACCCAAAAATTATAAATGATAAAATCATTCCGGTTTAGCTCAAAAATTTTAGAAACCCAATTCCATAACAATTGCTGTTCCAATCCAATGTTAAAAGACTTAAGACAGATGCCAAGTAGAGGAGGACCTGTTAACGACAAAGTAGACAGAATCAGGCTTCGCATTGATGGCTGTTTTGGTAAATCCGAGCTTATCAGCTGGCCAAAGTTCATCCCCGAAGAAACTGCTAGTGTACAGCACTTGGTCTCCTGATTTCAATCCTGCTTTTGCTGCATTTCCACCGTTATCCACAGCCTAAAAGACAAAAACAACCCAAAATTAGAAAGTTTTCCTAATAAGCAATATTAACAATTTTTGGTGAAATGATAATATTGTCTAGCAAAATAGTAATTAACACAGAAGAATTGAGATGGAGAGAAGTACTCACAGTAATGACAACACCGCCACCTTGTTTTTGACCCAGAGTCAGACCTAATGGCTTATCAACTTCAACCTCAATGTTCTTAGCAGCAGTACTTCTAGCTTTGATCTCCAACCGTCTCTTTGAGATGAAACCAGTACTAGTGTTTCTCTTAGATATGAAGGAATCTGTAATACCCTTTTTAGCTTCTTGCAGTGTGAGTCCCCGGAAGCTCGTTTTCTAGATAAACAGAGTTAGAGAGAGAGAGAGAGAGTAGGGTAAAATTCAATTCAAAGTAGCAATTGATATAAATAACAAAGTGTACGCACTATACCTGGTTTTGAGAATTGGCTTGATGGAGGGATGTTACGAGAGGAGTTGTTGTTGATGATGAAGTAGATTTGGAAGAATGATTCTTGGAGAAAGTAGATATGCTTGAAGCTGCTGCGGTTGATGCCATCTTAACGATTTTATACAATGATCAGAGAAAAGAGAAGTAGCTAGACTAGCTGGTGATGAACAAATGATGATTTGTCCATCTAACAACAAAAATGTGGTTGAAGTGTTACTCTTTTCCCTCACCAATCCGATAACCTTTTAGTGGCAGGGAGGATGGCAACCACACTCCCTTACCCTCGCTCATTTTGAGGTTCACCATGTTTTAGGGCATACATAAAACTTTGAGGACATACTTAATAAAGACAAAAACGGATTGGAAATAGTAAAATCAAAAGCCCCTTAACCAAATATTTTTAGTAATGACAAATCTACCCTTTCAGTATTAGTGTTAATAATCTTGATTAGTGATTTAGATAATTTAGTTATAAAAGTTTGTGTAGATGAAAAATTTTAAGAAAAAAAAAGTTAGGTTTTTTTTCTAGAAGGAGTGGGTGAGTTTGAGAAAATACATAGATGATCAGGAACCCAATGCTTTTAATACACAGGTACACTTCTATCTTATGTTTAATCTCACTTTTGTAGCTTGAAATCATCAAAAGTTTGAATTTTTACACCATGGTTCGGCGAACAGGAATATGTTCGGCTTATATTTATCAGCCGAACCCACCTGTTACTGTACAAATGAAGAACCGTTCGGCTAGCTGTAATTTTTTAAGTTAGTCGCCGACCTCTATTTTGTAACTTCGCGCCTATTTGCTAGTTCATGGTCCGGCTTATTTGGAAGTTTCATAACAAGATGAACATATTCCTGAGAGTTTTGGAAGAAAACATGTTAATGGTTCGGCTTATTTAGTGAATATCGTACATGCCGATCCTCTTTGAAATATCTGGATAAAAAACAAATCAATAGGTTCGGCTAGCCCGAAAAAGAAAATATAAGCCGAACTCAACAACTATCAGTTGATTCTTAAACACAGTGACATGTTCGACTTATATTACAAAAATACTTTCAAGCCGAACTCTTATACGATTTATGAAAAAGAAACAACGAATGTTCGGCGTAAAATAGTTTTATCGAATACTGTTAGAGCATTGCTCGGTCGAACTCGCATGCGTTGCTATCTCAAGCATGTTTGTCAATGTTAGTGATCAAAACTATTAGTCTTTATTTATAGCCTATTATAGCTAAAGGTCTCGGACTAGGATGGAAAGTGTAGTTGAGCTCAAGACTCCATGGCAATCATCATACAAGACGAAGGACTACTCAAGGAACTGGTGGAACTTCATCGACTAAAAGGTATGTGGAGACTTGAACTTATCTGTCACTCAAAAGTCTATTTACTCTATCTCCTACTCTTTAGACAAAAGTCGTTTTGATATATAGACTTTCATTATACACATTTGCTATTTCGAGCCGTGTTTAACTCTCGACGATCTATTTCTCGAAATATGTGTTGGTAAGCTATCGCTTTAGCCAAATTCATCTTTACCTAGTGACGAAAGTCATGTTATGTTTCAATCACTTTGAAAATTGCTCTGACGAAAAATGGTCTGTGAATAACGGCTATATAACGTTCTGAGAATGTTTCAATGATTGAAATGAGAGTTTAGATTACATAAACATTAGTAGGATATAAGCATTGTTGTGGAAACACATATATATATAAGTCCTTATTCCTTGAACCAAAGTTTGCGAACTTTGTTGATCAAGAGAAACGGAATGTGGCGTGAGCCAAGTCCGCGAACTCAGTCCGCAAACTGGCGGAAGTTCTCGACCCGAGAATTTCTGCTGGAGTTTGTGAACTCCTTCCGTGAGCTTAAGTCTGCGAACTTGAGTAGGTTATATCTAAAATCGGTTGTTCTTGAACTGATGTTTATATAAAGTAAGGAATGCTTTTGCAAACCGTGGCTATAAAGTTCATGAACCGATTCGAGTGAATCAAACCGTTTTTGCTTTGATTTTGTCTTGTGTAGTTACATAAGATCTAAGCAATTGAACAACTCTCTAACTAGTTCATTTGAGTCATTTGAACTAGTTATGGTGAAGAAGAATATGGTTGATATGAAATTGCTCATATGGCTAACCATTTGGTTAACTATTGTTGAACCAACAAATATTAATGTTTGGGAACGGTTACATAAACCCAAAATTGGACATTCCATTTGTGTGTAACAAGCTAAGGTTTCGATCCAACGGTTGAGAAATATTAGCTTGAATCTAATCAGGTTTTCATCTAACGGTGAATATTGAATGCTTTGTTACTAAGCTAACATTGATTGCAAACCCTGATTTGAAAGACTATATAAGGGAGAACTCTAGCAACTGGGAAACCTAATCCCCACACCTTACGTGTGATACTAGTTGCATAAGCTAGAGTCGATTCTCCTTTAACCTTGGGTTTTCTTCTCTAAACCAGGTTAACGACTTAAATACTTCATTGGGATTGTGAAGCCAGACCGATACTACTTTTCTTGTAGTTGTGGTATCTGATCTTGCTGTTTCTATCGTACGAGTACAATTGGAATAATTGGCTTGAGATTTATATCTCCGATAGGCAAGATAGAAAAGAAATCACAAACACTTCGTCTCATCGTTTGTGATTCCGCAATATCTTTTTTAGCTGCGTCGATTAAGATTATTGTGAGGTGATTGATAATACTAGGATGTTCTTCGAGAATATAAGTCCGGGTTATCAATTGGTTCCCGTTCACCTTGATTTATCAAAAGACGGAACAAAAACTCGTAGGTATATTCGTGGGAGACGGATTTATCTATTACCATAGACTTTTCTGTGTGATACAGATTTTTTTATTAAAGTCTTCGACTTTGGGTCGTAGCAACTCTTAGTTATGGGTGAGATCAGCTAAGGGAATCAAGTACGTAGCATCCTACTGGGATCAGAGGCGTAGGAGCATAATTGTACCTTGAATCAGTGTGAGATTGATTGGGGTTCAACTACAGTCCAGACCGAAGTTAATTTGGAGTAGGCTAGTGTCCGTGGCGGCTTAATACGAGTGTGTGTTCAATCTGGACTAGGTCCCGGGTTTTTCTCGCATTTGCGGTTTCCTCGTTAACAAAATTCTCGTGTCTACGTGTTATTTCTATTCTGCATTATATTTGTTTATATAATTGAAATATCACAGGTTGTGCGTTGTTCAGTCAATTAGAATATCCGACCTTTTGGTTGTTGATTTAAATTGATTGACACTTGGATATTGGTCTTTGGTACCATCCAAGTTATCTCTCTTTGATAAAGACTCGCAAATTTCTATTTGCTTGAGTAAAGATCAAATCGAGAGATTGAGATATAAACTCTTTGATATACTTTTCCCTAGATTGAGTCTGACTGTCTAGTTGATTCTCTAGAAAGTATATTGGAGTTTGTCCATACAGATTGCTAAGCGAAATATTGGGTGTGGTTGTTGTACCCCCGTTTTTTGAAATACACCGAACCCCATATGCATCTCTAACTGTGACTAGGTTCAGCTTAAAATTTCTTGAAATTTCATGCCGAACTGTTCATATACACGTGCATGAAGCTTTTGTGGAGAACATTTCGGCTAAAAACGCAACTCAATTTCGAGCCGAACCCAGCACTGTAACCATCAAAAACCCTAATTTTTTTTGGGATTAAACCCATTTAAGCGATAAAAAACAGCAAATAAGAGATTGGGTTTGTAAAACTTATTTTCTTATCCTCATTTCCGGAGTTGGAGATGCAGTTGGTTCAATGTCTGGTTCGATTGGTGGTTGATTTTGAGTTTCTACACCTTCATCTTCAATTGGTTCTTCTTCTTCAATTGATGGATTGGAAGACGATTTGGTTTTCCTAGTCCCTGCTTTTTTCTTTGTACGAGTCATTATGTAGTTTAGTTTGATCAAAAATCAAATTTTTATGAATCGATGATTAATCACGGCGATGAAAAAAAAAAATTCGCGGGAGGGGAAGAGTTCAGCTAGAGGAGGAAGAAGAGATGTTAGGAAACTGATTTTGTTTTTTTAGAAAACTGATTTTAGGTTTTTGTATTATTAAGGGTAAGGGTAGGTTAGTAATTGAACTACCCATAGAGTACCCCTTATAAGGTCACCCAAGATGGGATTATTGTTTTGTATGCGCTGAAAGATTTACGTATGCCCTAAAACAGGATTCAAAAAAGAAGGGAAATTTATTGGATGGTCCAAAGGCCCATCTAAGAGTTATCCTATAGTCTAGCGGGAAATATTATTTAGGGTGAAAAACAGATATAGGCCTTTTTTTTTTTGAGGGTTACATCCGTAGGCCCATTTTTTTGAACTTTGCAAATATAGGTCGGTTTTGACCGTTTTATTGAAAAAACGGCTAACGGTGGTTACCTACCTTTTTGGCACCATTAGTGTACTGAGAAAAGACTTTTAAGCCCTTAGAATCATTAAACTCGCTGTGTTTAAGTTTGAATCGCCGATTCTGCACACCTACTCGGTGTTGACTGTGTAAACACGTGTACATTGTACACGTCATAATTTCTGCCACGCGTCGGGTAAAAATGTGGCCCCCACAGTACCCAACGACAGGATTATCTTCAATAAAATCATATCTTCTTCTCTGTCTTTTTTTTCCATTCAGATCTAAAAATGGTTGGTGGTGTTCATCTTTCATCAAATTGTAGCAGTAACAGCATCAAGGTGCAGTGTGATATGTGTGACAAAGAAGACCATGAAACCAAGAGTTGTCCATGGGTATATTCAAGGTGCAAACATGTACCTTGTAATGGAGTTAGAGCATTGTTGAGATCTAAAACAGATCAAACAAATGGAATGGCCTTCTTCAAATGCTTGAATCCCACATGCAATTACTTTGAGTGGTTTGATCTTGCTTCTTCTCCAACTACAACACTTCAAATCAAGCTTCCAAGTCCAAATAGCTGCATTGCCTGTGGAGAAGAAAACCATTTTTTTAACAACTGTCCATTACACAATCAACCTTGCTTCAAACAGAACTGCAATTCAAAGTTAGAACTAAAGGTTTGCAAGAATCAATACAATCTCAATATAGCTTACCTGGTTTGTAAGAAGAAAGACTGTGATCCTTTCAGATGGGAATCAGATGCACTTGTAATTGAAACAAAAGAAACATTGAAAGGAAAAGTACTATAAATATGTAATGAATTTAAGAAAAATCTGAAAATGCAATGAACTCAGAAGTTGTAATTGAACATTCAAAGTTTTTCACCCTTTAAACTTAAACTGCATCCATTCAAAGTTCCAAACTTAAACTCCACCAATTCCTTCAAACTTAAACTACACAAAAGATAAGGAGTAACTGCATACATATCTTCTAAACAAAATGAAACACAATCAACAAAACCAACTCAGATCTTCATGTACTTCTTTGTTTTCTTCTTGCCCTTTGGATCTGACACTGTCAAGGTGACTTTGTTGCTAACTGAACCAACCTGCTTGAAATTCTGATTCAAACATGAGGTTTGAGAAGATCCAACTTTTGTTGTTGCCTTTTCCTTAACACCTTTTTCAGATCTTGCAGTAGCTTGCTTAGGTGATTTACCAACACAGCTCTGGCTATTGGATTTTGTCTTAAATCCAACCCTTACACTGGTACTTTGACCCGCAGAAGAACCATTAACAACTTTTGCATCTTTCCTATTCCTCTTTGATGGAGCTGATTCATAAGTTGTGTGAGTATCACCATTCGCACAGGTTCTAGCCTTTGATACCTTTGGATTAGAACCAACTGCTCCTCCAACACAAGTCTTTTCATAATGACCTGGTTCTCCACATCTCTTGCATCTTCTGTACTTCTTTCTTGTAGGTTGAGGTTCATCATATGCTCTAATTCTCTTTCCCATTGGTCTTCCTGTTTTCCTAATGTTTACCGGAGGCTTCATCATTTCTTTCTTTGCAGTCTGGATAAGAAGAAGGAAATAAAAAAAAGTATCATATATAAATGAAAGACTGAAACCCTGAAAGAATCAAATATGGATACTATATTTATTGCACAACAAATAAGGATTATAAAAGCATATACAAATGTACCTTTTCATTGTCTTCTGGGCCCAACAATGGGTTGAACTCTGGAGCATATTGATCGCTGTCGTATGCGTCAAAAATAATTTCACTTTCCTAAAGTATATGATAAGAAAGAGTTCGTTTCCACAGAGAGGCAATTGTAGTTATTATGTATTCAACTTCTTAAAGTAACCAATTGGGGGGATTTCTGATTTATAAGTAAGCAATAAAAGTAAATTAAAAACAAAATAAATTGTAGGAAATAATCAATAGAGAAAGATATTGGTCAGGGAATTCATCTTCAATCTTAGACACATGCTTGAATATATGATTAGAATTACAATTTAATCTCTTTTATTATCAAAAGCCTAGAGAACCAAGAGAGCAAGATAATCTATTAATTTCCTAAGTTCATCAACACACACATTAGAGCTGCGTATGTGAATTCTACCTAAAGAATAACCTAACGCCTTGCGCTAATTAAGTTCAATTCCTAGGAGCATTAAGTTTCAGAAATAGGCTAACCAATGCAATTGTCATATATTGCGCATAACAATTCGGACAATGGTCAAACTCTACATATGATCACGAGAGTGTATCACTACAAACCGTAATCATATCATACTACTTGTATTCAGGGTTATCGCTCGATGAAAAACCCTAAAATAGCTATGGACAAGGATGCAAGTTCAATTAATTGGCCACTTAACTAACCAAACATCTTAGTCCTATCAAAATACATCAATCATGTGATTATTAAAAACAGTAGAGAGTTAAACGATAATCAAGAGAGAAAACTAATACATAAATCAAGCACAAGTTTTAGAAATAGGACTACATCCTTAACCCATAATATATAATTTAGCTACTCATAGCTATGGAGTTCATCACAAAAATATCAATTGAATAAAGAAGAAGATGAACAAAAGCAAACCCTAGTAGCGTAAACAAAAGCGGCTTTTTCCTTAGCTTCCAAGAAAAAACTTCCCCTCCAAAATTGTAGAAGTCTTCTTTTTATAGTTTTTCCTCTCTTCCAAAACTAGGTCAAGTCTCAAAGGTCCAATAGATAGAAGTCCACCAAGCCCATATGTGAGAAAAACCCATGTAGAAAATATGCCCAAAAAATATGTCGACGGAAAACTGGTATTATGGCCGGAATTTGGCCGGAGAAGTACCTCAGGTGACCGGCAAAGTCCACCCGGTCACCGGTCAACGAGTCAAGACGAGCTATCGAGTCAACTCAGTCAGGGTCTAGTCGGCCGAGTTGACTCAGAGTCAGACCGAGTCAAGGTGTGAGTCAGTCACTGACTTCATCTGATTGGGCTGAGTTGGTATTGGCCAAGACCAAGGCCATTGCACTGGCCAGATTTTGTGATGCACAATCCTTGTGATTCACAAGTGCCTATCCAGCCATGATGGCTCTGCCTTCTTCGCAGCTGCAGCTTACACTACCATTTCAACTTGCAGATCAACCACCATCTGGAATCAGTCTTCATATTCTTCTCCATTCATAACAACATCTACCATTCATTCATCAGCTGCTCAATTGCACCACTGGAGTAACACTCCACCTGCCATCTCCCATTGATTCGATCTCGGCAGCAACATCTGCAGTTGCACATCAGTTATTAACCATTTTGTAACTTCAATTCCGACTCCAATCCGTTCTTCTTGTTCCACCAGCACAACAGTTCACATTCTTGCCCAATTGTAGCTTCATGGCTGCAATGCCATGCCAGCAACCACAAGCCAACACCACCTGCAATTCTTTTCACACACACAACTGCGACTGTGGCTCACAATCTCCATGGATCTTCCCCAACACCATTTTCTCATCTCAATTGCACTAGCTGCGACTCATTCTGCAATTTCAGTTCACTTGCAAATTCACCACTACCCACAAGAACACCAAGCAATTGCTTCAGCTCCAGCTGATGCTCATCTACTTGCAGCTACCATCCATTACTGTTCCAAACCACACTGTCACAGCCTTTTACCACTGCGATACCCTTTGTAGTAACACCACCACCACTGCGAACCAGCCAAATGCTTAGCCTTGCTCAGACTCTCACTGCAAACCATGAGTATGACTTGAAATACCAGATTGCTAGCTTCATAAACATAACAGCATCACCAGGACCATCTCTGTGGCTGCATACAAAATCCACCAACATAATTGCTTCATTACCACCGTCATCTGAGCTGCACTTCTCTGTATTAAGCTCACAGCATCACTGCCATCACCAGTGCCCTACTCCACCAAAAACTCAACCATCTCAGCATTTCAGTTCAACCCTTATAATCTCAGCTGCAACAAAACACCACTGCAACTCCCATGTACAGCTCTGAACTCAATTTCATTCTTTTACAACATCAACTTAGCTTGCAGTAACCACCAGCAAACCCATGGCCTGTAAACATCAGTTCTTGTAATTTCAACCTCAAACCCATCTTCATTATCTGAAGCCAACATTTACTCCACTGAGAACCCAAGCTTTAGCTTCATGCCACCAACCTAAGTACCAGCACCAGCTACCACTTCTTGCAGCTGCAACTCTGCATACAACAATTCCAGTATGCCAGTTTTATTACTAGCAGCACCACCTGCAGCTGCATCGCTTGCACATATCACCAGCTCCATTCAAATTTCATTGCAGCTGCATCTTATGTTCACATGCAACTTCAATCACTAAGCAGCAACATCACACTACATCCATTAATAGCAACTGAACTTGACTTATAAACCTTGCATAGTTGCAACATCATCTTTGTCATTGATCACAACAACATCAGCATCAACAACTCTGGCTCAAACCCTTGAATTATCTTTCTAGCACCAAATCTTGGGTTTCTTCAAAGCAAGCTTAAATTCAACCCAAACCCACTTCTGATTCTTCATGACTTATCAAATTCTTGCTCTTTCTCCTCTACAGACCCATTCCTGTAACTTCATCTTCTGCTTTTCTCAATCCCAAACCCTAACGACCTTCACCTGCAATTTCATAAAATCCGAACCAAACCCATCTTCAAATCTTCACTGCAACCACACTTTCCTTCTTGAATTTAAACATCAACTCTTCTAATCTCTAATTCCTCCACACTTAGATTCGAATGAAACCCTAGCTTCAAATTCTTACTTCAACAGCAAATCACCCTCTTCTCGATCTGAATCTGAGCAACAGATCCTGGTCCTTCTTAAACTTCATCTCCATCTTAAATTCTCACATCGATTTCTCTCTATTTCTACCTGAGCTGCTCTCGAAATTCAACCGCCACTGTTTTCTCGAGTTGGAAAATGAGAATGATTGAGAACGCATTTTCTCTGAATTCCAGAGCTTGTGTGGGAATGGAATGGATACAACCACCCAGATAAAATGGATAAAGGGTACCCAAAATGACTATAAGCACCCACTCATTAATTAAAGGCCACCAAGGTTCTTTGCCCATGCTTCTCTAGACTAAGATGCGGTGGTCGTCTCCTATCGCTGGCTAGGCTCGGCTCTCAATAGCAGTGCACGTGAGAATTGTTGCCTTTCCTCCTTCTTTTGTTCCAAATGACTCCAAAGTGCCTAAATAACTCAAAAACAAACATAAGATACATAATTTACAAGAAAACTTGCGAAGAAAGCATAAACAATAGATAAATATCAAGGTGTTTACAACACCTATCAAATTCCCCCACACTTAGACTTTGCTAGTCCTCGAGAAAATTGAACAAAATAATTCTAAAACATACATACAACTCCGTGTCGTCGAGGCTACGGTCACATTTAGCACATATAACAAGCCTTTGAACCCCTAGGTGTCCCTAGGGTTTACTAGAGATGTACCCACAAAACCTACTTTTCCAACTTACTAGTTCTCCGTAATGATAGCATCCAACGCGCTAAGAAGACATAGAGATTTTGCACACTAGTCATAAGAAGTTAGACACATATATGAACACAATCTCATCCTTAAAAGTTGAGAGAGAAATAACCATCCCTTCTCGACAAAAATTCGGGTTCGGAGTGATCAAAAGTCTCGACTCTGCCTCATAAGAAAGGGTTTTATGAAGTTGCTCTCAATAATAAATAGCTTTTTATGGGTCACACATGTGTCCAGGTAGGAATGAAGAGAGAATCCTGCGACACGTTGAATGGTAGGAAGGCAAAACCCTCCGAAATGTTTTAAAAACCCACATCTTTTATCATTTTTGAAAACCCATTTTTCTGACGATCTCTAAGAAAGGAAATCAACCACTTAACGAAGGTGGGAATATGCTTACTTACCTCGTTATTCGTTCGACGTGCAGCTATCACCGCTCTCACAACATCCATAGAAACGTCTTCGGTCTTCAATCGGTGTCTTCATCTTCGTCTTCGGTCTTCAACTCTTGATGATAACTCTTGAACTTCGTAGAATCTTGACAATGTGATTCTTTTCCTCTAATTCCTTGGTGCTTGAAACTTCATTGTAGATATTCCTTCTTTCCATTGGCTTTATTGAAAGAATACAAAACTAAAAACGAACTATACAAACCCAAAATATGATACAATGAATTTTTCTTGTCTTTTTTTTTTTTTTTTTTTTTGTATGAGACAAGAAAAATAAAACAAATACAAAATGAAAACAAAATGAAACAAAACAATAAAACTAGTAATGAACCTAAAGAAATTTTCTCTTGTCTCTTTTTTTTTTAGACAAGAGAAAATAAAATACAAATAAGATAAAAATGTAAGTACAAAGGCCATGGTGTAAGTACTTTACCGCTTGATCCTTCACAACTTGTATGTCTTGATATCATAAACTTCTCGAACTCTCATCTTGATAATCTTCGCTCTTGTAAAAATTCTGCTCCTTATCTTGTTGATTCACTTGAATCTGAAATCTGCTTATTTCTGTACTGTTGCTTGTAAACCTTGAACGTCTTCAACTTTCCTTCAAATTTGTGATGCTCCTCTTGTTGATGATGATGGTGTTTCTATGGACCTATTGGTGTAGAGAGATAAAGTGGATGGTGCTAACTGCGAACAAGATTACAAGTGGTATGTAAGTTAGCAATTCGATGTCACCATCATGGTTGATAAAAATAGCACTCAAGAGATCAAAATAGTGCTTCTATGGTGGGAGGTTGGGCAGCTCACCATTCTGCCCAGAATTTACGTACGGTGACACACACTCTAAAAGCACAAATTTAGACAGGTACAAAGAATTGAAGGTCGGTGCCTCTCATGATGTAACATGGGTAGTCTCCACTATAGGGGATCACTACTCTAATACCGAATTCAGTCTGCACCTTATTTGCCACTGGCATGGTTAAATCCAACTTTAACTCTCATACAATTAAGAAACCCGATAATGTTCTCTGTCATCTCTAAGTTCAGTCACTCTTATGAGAATCTCGATGTAATCTTAACGACATGTATACTATGTGACTCTAAACTAACCACAAGTTGGAGTTTTTTATTCACTATTTTACAAAAAAAATGAAAATTTCATGAAAAATTTACAATGCAAATGCTTAACCACTCCCCCACACTTAAACTTTACGTTGTCCTCAATGTAAATTGAATCGTCCAAAGAAAGTCAAGGTGGGAAATCTTAACCAAAAAGAATGACAAAAAATCAGAAAAAGTAAAAATATGACAAGAAAAGAAAATAAAAGATAAAGAGGTACAAAACCTATGGGTTGCCTCCCATTTAGTGCTTGGTTTAAAGTCGTCAGCCCGACTATCTCCTTGCTTTCTATGACTCCTCCAGAGGGACTACTTCCACAAGATTAACTCCTTCCACGACATCCGAAGAGAAGTTCTCATAATATGGTTTCAACCGGTGCCCATTCACTTTAAGTTCATTTCCTGTAGCTAAACTACGAATTTCCACTGCACCATGAGAAAACACATTAGTCACAATAAAAGGTCTAATCCAACGTGACCTTAATTTATCCGGAAATAATTGCAAGCGAGAATTAAACAAAAGCACTTTCTGCCCAATGCAAAATTGTTTCTTTGTAATCATATTATCATGAAATGCTTTCGTCTTTTCCTTGTAAATCCGTGAGCTTTCAAATGCATCATTGCGAATCTCTTCTAACTCTTGAAGTTGTAACTTTCTTTGCCTTCCAGCACCATCCAACTCCATATTGTATTGCTTAATAGCCCAAAACGCCTTATGCTCAATTTCCACGGGTAAGTGACAAGGTTTACCATAAACAAGCCTAAAGGGAGACATCCCAATAGGTGTCTTGTATGCATTTATATACGCCCACAAAGCATCATTGAGTCTCATACTCCAATCTTTCCTTGTTGGATTCACCGTCTTCTCTAGAATGGATTTCACCTCTCGGTTGGAAACATCGGCTTGTCCATTTTTTTGTGGATGGTAAGGAGTTGCAATCCTATGCGACACATTGTACTTCCTTAACAAAGTTTGCAAGAACCTGTTTTTGAAGTGTGAACCTCCATCGCTAATTATAGCCTTTGGAATTCCAAACCTTGCAAATATATTAGCTTGCACGAAATCTGAAACAACTTTAGAATCATTAGTTGGGGCGGCCTTATCTTCCACCCATTTCGAGACATAATCCACATCAAGCAAGATATGATAATTCCCACTAGAATTGACAAAAGGGCCCATAAAATCAATTCCCCATACATCAAAAACCTCAACAAATTGAATAATAGTTTGTGGCATTTGATTTCGAGCACTTAGATTGCCTGTTCTTTGGCACCTATCACATGTGGTACAAAATACATGTGCATCCTTAAACAAAGTTGGCCAAAAGAAACCACATTCTAGTACCTTGAGAGCGGTTCTCTTACTCCCAAAGTGTCCTCCACAAGCATATGAGTGGCAAAAAGACAAGATAGAATTAAATTCTGATTCGGGAACACACCTACGTATTACTTGGTCACTACAATGTTTCCATAAGTATGGATCATCCCATATGTATTGGTTTCCTAACTTCTTTAGTTTGTCCCTCTCAGCACGAGACAAGTTCTTTGGGATTTGTTTAGAAACTAAGTAATTAACAATATCAGCGTACCATGGTTCTCCAAAGGCAATTGAGAATAGTTGCTCATCCGGGAAACTTTCACGCAATGGGATAGTTTCCTTGTCCACAGCAAGACGGCTCAAGTGATCCGCAACGGTGTTCTCAATTCCTTTCTTGTCTTTGATCTCAATATCAAACTCTTGCAAGAGTAATATCCATCGTATGAGCCTCGGTTTCGCCTATTTCTTTGTAAGCAAGTACTTAAGCGTTGCATGATCAGAAAAGACAACAACTTTTGTACCAATTAGATAAGAGCGAAACTTTTCTAAAGCAAAAACAATGGCTAACAACTCTTTTTCAGTGGTTGTGTAGTTTTGTTGGGCCTCATTTAACGTTCTAGAAGCATAATAAATGGCATGAGGTATCTTCCCCACACTTTGCCCAAGCACCGCACCAACCGCATAATCACTAGCATCACACATAAGCTCAAAGGGCTTGCTCCAATCCGATGGTATAATCATAGGGGCTGAAATCAAAAGTTCTTTCAAACGATTGAATGCCGCCACACACTTTTCATCAAAGTTAAAAACCACATCTTTTTGCAATAAATTACAAAGTGGTGATGCTATCTTGGAAAAATCCTTGATGAATCTACGATAAAAACCTGCATGACCAAGAAAAGAGCGTATCTCCCTCACCGTAGTGGGAGGGGTTAGAGAACGAATAAGGTCTATCTTAGATTTATCGACTTCCAAGCCTTTAGAAGATATTATATGGCCTAAAACTATGCCATGAGTTACCATGAAATGGCACTTCTCCCAATTCAGCACAAGATTTGTTTCAACACATCGTTCAAGTTAGAGACAAGTTGTTCAAGCAAAGGTCAAATGAATCACCAAAGACACTAAAATCGTCCATGAACACTTCGATTATGTTTTCAACATATTCTGAAAAGATACTTACCATACACCTTTGAAAAGTAGCTGGAGCATTGCACAAGCCAAAAGGCATCCTTCAATAAGCAAAAGTACCGAAAGGACAAGTGAAAGAGGTTTTCTCTTGGTCCTCCGGTGCTATCACAATCTGATTGTAACCTGAATAGCCATCAAGGAAGCAATAGTAAGAGTGTCCAGCTAAACGTTCAAGCATTTGGTCAATAAATGGTAAAGGAAAGTGATCTTTTCTAGTAGTGGCATTCAATTTTCTATAATCAATACAAACTCTCCAACCGGTTTGCACACGAGTTGGGACAAGTTCGTTCTTATCATTTTCCACCACCGTCACACCTGATTTCTTTGGTACTACTTGTACCGGGCTTACCTACTTGCTATCGGATATGGGGTAGATAACACCCACGTCCAAAAGCTTGAGTATCTCCTTTTTCACAACTTCCATCATGGGAGGATTCAAACGACGTTGCGCTTCCCTTGTAGGCTTTTCATCGTCCTCCACACGGATCTTGTGCATACAAACGATAGGGCTTATACCCTTGATATCGGCGATTGTCCATCCTATGGTCATCTTGTATGTCCTTAGCACCCTTAGAAGTTTTTGCTCCTGTAATTCATTAAGCTTGTTAGAAACAATCACGGGTAAATCTTCATTGTCACCCAAGTACAAGTACTTTAAGTGACTTGGAAGAGGTTTCAATTCTAAACTTGGAGATTTAACAATAGAAGGCACAAGTTTTTCATCATTGCAAGGTAAAGAAGCATATGAAATATTCTTAATTGCTGATTTTTCCGGTAATGAGTCAAAAGAACCAATGGTTTCTTTAATCTCATCACTATACTCCAAACCATTATCAATGGGTGTAGTGAGCACGGTTTCCAAAGTATCAAGACCATTCAACTCAAACATTTGTTGCGCCAATGTGTCCATCACATCAATGGAGAAACAAGAGTGGACATCACTAGGATATCTCATCGTCTCGAAAATGTTGAAACGTATTATTTCTCCATCAAACTCCATAGTTAGCGTTCCCTTATCCACATCAATTATGGTTTTCGCCGTTTTCATGAAGGGACGCCCAAGTAGCAATGGAAGAGACGATTGCGGTGAACCTTCATCCATCTCTAACACGCAAAAGTTAGCTGGAAATACAAGTTGATTAACCTGCACAAGAACATACTCAACAATACCCATTGGGTAGACATTAGAACGATCGGCTAATTGCAACACAATTCCAGACTTTTTAAGAGGACCAAGATCAAGTGAATTATACATAGACGCAGGCATAACATTAACAGATGCACCTAAGTCCAACATAGCTTTATTAAATGTGGTGTTACCAATTGTGACGGGAATGTCAAAGCTACCGGGATCCTTGCACTTAAGTGGGAGTTTGTGTTGTAAGATTGCCGAAGCATTCACCCCCACACTAAGCACTTCATTACCTTTAAGCCTTTGTTTATTGGTACACAAGTCCTTCAACACCTTTGCATACTTTGGAACTTGCTTGATTGCATCTATGAGTGGTATGTTCACATGGATCTTCTTGAGAATGTCTAAAATCTCCTTTTCTAGTTCCACCTTCTTGGAATTTGTAAATCTGCGAGGGAAAGGTAAAGGAGGAACATAAGTAGAAACCGGAGTTTTAGAGTTAGAAATAGTTACCTCAGAAGTTTGGGGAGAATCCTCATTTTTCTCCTTCAAAACAGGTTCCTTTGGTGTTTCCACCGTGCCCGAATCAGTAACTTCGGGTTGCACAAGTTGTGTACCACTTCTCAACGCAATTGCATTGACACCCTCTTTGGGTTGATAGGTTGAAAAGGGAGTTTCCCACCATTTTGTGCCTTCAATTGATTCAACTCAATAGCCATAGAACCAACTTGAGTTTTCAAATCCTTAACCGTACTCTCCGTTCTTTGCATAAAAGATTTCAGCAACTCTTCCATATTGGACCCCATATTTTGAGGTTGTTGTTGTTGTTGAAATTTTTTTCTCGGCTGGAATTGTTGTTGTTGAGGTTGAAATCCACTCGAATAGTTGAAGGTAGGTTGTTGAACCGCTCTTTGCTTATTGGCATAGCTAAAATTGGGGTGATCTCTCCATCCCGGATTGTAAGTGTTTGAGTAGGGATCATACCATCTTTGTTGATTTGGAAAGACCGCATTAGCTTGCTCGTCCTCATAAGCTTGAGAAGAACGTGGTATCACCGCGGCTGCAACTTGTTGCATCATTGCTGTCATGTTACCCAATTGTTGACGAAGTTCCTCAACCTCGCTCACTTCATTAACTTTCCTAAGAAGCACATCCGAACCACGACTCAAGAATTGTTGGGAGTTTGCTGCCATGTTCTCAATCAACTCTCTAGCTTGTGCCACCGTCTTGTTAACTAGTGCACCACCACCCGCAGCGTCAAGAAGATTCCTATCACTTGATTGGAGTCCTTCATAGAAATATTGGATAATCATAGCGTCACTGAATTGGTGGTGAGGGAAGCTTGCCACCAATCTCTTATATCATTCCCAACATTCATATAAAGATTCTCCCATATTTTGCTTCATCCCACAAATCTCCTTTCGAATTTGAGTAGCCTTTGATGCAGGAAAATATCTCTCTAAAAAGAGTTTCTTCAACCCATTCCATGTCATGACACTTCCGGGAGGCAAATAGTACAACCAATCCTTAGCACTATCCATCAAAGAGAAACGGAAAACTTTTAACATTGCACCATCCGCCTCAACATCCGCTGGAAGCATGGCCGTGACAATGGTGTGGAAGTCCATAAGATGCTTGTTTGGGTCTTCATTAACCATGTCATGGAACTTTGGTAATTATCTAAGCAACCCCGGCTTGATCTCAAAAGTAGAGTTTGTTTGAATACACCCCTGTTGTGTATCAAGCCTATGAGAAGCTAACTCCTTGAGTGAACGATTTGCATCACCCATTGCTTCTTCTTTTTCTTCAAAAGGTGGTTCTTGTTCACCCGAAACCTCTTGTTCTAAAACTGCTTCTTCTTGTTGGAAAGTCTCTTCTTCTACTTCCAACTCTTGCTCTTCCGTTGTATCTTGACTTGGTTGGAGTATTGTGCCTCTTCGAGTAGCTATCCCGCACCTTGGATAATTCCAATCTTTAGAAGCCAGGGATTAGGTACCTGAAAACAATTCTCGCAAACAAGTGAGAAACAAGACAAGAAAACAAGAAGCAAAGATAAAAGCAAAACAAAAATAAGAAACTAAAAACTTAATAACTAGTTTGTATGCCTCCTGAACAACGGCGCCAAAATTTGATCATTGTCAGATGTGTCAAAAATAATTTCACTTTCCTAAAGTATATGATAAGAAAGAGTTCGTTTCCACAGAGAGGCAATTGTAGTTATTATGTATTCAACTTCTTAAAGTAACCAATTGGGGGGATTTCTGATTTTTAAGTAAGCAATAAAAGTAAATTAAAAACAAAATAAATTGCAGGAAATAATCAATAGAGAAAGATATTGGTCAAGGAATTCATCTTCAATCTTAGACATGTGCTTGAATATATGATTAGAATTACAATTTAATCTCTTTTATTATCAAAAGCCTAGAGAATCAAGAGAGCAAGATAATCTTTTAATTTCCTAAGTTCATCAACACACACATTAGAGCTGCGTATGTGAATTCTACCTAAAGAATAACCTAACGCCTTGCACTAATTAAGTTCAATTCCTAGGAGCATTAAGTTTGTAAATAGGCTAATCAATGCAATTGTCATACATTGCGCATAACAATTCGGACAATGGTCAAACTCTACATATGATCACGAGAGTGTATCACTACAAACCGTAATCATATCATACTACTTGTATTCAGGGTTATCGCTCGATGAAAAACCCTAAAATAGCTATGGACAAGGATGCAAGTTCAATTAATTGGCCACTTAACTAACCAAACATCTTAGTCCTATCACAATACATCAATCATGTGATTATTAAAAACAGTAGATAGTTAAACGATAATCAAGAGAGAAAACTAATACATAAATCAAGCACAAGTTTTAGAAATAGGACTACATCCTTAACCAATAATATAGAATTTAGCTACTCATAGCTATGGAGTTCATCACAAAAATATCAATTAAATAAAGAAGAAGATGAACAAAAGCAAACCCTAGTAGCGTAAACAAAAGCGGATTTTTCCTTAGCTTCCAAGAAAAAACGTCCCCTCCAAAATTGTAGAAGTCTTCTTTTTATAGCTTTTCCTCTCTTCCAAAACTAGGTCAAGTCTCAAAGGTCCAATAGATAGAAGTCCACCAAGCCCATATGTGAGAAAAACCCATGTAGAAAATATGCCCAAAAAATATGTCACCGGAAAACTGGTATTATGGCCGGAATTTGGCCGGAGAAGTACCTCAGGTGACCGACAAAGTCCACCCGGTCACCGGTCAACGAGTCAAGACGAGCTATCGAGTCAACTCAGTCAGGGTCTAGTCGGCCGAGTTGACTCAGAGTCAGACCGAGTCAAGGTGAGAGTCAGTCACTGACTTCATCTGATTGGGATGAGTTGGTATTGGCCAAGACCAAGGCCATTGCACTGGCCAGATTTTGTGATGCACAATCCTTGTGCTTCACAAGTGCCTATCCAGCCATGATGGCTCTGCCTTCTTCACAACTGCAGCTTACACTACCATTTCAACTTGCAGCTCAACCACCATCTGGAATCAGTCTTCATATTCTTCTCCATTCATAACAACATCTACCATTCATTCCCCAGCTGCTCAATTGCACCACTGGAGTTACACTCCACCTGCAATCTCCCATTGATTCGATCTCGGCAGCAACATCTGTAGCTGCACATCAGTTTTAACCAAGGTTTTAAAAACGTCCGTTTTTACCGAAAAAACGACCGTTAAAACGGTCACACCCATATACCATGGCCGTGAGGGTCCCCGAACCCCGTGCCTTTATTAGGCCGATAAATAGGAAAAAACAGCAGTTTTATAGTACCGTTTTTCAGTTTTCATACACGTTGTAACCGTTTTTCTAAAATTAGTTTGAATATTTTTTTCTTCTAAATATCATTTTAACGTGCGTTTTTTAGAACTGTTTTCCCGTTATCACGCACGTTATAACCGTGTAAATAACTTTTTTACCATTTCTTTTGATTTTTTTCTTCTCTGGATTGAAAGCTGAAAACTTCAAATTAAATATTTTTAAATGATACAAGGAAACTAACTACAGGATTAAAACTACAAATTTAAAAAACATAGGATTGTTAAACTAGTATTCATCATTTAAAAAGCTACGCGAACCAACTACGACCACCACCTTTTTTCAAGTATTCTTTATTTTCTCGACGGTTCCTTTCCACATCATAGTCATCGTTTTCGGGGTACTGGCTATCTTCGTTTGCATAAGTATCATCATCATAATAACCATCATTATCGTTATCATAACCTCCTTCAGTATCATCATTATTGTTACCTACTTCATTATTATTATTATCAATATTAGAATTATATCCTTCGTTCATATGTTGAACACCATGGTCAGAGCGATCGGAAGTGTAACGAGAATCATATGTTGGATTCACATTCTCATAACATTGTGTATTGTCCCCAAATGAAAGATTACCAAAGTCATAAACAAAGTCACTCAGAGTAAACTTTCGTATGAGATTTGAACTTAGGATCATGCCGGTTGTATGGTAGAGGGACATGCTCTGGATTATTAACGGCCTCCTCTTCCAGCGTATTTAACCACTGTTCTTCTTGAGGTAAAACCGGTGTTTCATCTTCCCCCGCTATCCAGTCAAGCATATTGTCATCCCTCAGTAGACTATGAACGTCGTGAACATCAATGTTATGTCTCCTTGCTTTACCTTTAATTCTTTGTTGCTCCAACTTCAAATTGTACTGGACATACACCAGATCATTTAATCTCGATGAAAGTAAAAGATTACGTAGTTTGGTATGGATTCTTTCAAACACACTCCAATTCCTCTCTGATCCAGACGATGTATTTGTTTGACTTAATATATTTACTGCAATCTTTTGGAGGGATGGATACTCAGCACCATAAGATAACCACCAACTTACCGGATCACCATGTTGAGCTGCAATACGTGTTGATGGTGATCCAAATTGACCTTGCATCATTCGCATTCTTCCTGCCTACAAAGAAAAGAAAAGTACAATTGTTACTAGAAATTCAAATTACTTAATTATACATATTTGGAGATAATATTAGTAATTTTGTACCTCTAGCATGCATTGTGCTTGTTCTTGCGGGCCACTAACCATTTTTGAAATAACTTCAGTAAGAAAAATTTTCGGCTCAGAATATCATTATTGATCAGATTAGTTGCTGGGTTAAAGATGTAATAAGGATTGACAAAATACGATGCAGCATGAAGAGGAGAACTCAACTGACTTTTCCATCGTTTCTTTATTACACCCACGATAAAAGCATTTCGATTTGATCCCAAACCCATTTTTATAGTTTCCACACATGTAGCAAGTGCATGGAACAAATATCCCATGGTGGGTTTGTCTGAGTCCAAGAAACGAATCATTTTAAATAAAGGACCAACCATTATGCATGCATTTTGACACGTCGTCCGAACATCTCATTTGAAATAATATTCTTCACTTGTCTAGCTTGTTTAGTTCTTGCCTCATCCGATTTGAAATTCCTTGTCGGAAAGAGGCTCTCGATAGCATTACGTTGATCAATGATGCTTTTGATTGCAATAAAATTCGTTGAAAACCTTGTTAAGCCAGGGCGCAATAGATTGCGTCTTGCAGAATGTTGTCGAAATCTAGCAAGAACCCAACCATGATTGTAAATAAATTTGCTAATTTGTCTTGCTTCTCCGATCACATCTTTAACAAAGGGGAATTTTTCCATATCTTCCAACATCAAGTCCAATACGTGAGCAAAGACAAGGAACCCGAGAAAAATGTGCCATATTCGATGTCAATCTCTTACCTATTCAAACAAAAATAGAAAGAAGTTAATGATTAATATATATATATATATAAAATAAAATGAAGTTATTCTTAGTTACTCTGCGGCTTTGAATTGGGATCCTTGATCTGTTACTAATTGAACAATATTTCTCGGACCGACATCATCTATAACGGGCTTGAACAAAGTAATTAAATACTCTGTTGTCAACCGATTATGTTCTATGTCGACACTTTTCAAAAATGTAATTCCACTACCACCGTAAACTAGAAAGTTTGCAATAAATGCGGTTGTTTTTGCTTTTCCAACCATCCGACATGAGTGTACAACCATATTCTCTCCAAGTAATGTCGTTGAACGAGACACCACATCTTTTTCAATCCTTTGTTTTTAAAGTTAATATGGGATTCGACAACTTATAAGTGATGGAACTCTATAGGATTGGCTGAAATTTGCAACCGCATCGAATGCCTCGTGGTATTTGAGATGAGTTAGCCACATTGAAGGGAATATCATTGGCATAGAAAAAACGTCCAACGGAAGAATCGACTTTTTCCGACATGTTTTTCTTTTGCCAAATTTTGCCATCGAAGGTTGAGAATCCCTAGAAGGGTTATATTTTCCTCTCATATCCCAGACATCCTAGGTGGTTGTGATGGCCGCATAGTAGACCTAGGTATTTTGCAGAGGCAGGGACCGTGCGATGTACCCTCTCTCGGCATGAATATTCTTATTTTTTCGTCCAAAAAGGTTCTTTAAAAACCCAGTCTTTTTCTTTTGTGTGACTGGTACTTGTTCTTCTTCTGCATGAAAATCTGGCTCTTCTTCATCTATACCACACACAGGGTTCCATGGCTCATTATGATACACTTGTTCTCAATCTTCGTTTATCGATTCTGCTCTTCTTTGCCTTTTTGCTTTTCTTTTTCTTCGAGTGCCACTTTAGCAAGATTTTTCACTTGGTGGCACATGCATGCACGGGCAACTGTACCTCTTTGTTGTGCTAAATGCAATTTTATGCATGAAATACCGAGAGAAGATATTTCCTTTTCACAAAAATTACACTTCAATTTTTTACCATCGGGCATTACTGAGTGCAATATGCATGAAAAACATCTCATTTGGCAGTTTACGTGGATGTCGATCCTTCCATCGTATCTTTAACGAGAAATGTTACTTGGAAATCAGTGACATATATTAAATTAAGCATTCAATGATTAACTTTTAGAAACTAGTAGTCTAGTACCATATAGACTTGTTAAAACCCTGCCTACTTCTTGGCATTTGATGGAAATTCTGCGATCTAATAAAGGGACAAGTATACCTAGCTAATTGTTGCCGATGAAATTTTAGTGGCTATAATTTACCGACACGAATTTTATCAAACTTTCGTAAATTGTATAGTGAAAAGCATTTTAAAACACCTATGTAAAGAATATAAACATGACTATTGAATTACACACATTTCTTATACTAACAATAATCAAATAAAATGGTAGTATTAGAATTTCTTAATGATATAGGTCATATATTAGTTGGACAAAATTTAAAAATTAATAGGTCATCTATTAGGGACGTGGGGAGTATTAAAAAATTAAAATACCTTGTAACAACGTTTTTTAGACTCGTTAAAACGTTTTCACGCACGTTATAACCGTTACATAGGAAATTCAGATCAATAATTTTTTTTATTTCCTATGTAACCGTTATAACGCCCGTTATTTTCAAAAAAACGTCCAAAAAACGCGTTTTTTGACTATATAACGCGTTTTTGGCCGAAAACGTGCTCACACCTGAGAAAACGCATTATAACGGTCACACCTAGTGTCCGTGACCTGAGCCGTGACCCGTTTTTCAAACCTTGGTTTTAACCATTTTGTAACTTCAGTTCCGACTCCAATCCGTTCTTCTTGTTCCACCAGCACAACAGTTCACATTCTTTCCCAACTGTAGCTTCATGGATGCAATGCCATGCCAGCAACCACAAGCCAACACTACCTGCAATGCTTTTCACACACACAGCTGCGACTGCGGCTCACAATCTCCATGGATCTTCCCCAACACCATCTTCTCATCTCAATTGCACTAGCTGTGACTCATTCTGCAATTTCAGTTCACTTGCAAATTCACCACTACCCACAAGAACACCAAGCAATTGCTTCAGCTCCAGCTGATGCTCATCTACTTGCAGCTGCCATCCATTGCTGTTCCAAATCACACTGTCACAGCCTTTTGCCACTGCGATACCCTTTGTAGTAATACCACCACCACTGCGAACCATCTACAGGCTTAGCCTTGCTCAGACTCTCACTGCAAACCATGAGTATGACCTGAAATACCAGATTTCTAGCTTCATAAACATAACAACATCACCAGGACCATCTCTGTGGCTGCATATAAAATCCACCAACATAATTGCTTCATTACCACCGTCATCTGAGCTGCACTTCTCTGGATTAAGCTCAAAGCATCACTGCCATCACCAGTTCCCTACTCCATCAAAAACTCAACCATCTCAGCATTTCAGTTCAACCCTTATAATCTCAGCTGCAGCAAAACACCACTGCAACTCCCATGTACAGCTCTGAACTCAATTCCATTCTTTTACAGCATCAACTTAGCTTGCAGTAACCACCAGCAAACCCATGGCCTGTAAACATCAGTTCTTGTAATTTCAACCTCAAACCTATCTTCATTATCTGAAGCCAACATTTACTCCACTGAGAACCCAAGCTTTAGCTTCATGCCACCAACCTAAGTACCAGCACCAGCTACCACTTCTTGTAGCTGCAACTCTGCATACAACAATTCCAGGATGCCAGTTCTATTACTAGCAGCACCACTTGCAGCTGCATCACTTGCACATATCACCAGCTCCATTCAAATTTCATTGCAGCTGCATCTTATGTTCACCTGAAACTTCAATCACTAAGCAGCAACAACACACTTCATCCATTAATAGCAACTGAACTTGACTTATAAACCTTGCATAGCTGCAACATCATCTCTGTCATTGATCACAACAACAGCAGCATCAACAACTCTGGCTCAAACCCTTGAATTATCTTTCTAGCACCAAATCTTGGGTTTTTTCAAAGCAAGCTTAAATTCAACCCAAACCCACTTCTGATTCTTCATGACTTCTCAAATTCTTGCTCTTTCTCCTCTACAGACCCATTCCTGCAACTTCATCTTCTGCTTTTCTCAATCCCAAACCCTAACGTCCTTCACCTGCAATTTCATAAAATCCGAACCAAACCCATCTTCAAATCTTCACTGCAACCACACTTTCCTTCTTGAATTTAAACATCAACTCTTCTAATCCCTAATTCCTCCACACTTAGATTCGAATGAAACCCTAGCTTCAAATTCTCACTTCAATAGCAAATCACCCTCTTCTTGATCTGAATCTGAGCAACAGATCCTGGTCCTTCTTAAACTTCATCTCCATCTTAAATTCTCATATCGATTTCTCTCTATTTCCACCTGAGCTGCTCTCTAAATTCAACCGCCACTGTTTTCTCGAGTTGGAAAATGAGAATGATTGAGAACGCATTTTCTCTGAATTCCAAGGCTTGTGTAGGAATGAAATGGATACAACCACCCAGATAAAATGGATAAAGGGTACCCAAAATGACTATAAGCACCCACTCATTAATTAAAGGCCACCAAGGTTCTTTGCCCATGCTTCTCTAGACTAAGCTGCGGTGGTCGTCTCCTATCGCTGGCTAGGCTCGGCTCTCAATAGCAGTGCACGTGAGAATTGTTGCCTTTTCTCCTTCTTTTGTTCCAAATGACTCCAAAGTACCTAAATAACTCAAAAACAAACATAAGATACATAATTTACAAGAAAACTTGCGAAGAAAGCATAAACAATAGATAAATATCAAGGTGTTTACAACACCTATCACATATGTTCTCTTGTAGCTATCCACCCAATAATACTGGTCACAATACCTACAACAATACCCAACAAGGAAACAAAGAAATGAGTTAAGACAAAGAAATGAAAACAAATATTATAAGGACAAAATGAAAACAAATATTATAAGGACAAAAGGACAAACAAATGAAAACAAATGCAAAGAAACAAAATTTACTCAGCCTAAACAGGTCTCAATGGCTTTAAGGCACATAAAGCATGCTGGCAGACAAAACCCCTTAATTGCCATTGCATATAGCTACATGTCTTCTTTGGAAAATCCACAACAAAGATGGCTCCATGACAACTTGTAACCTCATATACTTTACCCCTAACAACACTCCGCAGCCTAAAATTGGTGGTCAAGTCACACATCTTCTCAATCAGCTTCATTGCCTTTGGAACTAGGTCACCATCCTTCTATTTTGCAGCCTCATTCCTCCTCTTGTTGAAAAGCCCCATAACCAGTTGTCCATACATCAAACCCAGCTTGCATATTGACTTGTCTCTCAACTTCTTGGCCATATTGTTGAAGGATTCTGAGAAGTTGTTGATGTGCTCACATTTGCTAGTAGGTGTAAAATGAGCCCTAGACCTAGTTTCAGGCCTTTCATCTATGAGAAATCTTGCATCCTCAGCTCTCTCAGCTGCCATAGCATCCATATGTTGCTGAAAAAATATTACATTAAAGTATAAGTTGTAAGTATGGAAGTAATCAAGCATTACATTATAGTGAAGCATAATAACATTAAAGTAAGGCCTTAAAGTAATGAAGCATTACATTAAAGTGTGTGATCTTATAACACTTGGCAGCATTCCAAAGATGAGTTTGAATACTGAACCCCTTGTAGTACTTCTTAAAGTTGGCCATCAAGTGCCTGCAAAACCAACCAATGATTAATAACTGAAACATAAAACAGAACAGAATAAAACAAAAATAAAATGATTAAAACAGAACAGAACAAAACAAACAATGAAAATAAATCACTTCACCTGACACATTGTCTGTGCTCAAACAAGGGAAAGTAATAGTCAACATCTTCTAAAATCTCCTTCTGCTTGTCAGAGATGAAGGTAAACTCAAAATCATAACCAAGCAGCTTCTGCAAATCCTCCAAGAATATCTTCCAATTCTCTATTGTCTCATTCCTGCATACCATTATACTTAATGGAACTAATCCATTTTGACCATCCAACCCAGTTGCATGTAACAACACACCACCATGCTTCTCATTCAAATGGCATGCATCCAGACCAATAATATTTCTACAACCAGACAAGAAACTCTCTACAATGGCTTTGAAACAAATAGTCATGGACAAGAAAGTGTTGTCTGTAGTTCCATAAGAAAAAGTAGCTACACTGCCTGAGTTTCTTGTCTACAAACAATGTTAAATGAACATTTTCAGTGTTTGTTCTACTTAGAAAAAAGTAAGGAAATAAATAAAAAAAATTTAAAGAAAGTGTTGTACCCTGACCATTTCACAGAATGCAGGCACTAGTAGGTAGCTCTTCTCATAACTTCCATTAGTTTCTCCAACACCTTCACCCTTACTCTCCATGCAGTATGATACCTGATATTAACCTTTCTGGCTTTGTTAAACTGAGTTGCTAAATCATCTGGACATGGTACTGGTTCATTGATGCCAAGTTCAGTCTTCATCTTCTCATAGTACCATTCAGCTATATATTTTGGGTTTGCAAGCTTGTTCAAGTCATCTTTGTCACCATTGCAGGTGTGAGTCACATTCAAGCCTCTAAGTGTGAAAGTTTTACCTTCACCTTTCTTGACCATGCCATAAATGAACATTGGACATTCTTGAGTCCTCCAATGAATGCACTTGACCCTCAACTTGGTTTTAAAACTCTTACTAGCAAATGTCTGGTGTTTGTTCATGACACGGAAATTATTCACATGCTTGTAGAAAGACTCTTTACTCATAAACGTACTTCCAACTATGAGGTCATTTGGATCCAATGACTCTTCATCTTCACCTGGGAACATTTCCTGAACATCTTCTTCCTTCAAGTGATCTGCATATTCCTTTTCAAACTCTGAATTATCATGAGTAACCCCACTGCACTCTTGCCCATTGAACTTAGAACCACATCCTTTTGGCCCAACTGAAGTCTGCTCCACCCCAACATGTTCATCTTGATCTGATCAAGGAAAACAAAACACATAAATACACAACAAATGTACAATTAATGTAAACATACACACTACATATGTAAACAAATAACATTACCAGTAGGTTCCTTCAAAAAATTGCCTGTGTTGGTTGAGTTTCTTCACAAAATTAAGGAACATATACATCTGATGCAGGTGTGTCATTATCCACACTTGATTGTGTTTGTTGAGTTAGTTCACATACTTCTTCTTCATCATCTGATATATCAACAAACAACTTCTTCTTACCTTTTGTTGCAATTTGCTTCTTAAACAATGTTGCTAGCCTTGGAATTCTTTAACTTCTAGGTGTATTACTCTTGGATACTGCTTGAGTTTCTTCTTGAGTTTTTTCAGATATTTCTGCTTTCTTTGGTGTATTTCCTTTAATACTGGCTTCTTTGGGGGTGTATTCTTAACTAGTGTCATGTACTTGTGTGGAGGAATTGTACCACAAACCTCACCATCCTTACTACTCTCCAACACATGCATATGCATCTTACTCTAACCATTGTCATCAATTTCTGCATTATCCCAACAAGACTTGAACTCTTCTTCTCTAAACAAAAACATTGGAGTACAAGCATCCTCTGACCAAAATATGTCTATGCTTTCATCACCCTTCAGTCTCAAGTTTGGCCTGATCATGTCCTTTAACCTATCAAGACCCATATCTTCTCTAGCACACTCCCTGAACTCAAAACTCCGGCAAGTTCCCATCACATTTACTTTAAAACTTCTGAAGGGCATCCTGTCATCTTCAACATCATTCCTACAAGATAAATCAAATTAGAACCCAAAGCAAATCCAATAATAGAGACCATAAGAATCTAATAAAAACCCCAGAAGCAAATGAAATCATTAGGGAAAAACAGAATCCCTAGAAATCTAAGACAAGCCTTAAAAATCTAACACAAACCCTAGAAAAATCGATTCAAATTGAAACGAAAATCAACAGATTGATCTCAAAATCAAACAACCTAATCGAAAATACCCATTGATTTTTTATAAAAAGAAACCCTAGAAATCTAACACAAACCCTAAAATCTAACACAAACCCTAGAAAAATGGATTCATAAAGCAACAAAAATCAACAGATTCATCTCAAAATCACCTAATCGAAAATACCCAATGATTTTTTATAAACCCTAGAAATTAAAATCTATTCTAACCATAACGAAAGGGAAACAAATACAGTAATCGAAAATACCTTTCAGTTCGTGGTTTACTTCGTCGTTTCTTTGTTTTCTTTCTTTTATCCATCTTCACTTTAGCCTCTGAATCTTTCATACTCAGTAGTTTCTTTGATCTATTAGGTATACCTGATAGATGCATTTATGTGTCTATTTTGTTCTCAATTATGTGTGCTATTAGTGCTCGATTTTGTACTTATTTGATTATTTTATGTTTTTGTAGGTGTTTTTGGAGAAATAAGCTTTTGCGGCGATATTGGCTCGAAAAGTGGTATTTGGACCCCCAGGAGAAAAAATCCCAGAAAAGGAATCAAGGCACCCCAAGAAAGTTATAAAAACACCCAGGATATTTGTTATTTACACCCCGCCAAACGGATAAGGGGTACCCGGTTGATAAGGGGCACCTCAGTTACTATTTGCACCCCACTACTATCCGCACCCCTGAATTGCTATGGGGACTCCATCTCCTAGCTTTTGAAAATCCAATATGGCGGGAATTTGTCGTGCATGCATGAAGACTATCTGATTCAGTGGAAGCCCAGTTTTATGAGATAGGAGGGAGGATTTCGATCCGCAAACTCGAAGGGAGGATCAATACGTGTTTAAACACGTCAGCAGTAGAGCTTCAGGTCGATATATATGGAAGATATCTTCTCGGAAAACCAAGGGCTCTGTCTCGGATGAACACGAGCTAGATTGTGTGTTGGAGAGATTTTTTGGGTCCTCATCGACTAAGGAGGATAGATAGGTTCTACTAAACCTATTTTGAGTAACAGAAGTCGTGAAAACTAAGAAAAGAAGAAGTCCGAGAAGAAACAGGAGCGAGAAGAGATTTTGGGAATATTTGAATCTATCTTTAGAAGTTACGTGGAGACTTTGGGGAGGATATTATTCTTAATGCTATCTAAATCAACTTTGGAAGAGTTAGGAAAGAAAACAAGACGCGTAAAGAAGCTCCGGAGAAAAAATTCTCGGGACTTCCGGTAAAAGAAAAGTCGAGATATTTTTGGGTTAAGTCGAGATCAATCGAGCCTGTAAGTATATATAAGGTGTTAACGACTCACAAAAGGGTAATCGAGACCTTGGGGTACTAGCAGAGAGGTGCAGAGGAGTTGAAGAGACGTGTTCATCACCAGAGAAAATACAGTCGAGCGGAGAAGAAGCCAGAAAAACCGCCACCTTTTCCTTTGAATTGTAACAGTTTACCAACAAATATCTCTGTTAGGTTTTCTTTGTAACAGCAATCTCTGTAACAGTGAGTTTTGTAACAATTATATCTGTTACAAACTCGATGTATTATTAGTTTTCTCTTGTTTTTGACCCTTTTGAGCTATGAACACCTATTTTGAGCACGTGAATAAAATGAGGAGCTAAACCCGCGACAGAGGAAGCCATTGTTCCATGAAGAGTGGTATATTTCTATTTTAATTAATTCTTGCAATTTCTTTTATGATTATTTGCATGGAACTAATATTGGAAAATTGATTTTTATTGAATGATTGTGATTCATTTTGATGGAGCATGCTTAGTTTAAGACTTTTGATGTTTCATGCTTGATGTATACAATTGTTACTTCGAAAATCTACTAGAGGCAATAAATTAGAATCACTTCAAACGCAAAGAATTGCATGAATATTGATTAGATTGAATAACTTAATTGGTCAATGGTTGAATCCTGAGTCTCGGTGCTTTTTATAATCTTGATAACAACTTCGTAAGTTTTCTATTGAGTTTGAATCTAAAATTGAATCTTCACAAGTCTGAGTGAACGATACCTTTCTTACCACTTTCTACAACAATTTGAAATCACATCAATTTTTGGCGCCGCCGACGCGGACTTGTTCTTAGATTTATTTTTAGGTTTTTAGTGATTTTTATTCTTTTGTTTTATTTTACGTTTTCTTGGGTATTTGTGTTTTGGTTACATGTTTGGATATTGGATCGACAAGAAAGCTGAGCCAAAGATATTGGTGATTAACTAAAGACTTGGAGTCAAAGACAAAGCGAAAAGAAACGAGGAAGAGACAAAGAATTTTAATTTTAATTTTATTTAGTTTTTAGTTTTTTTTTCGAAAACCGTATTAGGGTTTATAATTATTTTTGTAATTTTTCTTTTTATTTTTGGACCTTTTGGACATTTGGACATTCTGGACATTATTTTTAAACCCTACAGAAGGGTGGTATTAAATATAAACTGTTTGCAGTGAAGGACGACAGTTACGATACTGTCTCTGCACCTTGGGTTCGTACACTGACATAGGAGTCAGTGGCCCGAGTCGACTACAACCGATTCATCCCCCGTCTGGAACGGGAGGTAAGATTCTAAACGCTCGCGAATCCCCTGTCAGCGAGTTACTGGAATCCTTCGTATGCATATATTGTAGGATCAGAATATCGCAACACCAAGGCCCTTGCGAAATCCATAAACGACACACTGCGAAGATATCGCAGATGGGTAATATAAGTGACGCAACGGATGACGACAGCCTGAACACGAGAAAGATGTGAAGATCTGGCGAGATTTAGGAGTGTTGCGAGATTTAACATTTGAATACTTGCGAGAGTGTCGCAAGTCAGATCCGAAAATAAAGGACAGCTTAGCTGTCATCCACTATGTAATGTCCTATATAAAGAGCCGAACAGGCTTAAGAAAGGAGGGAGATCTTTTTAGAGTGAAGAGAAAGTTTAGAGGAGAGAGAAAGTCTAGAGTAGCAATTATATTCTTGATTTCATTTCCTTCTTGTAAAAATCTCTAACTCAATTAATAAAAAGATTGATTGTTGATCTTAAATATGTGTTAAATATTACGAATTCTTGTGAGGTGTGTATTGTAGGATTTCCTGCAATTACATATGGCGCTAGAAATAGGGACTGATTGAAGATTAAGGATTAGAGATTGTTATTAAGATTGTTCAAATCAAGAAGACGATGAAACAAACTGATAAATCAACTAAAGCAGAGAAAATTAAAATCAAGGAACGTAATAGAAAGTTGGAATGTAGCTTGATTACAAAAACAATGATTAATGAATTCCATGAAAATATCAGAGGGAGAATACATAAACGATATTTTGAAGGAAAGAAAATCGTGACAACGGAGAAAACGTCACCCTTGAAAGATTGGGAAAAACAGAAGATTACATTCACAAAGCGAGAGATACCAAGAGAAAATTTAAACCACACATCTCCTTTGGTAATCACGGTAACCACACATAAAGAAAAGGAAATATCAGCAAAAACTATGGAAGAATGGGCGGTAAACAGAACTCTATTTGATACGGGGAGTTCGGCGAATATAATATTTTACCATGCATATAGAGGAATGGGATACAAAGATGAAGAGATATCTCCTTCAACTTATCATATTCATGGCTTTGGCAAATTTATAACAAAACCAAAAGGAGAAATAGAGGTGCGAATTTTGCTGGGAAATTGAAACACAAGTGGCACTATGCGTAGTGGATATGGAATCACCGTACAACATGCTGTTGGGAAGGCCATGGATACATGCGATTAAATCCGTAGCATCAACATTACATCAATGCATCAAATTTCCTATGCCAAGTGGGATTGGTGAAATTAGAGGGGAAGCTGATAAAGCGAGATTATGTTATCAAATTGAAGTAAAACAATATGAAGGACGTGCAAAGAAGCGAAAAAATCGCAGAAAAATGGCGAAGGAAGCAAAGAAAGAAGAGGAATTTAGAGCTTATATGATAAGAGCAGAGGAAGGAAAAGGGATACCCAGCGAAATTTTGGGAGAAGGAACTGAGCCAGCGAAGGAGATAAAAGAACCTACACCTATGGGAGAACCTAAGGCCAGTTACATTGCGGCGGAACCAACAAAGGAAGTGAATATTGAAACCGAAGAAGAACCCAAAATGCTAAAAATTGGGACAAAGATGGAGGCAGATGAAGAAGAAAGAACTATCGGTCTGTTGCGAGAATTTAAAGATATTTTCGCGTGGAACATGGATGAGGTGCCTGGAATAGACCCGTCTGTGGCATGTCATAGGTTGGAAATTGACAAAAATGTAAGGCCATTCAAACAAAGAATCAGAAAAATCGCAACAACATATCATCCTCAAATAGAAGAAGAGTTGCAGAAGATGCTTGATGCAGGAATTATAAGACAAGCAAAATATCCGGAGTGGATAGCAAATATGGTCGTAGTTCCAAAGAAGAAAAAGGGGATAAGAATTTGTATAGATTTTACTGACCTAAATAAAGCATGTCCGAAGGATAGTTTTCTGTTGCCATATATTCCACAAATGGTCGAATCAGCAGCAGGAAATGATAGAATATCTTCTCTAGACGGATATAAAGGATACAATCAAATCCCTCTCGCTGAAGAAGATCAGGAGCATACTGTTTTTTTTCGCTCCAAGAGGGTTATATTGTTATACAAAAATGCCATTTGGTTTGCGAAATCTTTGGAGCAACATACCAAAGGATGGTAGAAAAGGTGTTTGCGAAATGGATACACAAAACATTGGAAGTGTATGTAGATGATATGTTAATAAAAAGTAAAGAAGCAACAAATCATGTCCAAGATCTGAGGGAAATTTTTGAGCAAATGAGACATTTTAACATCAAAGTAAATCCAGAAAAATGTATCTTTGGGGTTGCATCGGGAAATTTTTAGGTTACATCGTATCAAAAGAAGGAATACAAGTTGATCCAGTGAAAGTGCAAGCAGTTCGCGACATGCCAACACCAGCGACGGTAAAAGATGTACAGAAGTTAAATGGACTCTTAGCTTCGATGGGAAGGTTCATTTCGCGATCATCAGACAAATGTAAACATTTTTTCAATATACTCAAAAAGGGGGCGAAGTTTAGATGGGCAGACGATTGCGAGAAAGCTTTTCAAGGAATAAAAGAACATCTGACGAATATATTTATTTCTCAAAAGGCAGAACCAGGAGAAAAATTATTAATCTATCTTGCGACAACTTCGCATGCGTTAAGTGCTGTGTTATTGCGAGTAGACGCAGGAGTTGAAAAACCAATCTATTACATCAGCAAAACCTTCAATGCTGCTGAGAAAAATTATTCCAAGATTGAAAAACTAATTTTGGCATTAGTTTATGCAGCATTTAAACTTCGAATATATTTTCAGGCACATGAAATAAGGGTACTGACAAAAATACCAATCGAGTCAGTAATGAAAAATTCAAAAAGATCAGGCAGAGTTGAGAGATGGAATGCACAAATAGGACATTTCAAAATCAAATATGAAATATTATCTTCACCCAAATCACAAGTTGTTGCAGACTTCTTAGCAGAATTTCCTTTAGAAGATGATGAAGCTGTGGAAGAAATGATGGATATAGAAGAAGAACATGGAAATCCAAGAGATCTATTAACAAAGCCAAAAAGATGGGAAATATTGGTGGATGGATCATCAAATGGGGAAGGTAATGGAGTTGGAATTGTTTTGATTTCGCCAGAGGGCAACAAAATAGCTTTTTCCTTCAGATTGGAGTTTGCATCCACCAATAATGAGACAGAATATGAGGC
Organism: Papaver armeniacum; assembly: GCA_023531295.1. Lineage (NCBI taxonomy): Eukaryota > Viridiplantae > Streptophyta > Magnoliopsida > Ranunculales > Papaveraceae > Papaver > Papaver armeniacum. The sequence continues at coordinate 251,530 of JAJJWW010012496.1, forward strand.
TGTGATACATGCCCTGAAGTTCGCAATAGAAATGAAGTTTGAAAATGTGAGAATCACCAGTGATTTGCAATTAGTCATTTGTCAAATAAAAGGAGAATACACTACAAATGAATCATCCATGAAGAAATACAAAAAACTTGTTGAGGAATTGTCAGCGAGAATCCCAAAAATTAAATGGAGACACATATCAAGAAAAGATAATAGACTCGCAGATGCTTTTGCTTTTATCTCAAGTATGATGACAGAGACCATTTGTGAGATGCATAAAGATACAGACACTTTTATCACCATCAATCAATAAAGAAGAAGAAGAAGAAGAAGAGGTAGATGTAATGATAATAGAAGGTGGAGAACAAACACCTAATATCGAATATTGGAGAGTAGAACTTCAGGCATACCTGATGAGAGGAGAAACACCAAGGAATAGATTGGAGGTGCACAAATTAAAAAGCCGTGCGACAAATTATGAACTAAGGGATGGAATACTGTACCGGAGATCCTTTAACGGGCCTTCACTCAGATGCTTAACACGAAAAGAAGGAGAAGAAGTGTTAAAGATGTTGCATAGTGGGGATGCTGGCAATCACAGCGACGGAAGATCTTTGGCATACAAAGCGAAGATGCAAGTTTATTATTGGCCATATATGCATGAAGATGCGAAAAAAATATCAAGGCGTTGCGAAGATTGCCAAAGGCACGGAAAGAAAATACATGCACCTGGAGCACCATTAACGTCTTCAACAAGTGTATGGCCTTTTGGAAAATGGGGTTTAGATATTGTGGGACCATTTTTACCGGGATCTGGGCAAAGAAGATATCTGATTGTCGCTACAGACTATTTTACAAAATGGGCAGAAGTAAAGGCAGTACAACACATACGCGACAAAGATATTTTTACATTCATATTTGAGAATATCATATGCAGATTTAGAATCCCCGTACAGTTGGTGTCTGACAATGGGAAACAGTTTGAGGGACAGAATATAGAACTGTTACTTAATGCATTTAAGATAAAATGTGGTAAGTCAACTCCTTTATACCCTCAGGCCAACGGACAGGCAGAAGCAACAAATAAAACAATTGCAGATATATTGAAGAAGAAATTAGAAGGGAATAATAGAGCATGGTGTGAACAGGTGCATAATGAAGAAGTAGGAGACTTGCTGGAGAAAGGAGAGACGAGGTGGGAGAATCTTCGAGAATGAATACAAGGAACAACAGAGAAAATCAAGTTCAACCACCAATTCAACGTACATCACCAATACAAAATAGAACTGTGGATTATGACAGAGTGAGTGTACATACTTGGCGATCAGATTTTGTAGATGAAATGGGAGAAGAGCAGCAATTAGGAGACAATGGGCAAGAGGAGAGAGATCAAGAAATAATCGGAGGAATAATTCGTGGAAATGAAGAAATTGCAGCATTAGAGGCATTGAGGCAAACAATACACGAAGAAAGGCGGTTAGAAGCAGAAGAACGTGCGAATTTGACAAGGCAAAATCATGAATTGAGGATGGAAAACATAAGATTACAAAATAGGAGGTCAAGAAGCACTACAAGATCACGTTCAACATCAGTTAGAGAAGAAATAAGACAAAATTTTCCTATAGAAAATGCTAACGAAGAAACTCGAGAAGGAATACAAAATCTAGGTGAAGAACGTCGCGAAGGAAGAGAAGTATTGGAAGATCGTTATATTCAACGTGCTGAAATTCTTCAAAATGAACAGAATGATGGAATTCAAGGAAATATACATCGCCAGGGGTGAAATAACCAAGATGGCAGTGAAAATCAGGAAGAAGGAAAGAGAATTTTACATGAGAGAGAAATACAAAGAAATGAACGAGCAATAGAGGATGAAATTGAAAGACACTATGCTGAGCAAACACATTTAGCTCGCGAGAGAGAAAGACTAAGAGCAGAAGTGGAAGAACAAGAACTACAAGAGGCAATTCGACAGAATAACCATGATAATCGAGAAAGGAGGCGCGAACGAAACCGCAATAATGATAATATCAATGAAGAGTATGATAGAGTACAAAGGAGAACTGAAAGACGGCAAAAAAGGAGAAAATGAGAGATATGATGGTGTGCGAATTAATGGAAGAAGTGAAAGAGAAGATCGCAGAGAAAGACGAGAGGAAAATGATGAACAAGGAAGTCAAAATAGAGATGAACGCAGGAGAAGAGAGGCGGAATTGAAGAGACCAATGGATTCAAATTCTGGTATAAATGAACAAATTTTGAGAGAGTTAGCGGAAATGAGGGGAATGATAAATAATAAAAGAGGAGGAGGTAAGAGACAATTAGATGAAGCTATAGAGGAAGTTGCGAAAACTCCATTCACACAAGAAGTACAATTAGGAGGAATACCCCCAAAATGAAACTTGCCTGCGTTAACCAGCATTTTTGATGGAACAACTTGTGCCGTCCAACACATCAAAGCTTATGTGAGATGTATGCTACAATGGGAGAACCATGATGCAATATTATGCAAGTATTTCGCATCAAGTTTAACAGGAGAGGCGTTAAAATGGTTTGAAGGTTTGCCAAAGAACACCATAACATCTTTCAAACACTTACAAGCTATATTTTTAGGAGCATACATAAGCAACAATTCTTCGCGACCTAGCATTGAAGATGTATTTGGGCTGAAGCAAAGGGTTGGCGAAAGTTTGAAGCATCTAACTGTGAGATGGAAGACAATGTGTAGCGATATGGCTGGTCGTGTGGACGAAAGATATCTCATCCTATCATTCATCAATGCTATGTTCGCAACAAATCTGTTATACATTCAAATTTTTCAGAATTAAAAATACAATCACAATGACTAAGTTGCGAGAACTATAGGAGGATTATATTGCTCTTGAAGAAAAGAAAAATTAGATGGAATCATACCCCATTGCGAACACAAGTTCAAGAGCAACGACTGCAAGCTTATTGCCCAAGTTAATAAATACAGTGGCGAGCACCTCGCAAGGGCAACAAGAGAGGGTAATGGGAGATGGACAGCAAAAGCTAGTAGCTATGGGGAGCCGTGATCAGAAGAATTTGAGAGAGAGAGAAACTTCTATATCCGGGGTGGAAATAACAAAATCCAAAGACTTGATCAGCCACAATAAACGTATGGAGGTCATCAGCCGCAAGGAACTTATGGAGGTCAGAGGCAAAACTTTCACAGAGGACAGCGAAATCCTAAGATAATATGGGAAGAAATCAAAATGCCACCTTTGAATGCTAGTGTGGAGAAGATATGGGAAGCTATAATCCTAATGGAAAACATACCCGCACCATGGAACATGGGGAGTGAACCACCTCCAAGCTACAGAAGTAATGAATTTTGTTCTTATCATCATTTCCATGGACATACAACAAATGACTGCAGAAATATAAAGAGAATCATTCTCAGAATGATAGATCGGGGAAAATTAAATCACTTTCTGGTAGGACAAATGCAAACTCAAGCATTACCACCTCCTCTAGATATTCACAAGCCAAATACTGCAAAAGAAAGAGAAACGTTTGTGATTGAAGTTGGCGCAAAGGCAAAGAATCTGTTTTGTAATTCCATTGTACACTCGTATAAGACGATTGAAGATTTTCACGATAATACTCTCAGTAGGGTTTTCTCAAGAGATTATGATGATAGAGAAACAATGAACATTGCGAAGACATCGCCACTGGAAGAATGGAAAAAGCAGACTATCTCTTTTACCGCAGAAGAAGTACCTGAGGCTGGAGAAATGCATGACAACCCATTGGTGGTAAGATTGGAGATCAACCCAAAACCTAGTGAGGATGAAGATGATGAAGCTGAGAATTCTTGGGCAATTAACATAATTTTGATTGATACGGGGAGTTCCGTGAACATTCTTTTTTATCATACTTATAAAACTATGGGAGGAAAAGATGAAGATCTAATACCTTCAACGTACAAAATCTATGGTTTTAATAGTACTGCAAATAAGCCAAAAGGAGAAGTTCATATGCGAATTCCACTGAAAGGATTATCTTCTGAAATTTTATTCTGTGTAGTTGATGTGGAATCACCATAAAACGCGCTGATCGGACGACCATGGTTACATGAGATCTTAGGTGTCGCATCAACTTTTCATCAATGTATCAAATTCCCTCATCCCACTGGTGTTGGCATCATAAAGGGAGATTGGGTTGAAGGAAAAAAGTGTTATGAAGTTGATATAGAATCCTGCGAAGAAAGAGTTGCGAAGCAGAGGAATTGAAAAACAACATCAAAGAAAAACAAAGAGGTGAAAGATTAATGGTAGATGTAATAGAGCAAAGAGAGGAAGAAATGCTACAAAACCAAAAAATGATGAAGATAGGAATTGGCGAAGGCTTCGCAACAGACAAGAAAATGACAGGAAAATTCAAAAATACAGAGGCAGAAGGTAGCAGAAGTAAGAGACTTAAAGAATAACTGTAGTTGTTGATTGTCAGAGAAAAAATGGGGAGGAAGATGACAAATGTAAGTTGGGTCTTAAAAAAAAAAAAAATTCTTCTTTTATGAATAGCAGAGATGAGGTTGCGAAGGGAAGTTGATATGAAGAAGAAAAGAGGATATTATGAAAAATAAAGATATGATTGCGAAATTACAAAAGAATTAACATGCAAAAGAATCAACAAATTAATCAGACATAGGCGAACCACCTATGGCGTACACCCTAGTTCGCGAAATTAAAATTTTGTAAGAGGCAAATGTAAGACCTAAAGTGCGTCATAGAAGGGGGTACCTATTGCATGGCTCATGGAAAAGGTTACACCGCCCCTGGAACCTGAGTCATGGAGAATTGGGGTCAATAAAGCCCATCCAGAGGAGATACTTTGGATTTTCAATCTAAGCTTAAGACTTTGATTGGACGACCGAGGGTCTCTTCTAAGGAGTCAGCATTTGACCAAGGCGCTGAGGTACACGGTTGAGCCAAGAGTGCCTGGGGCATTTGAAGTGTCTCGGCCATTCTTGGCAAGTCTCGGCATATGCTGCACTCGGCCCAAAGAAAACTCCACTTAGGGTGCAGTCTCGTAACCATAAGCCCTATAGGCAAAAGGGATAAGAGGCTGCGAAAACAACTAGTTGTTGTTAAGACCGGATGGGGGGAGCTAGCCTTGTATGGCAGAAGTACGCCTCCTTGAAGGGGAAACCAGGGAGATGATAAGGGCGGCACCCTCCATTAGGGAGCTGATAAGTGTCTTAAAACGCAAATGTCATGAGGCTTTATTTTCGCAAGAAAATTAAGACTTGTCATATTTGTGCGACAATCCTGAAGAGGCAATAATACAAAAAATAAAGATAAGACGAGATCAATGGGTCAATACATGAAAGTGTAAGGACGTCCTGCGATTTCGTCGCAAGACGGCAATGTCACGGGGCTTTATTTTCGCAAGGATTTTTAGGCCTGTCATATTGCCGCAACAAAAATATCCTGCAGAGGCAACAATACTAAAGAAATGATAAGGCAATATCAATGGGTCATTACATGAAAGTGTAAAGACGTCCTGCGATTTTGTCGCAATGACAAGAGGTGGCACAGTAAGACCTTTAATTAGGAAGGCAAAATAAGACCACACAAGAGAAAAAGAAAAAGTGAGATCTTGGAAACAACCAAGAAAAACTTGCTTGCGAGAATTCAGCAAGAATGAGTTGCGACACTGAGGCATGTTACCATTTAAAAGTTATTTGCTTAATCTTTCATTTGAAAACAAATAACAGAGGCAAGTATGGGAATGAATAGATTAAGAACATGTTATTTATTTTCATATGATAGACTTACGCACTAATAGTATTAAAAAGATTAATAATATATTGATTAGCTGTATTGCAAAAAAGAATTGCTCCTTTAACATGTGCAGAAAGGAACAACAAAAGTAGAGCTTGTATTTGAAGATCCAAGAAACTCGCAGCAAAAGATTACAAAAGTAGAAGGTTAAAAGAATAAATGTACAAATATTACAAAAAGAGAAAGAAGAAAACGGAGCTATTCTTGTTTGGTTCTTCTTCTTCATCAGACCCTTCTACTTTGTCGTCTTCATCGGATCCTTCTACTTCGTCATCCTCATCAGATTCCTCTTCTTCGCTAGCATCGCTGTCAGAGATATCCAAAGAAGGCATATTTTCAGGGATTTCATCAAGGAGACAAGGGTATGAAGAATGAGGGATGGTGTTGTCATCACAGACTGTCTTAATAGTCTGATTGCGAAAGAGAACAGCATCATTTTTGAAATTCGCTACAGTAATTTATAGTTGTTTCTTTAACTTGGAATATTTATCATTTCGAAGAGAGAAGTCCTTTGCAAGTTGTTCTTTCTCAGATTCGAGTTCTTCAATTCTTTTGCGAAGTCTCTCCTCTGCCTCTGCGAACATATAACAATGAATCAGCAACTTAACGATAGCTTCATAAAAAACAAACAATTAAATAAAGAAGAATGATCAACAACCTTCTCTGTCAGAAATCATATCCCTAATCAAGGCCGTATGCTAATCGGTTGTCAGCCGACACAAAAATAAATTACACTTTCTTACTACTCAAAATATAAATATAGCAAGGGCAAGAAAGGATCGTTCCCACAGAGAGGACTTAGGTTGTCAAATTATTTCGGTTTCCTATAAATAACACCGGGGGGTTTTCTGATTTTTATATACTAAAATAAAATAAAAGCAAACAATAAAGGTAAACAAATCAAATCAAGGATGAGAAAGTATTGGTCATGGATTTCGTCTTCAATCACAAACATGTTTTCAACACAATAACTAGAATTGATATTTTAATCTCAACTTTTATCAAAGGCCCTAGAATACCTTGATCGCAAGAATATCCCGCTAATCTCCTCTTGTCATCAACAAACACATTAAAAGATGCGAATATGAATTCTATCTAAAATAACAACCTAACGTGTAAAAGCACTAATCAAGTTTAATTCCCTAGATGCATTAGGTTCTATGAAATAAGGCCGATCAAAGCAATCGAACGTGTAAAAGCACTAATCCGATTTAACAAAGGTTATGGTTCACATAAGATCATAAGAATATATCACTACAAACTATAATCTTATTTATGCTACTTGCAATCAGGAATTATCACTTTTGCGTATAATAACCCTAATCTGGCAATAAAGATGAAAGCAAACTCAATTGATTCGCGACTCGACTAAACAAGCATTCAAATCATGTAACAATATTAATAGTAAATCATAATCGATAATATGGAGACAAAACTAATTTATCATATTAAAACCCATATTTGGAAATCCAACTTATTCCATAACCAATAATAAAAACTAGTTACTCATATTCATGGAGTTCATAACAAGAAGGAAGAGAAAACCTATCATGTTTCTAAACCCTAGAAAACAAAAGTATAGGCAAAGATCCCCCTCCAAAAGTTATCTATTTTTCTCTCTACCCAGTAGTTGTACCCTCTGATGCTCGGCTACTTGGTCTTATATAGGCTTTCGCACCGACCATAGTTCTCCTGAATTTCCTTATTTGATAACGATCTTAGTCGGTCAACAGTGTTTCAGTGCGTATGGAAAACAGATGCTGATGACTCGGTGTAACAAGGAGCGTCGTATCAGGACGAACATGGCTTATGATTGGTTGGATCTTCAGTGGGGACTTTTTTTAAATCAACGTGTCATCTTCTAACACGGATTATACATACAACTCCACGTACAAAGCTGTACCGGATTCCCGTTTTTATCTTCTACGCGTTAGAAAATATCTCCAAGAGATAACTCTTTCTTTCCCTGTTCCCAGTTCTTCTCAAATTCGTCCACCGGCAACACTTATCTTCCCCCGACTGAATTCTCGGTCAAGAAACTCACCCCTTCGTCTCTGTTTTGTCGCTCTCAAGTCTTGTTCCATAACTGGGACGCGTTTTCTTTCCCCTGACTTCTCATTGTTTCAGAATAGCAGCCAACAATTCGAGCTTCCCTCTTCTCTTTATCTCCACCACAGACTCGAGAACCATTATCTTCAATTTCCATTTATGGCAGCAACACCACCAAGCTATCTCCTCATCATCACTGCCAATGGTAGTAGAAACTACCATTCCTGGATCATCATCAACCTTCATCGTCCAAAGCTCCATAGTCGTTACAGCCTCATTTACCTCCAACATAAACTCCCATCGATCACTGCCAATGGTAGTAGAAACTACCATTCCTGGATCATCATCAACCTTCATCGTCCAAAGCTCCATAGTCGTTACAGCCTCATTTACCTCCAACATAAACTCCCATCGATCACTGCTCATCACCAAGCTCAGCAATGGCAGCGGACCTTTCTTCCTCTCTGTTTCGTTACTGCCAAGATCAAACACAGGCTTTTTCCATTCGTGCCAGCATCGCCATCGTCGATTCCTTCTCAGTTGAATGCCATCACTAGACCACGATCAACATCACCTATATCTTCATCGTTAACGGAAGCAGTTCTCATTAATCATCTCTACCCCTTTTCTCGTCTGAAACTCATGGCTTCACCATCTCGTCTTTGCTGCCATGTTTCTCATCTTAACTCTCAGCAGCTACCACTGAGCCATGATCATCGTGATCATCATCACAACAATACCAAGACCTTCAGCACCATTCTCAAGCTCCATGAATCACCATGGCATCACCGATAGCAGCAGCCCTAGCTCTAAGCTCCGTCCATCTCTATTGACAGCATCATCATCATCTCGACTCCACCATCTACTGCCGATAATCACCATCACTGCCAACAACTTCATCATCCAATATCGATGATCAATGATCAACAATATCATCTTCCTATCGCCCTTAACACATGATACCCGTTTGTCTTCTCTCGAGCTCAACTGCCATGGTTGGAAGTATCAACAACCTCCCCTTTGATACCACAACAACAGCACCACCAGTCCGTCATCACTTCCCATCAGCATTACCGAGAATCAAAACCAAACTCGAGTTGTTCTTCTCCTGCTTCACTTTTTCCTATCTCAAGCTTCTAAGATGACTTCGAGCTTCGTTTATCCCCCTAACGACCAACCAAACAAGACTCATTATTTGCCGCTAGTTACCCATGCATACGAACCTGGTCGTGAACTGAAGAAATGCAATCTCGCCTTTTTTATTATTTTGAATTAAGGAAGATGAAAGCCTTGAGTCGAACATGTTGGTGTTGTTAGTAGAATTCAAATTCTGGCTTCCCCATTTATAAACGACCGAACTGCCTTTAGCAGTACCTTTGAACTCAACTGCCCCTTAACAAAGTGACTGCCCCTTAACGTACAGCGGGGGTCCTAATAGCACTGCCCTTAAAAATGACCATTGAGCCCTTTTAGTCTTCCGAGTTCTTTTGCCCATAACTTCTTCATACGAGCTCTGAATGACTCTGTTCTTTCGCCATTGCCTTCGTCTTCTCGTCCTCTACGAAATAATGACTAGAAATCCTCCATTTGCACGAGTTCCACTGGGTCTTTGGCCCTTCTTCACTTGTGAATTCACTTTTGTAGCTATTTTCACTTCTTTTTGGATGATTCACCTAATGAATGACAAATACAAGAAACCAAACGTAATATACAATAATTTGCAAGAAGATCAACAATTACTAGCATGGAATTGGAACCAAATATATGTAAATAAACCACTTATCATATGCTCAACTTGAAGGCTAACGTTAACACCTAAATTATTTCTGGCGTCATCTAGAACCTTCGCAGCCCAAGCGAATTCATCGTCATTGTTTATGAGAAGAAGGGAACGAATTTGATTCTCTCTTTCGCTAAGAATAGCATTTTGACGGATGGATTCATCCCGTTCAATTTGAACTTCAAGAAGAGTTTTTTGGAATTTCGCTAATGCTTGAGCACCTTGTCTAGCAATGCGATCTTTATCATCTATGAGATCACTAATTTTCTTCCTTAAAATATTAATTTTCTCTTTAGAACTAAGATACATACGTTTAAGTTGGTTGGCTAAGCTTAAGCTAGATCTATGATCAAGTTTTAAGAGGCGAAATCTGGATTGAAGTTCATTTAGAGGAAGAGATTTAATCTTGTTATTTGAAAAACTATCCAAAGAATCGTTGAGATGAGCAAGAAGAGCATCATCATCCATAGGTTCAGGAAATGAATGAAGAAGAATGGCTTCATTAGAAAGGTTATAAATTTCTGCGAAAATGATAAGTCAGATGAGGGAAGATAACAAGAGAACAAAACAAAGGAAAAGGGAAATGTTTCATACCATAAAGCTGTTGTTTGGAGCTCTGAAGGCTAGAAATCTTATTCTTCGGAGTAGCAGAGTTAGCTTCTAATTGCTTGTTCTTCTCGCGAAGAATGGCAGCTTCAGTTTCTAATTCTTCATTTCTCTTGCGAAGAGCAGTAGCTTCAACTCCCAATTCTTCATTTTTCTTGCGAAACTGAAGATTCTTCTTTTCGAGAATATTGCGCCTCTTTTCAAGATCTGAGGCAACAGCAAAGGAAGCTCTCTCGGACTACAAAAGAAAACAAAGAAATTAAAAAGATATAATTTAAAATCAAAACTATGAAGAAATAGGGGGATAAAGACATACCAAAACACCAAGTGAATTTAGAAAGCTGGGAGTCACTGATCTGGAGACCCCATGGAGAGATTCGTCACTCTCTAACAAAGGAGCATCGCAGATACTCGCGAGGGCTTGGCATGTACTGGAGAGGCGATCATCTCCCATCCCTTGCATGGAATCAGAGAAGATGCTGGACAGTTATGCCATAGAAGAGTCGGTTGGAAGATTCTCCTTACGAGAGAAGTATCAACATCATCATTATCTTCATCATCAGAACTTTCGCTGGATTGAAGATGTGAAGGAGAGGGAGAATGGATCTTTCGTTTTTTAGAAGGGGGAGCAATAGACTTCTCCTTGCGATGAGGACCCTTATTTTTGCCTTTGGCCTTCTCGGTATTTTCCTATTCTCCAACAATTTCAACGCCAACCTTCGCACACGAATGAAGATAAGAAACAGAGGCAACAATATTGTTAAAAATAATAAAGAAAAGTATTTCTTACTTCATCCGTGATCGAACGGAGTATTGCTAAGGTACTCTCCTTAGCATTTCTTTTGTAACTTATCCTCAACTTGATAATCTAAAAATTTCGCAAGATTAGTAGATATAAAAAGAAGTGAAGATTACAAGTTGAGCGAAATTTAGGAAGCATACCTCTTTTGCTTTCTCGGGCCAATTAAATACCCAAGGCTGATAATCGGCGAGATTCGCAAGAAGCACATTTGAACCTGAAATATAAGGTCCATTCAAAAATAGCGAAAAAACGCACCATTTGTCGTCTTTGGAATGGCGAGGAACGTTGTTCTTGCCAGAATGCCAATCGATATCCTGCATAAGTATTTTGTCGCTGGGAACATTTTCTCTTCTCTTCAAGCGTGCACCCCAGCGAGTTCTATCGTTCTTCATGTTTATTATTTCATAATTTTCGAAGAAGTTCTCTACTGAATACTTTTCAGCCAATATCTCTAAGTCCGCATATTTAGGATCCTTGACTTCATTAGGGTAGAGAGATCCCTTACCAGCACCACGATTGGCGAACTCAAGCATCAAGCGGATACAATCTCCACTTACTTGGTATATAGCTCGCGAGAATTTCGCATGAGCAAGAATTTCGTAAAACAAAGGAAGATCTGGGTTATAGAGAGGAATGGGAAGACCAGCGAGAATCTGACCTAGCGAAATTATGATTTTTTTGATCATCACAATGATGATCAGTAAACAGTTTTGCAGAGAGAATGGATTTAGATTCTTGATTGGGAATAGTGGATAATGTGAAACCTTTCTCTTGCAAATCCTTTTGAACCTCTCCCAAAAGAACTTCATATCTGCGTCCAACTTGAGGCATCTTTCAGAGTATGGGAATGAAGAGAAGATTAAAGATCAACAGAAGTAAAAAGAAAAAGATTTACAAAGAGAAAGCAGAAATTACGGAGAGATGAAGAAGAGAAATTGCAGAGAAAACAAGAAAGAGAGTAAAAAAGAAGAAGAGAGGAGTAAGAAAAATATATATATAGAGAAGAATTCTCGAAAAGGCAAAAACATTTAATGCAAAGAGTATACATGAACGGTTGAGAAAGGACGGTTGAAAAAGACGTGTCAAGAAATGAATGGAAGAAGGGATACGTGTAATAAATTTTGTGTAAAAGTACGAAGTCATGTCAAAACAGATAAGGATGAACAGTTGCGGCATTTTGAGTAGATTAGTTCTCATGACATTCTCTCCTTCACAGAGAAGACATGAGAAGAGGCAAGATGTAGGATCAGAATATCGCAACACCGACGCCCTTGCGAAATCCATAAACGACACATTGCGAAGATAACGCAGACGAATAATATAAATGACGCAACAGATGACGACATCCAGAAAACGAGAAAGGCGTGAAAACCTAGCGAGATTTAGGAAGTGTTGCGAGGTTTTACACTTGTACACTTGCGAGAATGTCGCAAGTCAGATCCGAAAATAAGGGATAACTTAGCTGTCATCCAGTCCTATATAAAGAGCCGAATAGGCTTATGAAAGAGAGAGATCTTTTGAGAGAGTGGAGATTAATTTTAGAGGAGAGAGAAAGTTTAGAGTTGTAATAACATTCTTGATTTCACTTCCTTCTTGTAAAATTTCTAACTCAATTAGTAAAAGGATTGGTTATTGATCTTAAATATGTGTTAGATATTATGAATTCTTGTGAGGTGTGTATTGTAGGATTTCCTGCAATTACAGAGACAATCCCTAATATTCCGATAGTGCCAGAAATAGCAACTTTGAAAGCTTTGTTGAACCCGACTAGGACTACTCGTCCCTCGTGTATCAGGTTAGTTGAAACAGAAGCAAATTATGAACTTAAACCTGGGACCTTACAGTTGCTCCCAATCTTCTTAGGGAAAGAAAATGAAAACCCCTATTTCCATGTTAGGGACTTTGAGGAAATTTGTAGTACCCTAAATATTAGAAACCTTGATGATGATGCTTTGAAACTTAGGTTACCCTTTTTCCTTGAAAGATAAAGCTAAATCGTGGCTATATAGTTTGGCTTTTGGTTCAATTGAAACATATGAACAACTTACATCTGCCTTTTTGAACAAGTTTTTCCCTAGGCACAAAACATCGTCTATTAGGACGCAAATTTGCACGTTTTCTCAACAAGAGGGAGAATCTTTGTATAGGTATTTGGAAAGGTTCAATGATTTATTAGCCCAATGTCGTCATCATGGTTTAGAAAAGGTTAGGTTAGTTCAGATCCTTTATGAGGGTTTAGATTATTACACTACGACCACAGTAGAATCTATGTGTACAGGTGGGTTTAAAAACCAAACAGTTGATGAGGCGATGACATATTTGCATGAAATCGCCGAAAAGACCCAACAATGGGAAATAATAGGGAACCCCAGAAAACAATTCTTCTAGGCAGAGGAAACGTTAATAGGGTAGAAGGAGTCTATGAATCAGATGCCAAAATTGCAACAATAGCTAAAAGGTTAGAAGCTTTAGAATTGGGTCACACTAGTAGTCGGGTGGAGCCTTTTTGGGAAGGCCATACTATGGAAGAGCAAGCCAATGCTATTTACAATAACACTAGATTCGATAACTCTCAGAAGTTCGACCCATATTCAGAAACTTATAACCCTGGTTGGAGAAACCATCCGAACCTTGCGTGGTCTAAGGGCCAGAGTCTAGGTCAGTTTAGTAATTCTAATGTTCCCCCAGGTTTTGTCTATACTAAGAATCTTTCAGGACCATCTCAGTTTCAGAATCAGTCCGATAAGAAAATTTCAAGTCTAAAAGAAACTCTCATCTCGTTTATTCGAAACACTGATAAGATTCACCAAACACTTTCACATGGCATAGAATAAAGTAAAAATATAAGCCAAGCTAATTCTCAAGCTATTTCCGAGTTAAAAGACCAGGTTAGTCTGATAAATGAATCTTTGAGAGAAAAAGGTAGGTTCCCTAGTCAAACACAACCCAACCCTAGAGGAGTTCATGAAGTAGGTGCAAAACCATCACAACAGTTGAATTCAATTAGAACCCTTAGGAGTGGTAGAGTAGTAGACAATCAGGTAACCATGCCCGATAGTGAGCATACTGTAGTACACCCCTCAGGACCATCCATAGCTGAGGGGACTGATAAAATCTCTGATGATGCCAATTCGGTTCCTAAGAGGCCCTATTTTATGCCTAGAGCCCCATTTCCGCACCTACTAGTACCAACAAAGAGTGAATCCAACTTTAATGACATAATGGAGGTTTTTAAGAAAGTTACCATAAACCTTCCGTTACTAGAAGAAATTAGGCAACTGCCGGCTTATGCCAAGTTCCTTAAGGATATGTGTACGTGAAAGCTAAAGCTTAGTGTCCCTAAAAAAGCCTTTTTAGCTAGTCATGTAAGTTCGATCATTCAGAACACCACAAATCCTAAGTATAAAGACCAAGGTGCCCCTACGATTGCTTGCACGATAGGAAAACACAAGGTAGAGAAAGCTTTACTTGACTTAGGAGCTAGTGTGAACTTACTTCTGTACCATGTGTACTTACAGCTAGGACTTGGTGAATTGAAACCTACCAAGATAACACTGCAGTTAGTTGGTAGGTCTGTTAAAATTCATCGTGGTGTGATAGAGGATGTTCTTATTAAGGTCGACAAGTTTATTTATCCTGTGGATTTCGTAGTCCTAGATACACAACCTGTCCCTGACCCAGAAAACCAAATACCGGTGATTTTAGGTCGCCCATTTCTAGCCACATCTAATGCTATTATCAACTGTAGGACTGGACTTATGAACATATCCTTTGGTAATATGACCACTGAACTAAATGTATTTAATGTTACTAGACAACCTTCCGATGATTTAGAGGAAGTGAATATGATTAGCACTTTAGTTCATGATCTAGTTCAGGATAATTGGGACGACACTTTATTTGGTGATTCTTTGGATGAATTTGATGAGACAATTTTGTTAGCTCATATAGATGACCAGACTTTAGAACTAGAAGAAGCTCTCAAACATTTTAAGGACTCGATAGACCCAGAAATTCAGGCAATAATGTTAGGTCTTTCTGAGAGTAACGATGACCCTAAGTTTGGGGGTAGAGAACTAGAAGAAGCTTTTGAGTATTTTAAATACTCCGAGGATCCAGAAATCCAAGAAATAGTTAGCGGTTTGTATGAGAGTAGTGATTACCCTAAGTTTGGGGGTAGTGATAGTTCTAGTAATTGTCAAGTCTTCCCCTTAGAAGTCCTTAACTTGGGACTCGATCTTTTTACATCCGAGGTATTACTTGAGTCTCTTCAGACACCACAACCCGATCCCCCTGATACTGTCCAGGGAGAAATTAAGCTATTAGAAACCCGTTATTCGGATGAATCTGTTTGTCAAGACACTCATATGAAGCCCAATTGGTCGTCCCAGATAGATCCAGTTGTCTTGCAAGAAACTTTCGATAAGGTTGTGCTCCGTTTGTTCATTTTTCTGATCCTCTGCAATTGTCTCATTTTAGTGGCATTATTATTTGGTTTTGATGATCCACAGTTGTTTCGACTATTGATATGTGATTTGAAAGGGTAATTAGCCATTTTATGGGTACGTAATGTCTGGCTGAAG
The DNA here is from genome assembly GCA_023531295.1 of Papaver armeniacum. Classification (NCBI taxonomy): domain Eukaryota; kingdom Viridiplantae; phylum Streptophyta; class Magnoliopsida; order Ranunculales; family Papaveraceae; genus Papaver; species Papaver armeniacum. The sequence goes on from JAJJWW010012496.1 coordinate 267,148, forward strand.
ACGTTAAACTTAGCACTTCTTGGGAGGTAACCCAATATTCATGCGACACGGTAATATCTTTCCTTATCTCTTTTGCTTCAAATGGTAACAGTTTCTCCTTGTTCATGCTTTTAATTTTATCTTTAGAACATTGAGGACAATGTTAGATTTAAGTTTGGGGGTATGGGAGAAACTTTTTAGTTGCGATAAATAAACTTATGTTACTCTAAGTGATTAGGTGGGGCCCATTTAATCAAGTTATTACCGATGCTAGGGTGAATTAGAGTGATTGAGATACCAAGTAAAAAAAAAAAAAGTGAAAAAAAAAGTGAAAAGAAAAAAAAAGTGAAAAGAAAAAAAGAAAAAAAAAAAAAGTGAAAAAGAAAAAAAAAAAAAAAAAAAAAAAAAAATGAGACAAGACCATCTGACCAACGGAATAAATTCAATAAAGTCGACCACTGGAACCCTTGTATATGCCAGTTGTGTTGACCTAGAGTTAGGATTATTGACCACTGGTTCCCTTGTATATGCCAGTGTGTTGATATTAGTCAGACTAGTATCTCAGTCCATTAGGATAGGTTCATTTTGGCGGAGGCCTTCGGACAGATATGGGAAACACCATTCACTTAGTAAACATCAAAACCATCTATGTTTTTCTCTATATCCATCTTCTTGATCTATCCATGTGATTAGTTTTGACTCGGGTATTGATGTCCATAGTGCAACTATCTGAGTAGAGCTTTGTGACTTATATATGAATTTTAGTATGTTTGAGTGCAAACTCGTGTACAACAATTGGAATTTCGCATCAGGGTACTTCCTCTTGTAGTCAATAAGTAAGCCAACCAAGGAGATTCTTTAGTGCTTTCCAAGGTTCTGCATAGATAGCTAGGGTCTGGAGAAAAAGGTTTTGTGGGTACACCTCTGGTAAACCCTCCCGAGACTATAACTCGGCCACTAGGGCCACCTAGGGGTTTAAAGGCTTATTGCATACGCTAAATGCAATCGACGATGCTACTGACAGTGAGTTAGGATTTTATTTTTGGATTTGATTTTCTCGAGGACGAGCAAATAATAAGTTTGGGGGTATTTGATAGACGCATTTATGTGTCTATTTTGATCTCATTTGTCCATTTTGTTAGTACCCATTTTTGTACTTATTATGGTGTTTTGTGTATTTGTAGGTATTTTTGAGAAATAAACATTTTTGGAAAAATCAGCTCCAAAAGTTGCGCGCGGAAGACACTTGCTATTCGGACCCCTGAAATGGATAAGGGGTACCCAAATTACTAAGGGGCACCCCCATGGCATCACCAAAGGCAGCTGCTAAAGGCACCCCTACTCTGGATAGGGGGCGCCTCATCTTCAACTTTCAAAAATCAAAACTGGCGGGAAAATGGCAGCAGCGTACAAGCATGGTTGGAGGTGGATTTCTCGGCAGATTGAGTGAGATTCAATGGCCTAATTTCGTTGGGCTGGACTCCCTAGAGAATAACAGGGTGCGTATGGGTGTTTATATCGATCAAGTTGGGCTGGAAATCATGTTAGAGCAAAACAGAGGTAATAAAGGGTTCGGGTCTCTGTTGGCTTGATTTTGGAAGTTTCAGGGAGATTAAATCGCGGAAAATCCTTCCTAAGATACGTAATTACCTAATAAAGAGTTTGGGATGATTTGGAAAGCTTGGAAACGCGTAAAACAATTCGGCAGAGAGATTATTGCCGTGGCTTGCACGGAAAGAAAAACAGAATTATAATCGGGTTTTAAAGAGTTTGGAGGTGTATAAAAGGTGTGCTCGAGTCCCAGAGAAGGGTATGGAAGTTTAGAAGAAGTTAGGGGAAGTTTAGAACACCACATTGCGAGAAATCAAAGTTGCAGGAATTGGAGTTCTGCTGGTGTAGGAGGAAGAACACGAAGAACAAAGGCTTTCTAAGACAGTCGTTTAAGGGGGTCTTAAATACAACAACAATTCAACAGTGTATACAACAGTTTAGTCAGTTTCTTCTTAATACTGCTCTGTATGAACGCCGATACACGATTACAAATCCATTGTGTTATTATTTTTCATCCTTTTAATCAACTTTTGGGCTATAAACATGTATTTTGAGCAAGTGATTAATATGAGGAGCTAAACCCCTTTGCTGAGGCGACGGAAGAAGCTATTTTTCCAACAAATATGTGGTAATATTTATTTAATTAATTTCTGCAATTCTTTTTATGATTATATGCATTGAATCGAACTTAAAAAAAAGGATTTTTGCTAACTCTTTGTGTTTTCACTTGATGGTGCATGCTTAGCTTAGGCTCTTGATGTTCCATGCTTGAGATTAACAACCAAAAGATTTCGAAAATCTACTTGTCTAGGCAAAATATAAGAATCACTTTAAACGTAAAGAGTTGCACGAATATTGATTAGATTAAATCACATAAAATTTGGAGATTGGTGGAATCCTGAGTCTCAGTGCTTTTAAAATCTTGATAACAACCTTCTTTGAGTTTTCTAGTTTTATTTGAATCTAAAAAAATCCTTCACAAGTCTGAGAGGAACGACATCTTTCTTACCACTTTACTACAACTTAAAAATCACATCATGCAGCTTCATGTCACTCTCTGTTGCAGTTTAAGACCACCATACCCAAGACTCCATCTACTATCCCAGTTCATGTACATTATCATAACAACCTTCCATTGCCTGTACCTACATCTTCTTGTTATTTCTCAGTTCATCTCATCTGCTTCCAACATCATCATTGACTCCATCTTGTCTTGCACCTGTATCTCATACTCAATCCCATTCATTCTCAGCTCTGCACTGCCTCCAACAGTCCACAACTTCCCTGTAATATGTAGTATCACCAAGTATTCAGCAGCATCACTGACTCTATCTTGTCTTGCACCTGTATCTCATACTAAGTCTTATTCATTCTCAACTCTGCACTGCCTCCAACATTCCACAACTTCCCTGTAATATGCAGTATCACCAAGTATTCAGCTGCTCCATCTCAGGCCAATGACACTTGCAATCCCCATTTCATCCATTTCTCAAAAAATTCAATAAATAACACAATCAACTTCAACTTGAAGTGCAATTCTCAAAAACCCATTCTACAATTAACCATCTCTGCCATTAACATAACCTTCGAATTAAACCCAATTTCATAATAAATCAACAACCCCCAACAGTACCAACATTCACTGAATCACCCAAAATTGAATTCATCGACGTTCTTCTTCCTTCACTGATTTCTTCAGTTAAATTCTTGCCTGAGACTCATAAATCAAACCCATTACTGCAACAACTATCTTCTCTTCTCGACATCAATAACCACCAGATCCCCTTTCTTCTTCTCGATCTGAGCCAAACCCATCACTCTCAATTCTCTGTAATCAACCGCAAATTCAAGACAAACCTTATCTCAACATCATCACACGTAAATTGTATCTTGAATCACTTTGGATAATCTTCACTGTTGATAACTCAAGTTCAACCCATCTTCGATTCTTCCATTTCAAATCTGATTTCTCTTGGTCTCTGAATTTCTGTAAGTCTCAGATTCACTACAAACCCTAATTTGATATCACATCTCTTCATCTACTCCATTTATTCATCGATTCCAGGACAGTGATTTCGAGATTTGAATTTGTTCTTCTCTTCACTTCGAACTGAAATTGCAATATTGCAGGGTCAGTGATTTCGAGATTTGATTGAAGTCGAAAACCTAAATCTCGATTTCTAGATCTGTTGAAAACCAAACGTATAAAATGTAGTGGCGGCGATTGAGATGGTGATGGCGGCGGCGATTGAGATGCAGATGGTGGTGGGAGAGATGCAGATGGTGGTGGTAGGAGAGATAAAACATTTTCTGAGATTATGAGTTGAGGAAGAATGAAGGTGGAAGGTTAAAAAAGGAAGTCAACAAATTATGATTTTTTTTTGGACTTGTTTTTTACCCCTCGAGGGTGTTTGTGCAAAGCCCATGGATAGTAGGGGTAATAATAACATTCCCACATTATGGAATATGGATAGATCTGTAATTTGTTGTTAGTTACTTCACTTTCGCATGCACCTGAATGGATTTAATGAATTTTTTTTTATAAAGAATTATCGTGTCCATGAGTTTCGAGGAGGTGAGATTTGGAGTTAGGACGTAGGGTTAGGCAGCTGGGCGTCACTATTTCTTTTGGAATAGAGTATGAGAGAAATCATAAACGCATTCCTTATATTCACTATCTTATTATATGAAGCTTGTTATAGGGGCGGAAGGAAGTATTAGAGGGGCGAACTATGATAATAATGTCTATCTAGTTGGTTAGGGGGTGTCCAAAATGGTATTGTAAATTGTCTAGATTACCCTCCCCATTTTTTAACCTAAATCAAAGCTAAATGGAAAATCTGTTTTCTTTCTTCTTCTCTTCTCCTCCTCCCATCAAAGCTAAATTGAAAAGCTATATTGTAATGACTTATATGAGGTATGTTTTGAAAACCCAGTTAGGGTTTAGTTTATTTTGTTCGATTTAAGTTTAATTTCTATCAAAAATTAGAGTTTTAGATGAAAATTGAAATTGAAATTTTTGGGTTTATGTGAGTTACGGTTGCTTTTAACTCAATTACGAACCGTAGCTGGAGATTTTGATGTTGTTACGGTTGGTAATAGTTCAATTACCAACCGTATGTTCTTATATCTGAGAATTTTCTTCATTTCACTTACGGTTGATGTCAATACCAGAATTACGAACCGTAAATAACCCTGGAGCCTAGAGTTCAGAAAGGTCACCAATTATGTTCATAACTAAATTTCGAGATGAACCGTAAATACTGTTACGGTTGGTAACCATTTTAGTTTACAAACCTTTGGTTACCAAATCAGAATTGGTTTCACGATTGGGTTTTTCCCATATTTAACCAGTTACGGTTGGTAGTTCATCTTTTACGAACCGTAACTAAGATTTATGGTTGGTTACGAGAAAAATTCCAACCGTAATTAGCTCTGAAAATGTAAAAAGATTGAATTTCTTACGTACTTTAGATAACTTTCACCAACAAAAAGCTAGTTGGGACTAATTTAGAATTATACATGGTCATTTTTTTTTAACTTTGAGCAACAAAAATCTAGGGTTTCACAAATATCACAAAAAAATTTCTTTTCTTCTCCTTTAAACTTTTTTTTAAGCTCTAAAATCTACTTTTGTTTTGATTTAGAGTTAACTGAAGTGAAACTTAATCATTAACACTAAACTATGTAAGGGTTAATTAGTCATTATCAAAAAAAAATTGATAAGGGGTTTTGAAATTACCATCTAATGACCATTTTTGTCCTATTATAACCGCCCCTCTCTAATGAAATCCTCTGCCCCTATAACAGGCTTCTATTATATTCACCATGCCGTCATGCACCTTTTCACTTTTTATATTGGAGGAAATAGATGGAAAAGTCGGTTAAGATTTTTTGATCTATTTGAAAAGTCTGTTAAATACTTTTGTTTTCCCCTTTTAATTAAGGTCATTCTAGCATTTGCTAAGGGATGATACCAATCCATATAGGGCAAAGTAATCTCAGCTGTTGGGTCCTGGATTGGTAACTTCCCCTAGCAGAAGTGGTATCAGTCTTTAGCGATCGTGCTGACTCCTGAAGGAGAACAAGGTTCACAAATCTTGTCTCTTTCACAATATAAAATGAGTTTTTAATCGAGCAAAAAAATAAATAATAGTAATAATTAGAAAAGAGTTTTACATAGGAAATCACATAGAGAAAACCAGATAAATTAAAAATAGCCCGGAAAAATGTCAGCTTTTTTCTGTGTTTGTTGTTGGTGCAAAAAGCTTAATAAACTATGTATACCATCTCTACTTTTTGTTGGGAAATTAAGACCTCATCCCAGCAAAATACAAGTTTACAAAGGGCAATTAGTGATTTAAACCAAACAGGGAGAAATAATAAAGACATGAGATAAAGAAACACACAACAACAACGCAAGATAAACAACGTGGTTCACCCTTACAGACTACAAAAGAAAAACTACGACCAACACCACCAGAGAAAATTCCATTATAAACAAAGACTATTACATGCTCTTTTCAGAACCCACAAAAGAAAATTGAAACAGAAAAGAGTTACCAAGACATACTCGAGAACACCATTGAAGAAACTATAGAAGTCAACTTTCTAAACCATTATTCAAACCAGCCTCATGTTTAACATTGCTATGACTCAACATAACAAAGTTGACTCTAGTAATCTAATCAAGCGACTTATGAGTTTTGATTCTAAAATATGACAACCAACGCTTGCGGGTTCAACCGAGCAAGTGTTTCTAATGATTCAAGCATAGATGTTCAAAGGTCCTTAACAATATTAGTTCAAACGATTTATTGTTCAAGAATTAATTTTTGGATTAATTAAAAATTTCCCAAGAAAATGACTTTATCATTTGGGAATGTTTCAAACATCATAAGAGAGAAATTCAGAACTTCCGATATTTTGGCTCAGGGTAGGTTGGCGAACCTGTTCACAAACCATGGATATACGAGTTTGAAATACGAGGAAGGTTGGCGATCCGGTTGCAAACCGCAAGTTCGGTTAGGGACGATTCGTGAACCCGGTTCACGAACCGTGGCGATCTAATTTTTTTCAAGTTGGTGTAAAAGGCTAGCAGTTGGCGAACCCGGTTCACGAACCGAGTCCATCTGAGTTCTCGAGCCGAGTTAGGATTGTTGAACCCGTTTTGCGAACCGTAACACCCTGACTCGTAAATTATTGCCTTACGGTTCTGTTGATGGGTGAAAACTACTCCTGCAGAATTTGGTAATTTGGGGTGTGGATGAGGAATGAATCTAAACCTTCAACAAATGCACTTTGCGCGGTGAGTGCTTGTAGATTCGAGAGATCAATACCAGGCAAGTCCGGCCTAAACCAAGAAATGGCCGTTTCCCGGACTTGTTTCGGTCACAAAGTGAAGGAGATGGGGTTGATCTTAGGGAGGGAAGCGAAGAAGGTGTTGAGATTGTGAAGGTGTTGGCTTGCTTATGACTTGGGGCAGAAGGATGAGCAAGCTTACGGTTGATGCAAGCGTGCTCGAGTGTTTGAATACGGTTTTTTGTATTAACACTTAGTTTCTGTCGTCTGAACTTGTATTGTTCTCCGTATTCCTTGTTGTTGGAAAATAGGGCGGAGAACCTATTTATACAAGTCATTGAGCCTCATTCACGTTTCTCGTGGGAAGTGGAGGTAGTGGAATGGTGGAGTAGTGGAGTTGTGTGTCGGTAACACACGACCAGTCTTGCCCACTTTTCCTGTTCATCTCTAACCGTCCATGACTTCCTAACACGTTCTTGTGATGGCGCGTTGCACGATGCACGCTGTAAACCGCCCACCAATATCAGTAAGTATCCCCGATTTGCGACATGATTGATGTACGGAATGTGGATCGTGGATCCACGAAAGATAGCATGTAATCTTCAATTGAATAATGCGTTATTGAAAGTCGATACTTGTGAAGTATCTTGCATTACGGTGTGGTAAAGTGATGGGTAATGACTCCTCACTAACCAAATAACTCCCGACCAGGGTTGTATAACCAAGTGGTGAGGTCGGACGGACGAGATGATGTTTGAGACACTCATCTGCGACCGTTAGTGAAATTAGGGTTTTTAAAGAGGTGCGCAAGCATCACTCTTTAGCTTGGTCGAAACCAAGCGTGGGAAGGATTTTTGAGAGGACCGACCATACATGCGTGTTGACGGCATGATGGTGTAGGTGCTCGTATTCCGTTCCCTCATGAAAGCGCGATCTCGGGCGCTCTCGATTTGACCGTCAAAGAGGAGTGGTCGAGATTGATTTTGCGATAAGAATTTGATACCGCAAGAAGCCGCGCGCCATACCCTTTTCAGTAGCGTTTTCCAAGACGACCTAGCTTGGTCGGTCTTGGCCGGTTGGTTTGGCGTGTAGACGGTAGGCTGATGTTCACGCCTATGTCTTACCGTCTCATGAAACGTGATCTAAGCCACCCAATTCGTCCGGTGAAGTTGAGTGGTCGAGATCGATTTGCTATTTGGGAAGTGTAGCCACGCATGTTTGAGCGGGCGTTTTGGATTGGCCAGGCATGATATGCCTTGGCCGACCGCATGGAGAGGTAGATGGGCCCACGGTGGTCATGCTGGTATGACCGGACCGCTCGATTTGATCTGTGACCCTCCATTCGTAAATGGGAGAAGATGGACGCGCGTGATGGCTCGAACCCTAATTTTGGCTTTCAAAGCGCGCGACCATGCCATTTGGTGGACGATTGTGTTGTAACCAACCATGGTTGGTTTTGACCGACCCAGTCAAGTGTGTGGCGGTCACATGGTGATTGTGTCGACATGCTCCGGGCCTTTGAGTCTATATCTACACCCTCCATCTATACTGCGAAGATGGATGGTTGAGACTGCATTTTGCGGCACATGTAATATGCCGCAAACCCTAATTTAGGGTTTTCCGTCCATAATGCTTGGTACGGACGGTTTCTTGGCAAGCAAAGGCCAATAGTCGACCATGCGGGTCGGGCCGTGTGTATTCCATACCGCTTGGGGGTGATGGAATTGATGCGGGGTCGTCCAATCATGCTTGTGGAGTTGGATGATCGCGATCGGATCATATCCAGGGACCGATATGGTCAGTCTTAGGATGCTCAATCGGGCTAGTATAACACACCGAGAGGGGCTCAATCGGGCTAGTATAACACACCGAGAGGGCTCGGGCTAGTATAACACACCGAGAATCGGCACATGCACGGGTATTTCGTACATGGTTTCATTATAGTGCTTGGAGGTTCGTGTTACTCGTAAGAGTAACACTCGGTCGTCATGCCACAATCGATAATGAGTACAGGAAATACAAGGCTGATATGAAATTCACGAGGAAGGGATTGTTGCTACATGCTCCAACCGGAGGAATTTCATGTATTCACTGAGAATGGGATTGTTGCTACATGCTCCATTCTTGGCGAATTAAGTGAGGAGTATCCGTCACTTATAAACGGCTTTATCTTTTACAAGATGTCAGCGCATGATTTTTTCGGGTTACTTACAAATTTAACCTTAAACGAAAATCCACCATCAACATTAAGTCCCCGCCTAGCATATAATGGTTGCACTATTGTGTGGTAGGCATGAGATGGTGACATACGAGAAATGACCAAGCTAGAGTGAATACATATTTCTGGGATAGTTTCACATTGTCGGGCGTTTCCGAAGGCTGGGTCGGTCTTGATTAAGGATGCGAAGGAAGCAGGACTTGATCCGGTGAGTCGCTTTGGTTCCTCGTGTACATGTATGAGCTCGGCCGCTCCTTGGTGTACTTCCTTAGTTATACACGGCCTTCCTCGGGTATATTTGATAAGCCTTGTTGATTGTTATCCCGAATTAGTAGCCTTCATAGTTGGTAAGTAGAGACTTCTCTTCCTTGCGGGATTACATCGACTTGTGAGATTATAAAGAATCATCTCAACGTGGTCGTTTATTCTATATCCCAGGTATCTCAGGTACTGCTCTGATTTTCTGATTAGCTGATCGATAGTTTTGATGATCCTCTCTTTTTTTTTTTTTTGTGTGCTCATAACCTCTTCTTCTCTGCAGATTATCATGGAAGCGGTAGACGCTCATTCTGTTGCTTCCCAGAAAGAAGTTTTGAAGTTGACAAGCCTCGAAAACCATGCGCATGGAGAAGTGATGGCTAAGATCGATCTTCCTCTTCGTGAAGTCGGCTGTGCTATACAGGGGATGTCTATCTCCCACCTTCGTATTGTCAGAGGACGTATCTGTGCACTTTCACTGCAATTGACATGGAGGAGCGGCGGAGGCGCGAGGAAACGCCGCAGAACACTAGTAAGCGCAAGGGCGAGAGAGATTTGCGGCCCAGCGGTTGAAGAGGCGGAGAGTTGAGCATGAACGACCCCGAATGAAGGCAAGTGTGATTACCCGGTTCAGGACGGCGTGATAATCCTTGATTCGTCGATACAGCACGAACACGAACATTCGAAGGCAATTTGCATGGCCCCGGTGTTGCTATGCCCTTTGATGCTCCTGCGTGAAGATGTTGGGATGGAGGCGGCTGCTGCTGCTGCGGCGGGGATGCCCGTGCGAGAAGTTGAGAAAGATCAGGAGGGAGGTGCATCGGCAGTGACGGAGCTGACGGTGATGTGGGCGAGACCAGACCCTCTTGATGATTGAAATTTCTTTTGTTTTGTTTTTCTTTCCAAGTATATTCTCGCATGCTCGAACATCTTCCTTGTACTCGGTGGCATTTGAGTTCAAGGTTTTTCTTTGATTATTTGAATAAAGCTTTCCTTTACAATCCTTTGCCAAGATCAGAATTAGAACCTTCTCGGGCGCAAGGGTGCGCCTTCATACATAATTCTTAGCGATAAAAGAAGTTATACTGTAATGGAATATCCACGGACCTGTGATGCAATATCTTCCCGGCTTTCTTTGGGCGGATGGCTCAAATCATTTTCCGCACACGTTCTATTCCCTTCATTCCGTGAGATGTTTGCTTAGGGTTTCTTTTCTTGCTCCAGTGGGTGACTCGGGGTTGGTGTTTTTAGGAGTAAAGAGGTTCTCGGATGAAAATAATGCTTCAATTGAAAATTGAAACCCTAGCTATGAATGCAAGTATTGCAATCATTTTTCTCGGAGGGATTACAAATATGACATGAAATTATAAAAGGAAACACGCTGGAAAAATATAGCACAGCGTTTTAAGGTGTGTAGGATCTTTGGAAAGTGGTAGCACAAAGTATCTTAAGTTTGGTAAGGTTTGAGCCATCGTGAGTGAACTGTTATGCCCTCCGGTTATCGGCGTTGATGAGCTTGCGGTAGCCACCTAGGATAACATCTGCTACAGTACAGTTCATCTTCTCTTTTGGTGGGTGAGTCGGGTAGAGTGGTCATCTTCACCGTCATGTTTCCAACATTGAATGTAGTCGCCTTCGTCACTAGGTCTCCAATTCCGAATGGGTTTGAGCGTGCGAGACACTTGGACCTTGGCCTTGTTGTCTTTGACCAAGACAGACTTCTATGCTCTGATAAAACGTTTGAAAGGGGCGGCTTCCCATTCACATCTCCTAATAGGGGTTGGTTTGTCGGTTGGAGCCGGTCCCCAGGACTTGTCGAGAATGAGGGGCGGTAGTTTGCAAGGAGGGTTGTGTGATGAGACTTACTTGAGACAGGAACCTTTCGGTGTATGCCGGCTGTGCTCTCTCCGGAAAATTGTGTTACGTCGGAAAGTTGTCGATGCGACGACAAGCAGTCATCGGGGGTCCAGAAGGCGTGTTGGAGATTCTCTCGAGAACCGACACCGGAGAGGACAGACCTCCGTATGGCTTTGTTGTCCGCATCCAAGAGCTTCCTAGGATCATGTCGTAGTTGGGATGGTCTTTGACTATGTAGAACTTTGCTTGCGTCGAGGCATCACCCAATTTGACTTCAAGATCAATGTATCCATATGCATCTCTAAGCTCTCCCGCTGAATCCACGACCACGGTTGGATGACGGGTAGCTTCTTGCTTCGAGATCTTTGCCGCTCTCAAGGTCTTGACTGTAATGATGTTAAACTCAAGCCGTAGATCGATCAACGCGTTATCGAACTCAACGTTTCTCAAACGAGTGACGGTTAGGAGTCCCCGGTTTCCATTGCTCATGTCTTTAGGAAAGACCGGGGCTCTGGATCGCTTTGGATGCAAACGTCTACCTGACACAACGTGGTTGAGGGCCGCGAATATGTCTTGACGCTGTCCCTTGGAGAAATATAAGATTTCACACATGTGCTCCATCATAGATTGCACGGTCTTGCGAACAGAGTCCCCCAAATCATGCGGTTTCGATAGGTAGAGGATCTCTATGAACACCTTCGTTTCCAAGCCGGAGTTCCCCTGTCTCTACCTTTTCCCCGAATATTTGTTTCAACTTTGTTGCAATCTTTGGTTGGATGATGGACGAACTGTGGTAGCAATGATATCGGGATCTCGCTATTTCTTCCTCGGTCGGAGGACGCTTTGATAGGGGTAGTTTTACGGCATCATCTTGGATCCACGCTTCCAAGAGCTCTATCACTTCATTCATGGGAAAAGGAAAACCCGTGTCTTTGGCGTTTTGTGCGGGAGTTTTGTCACATTCCTTTTCGAGACGAAGTCTTGTGTGCCGAGGATGTTCGCTTGGTTTGTTGTTCCGTCATCGAAGCTTTCCTCTTTTCTCCTCCGCTACCACACTCACGAAAGGCCGGTGTTGTATTGTTTGTTTGTGAGACGCTGCTTCCTCGACTTTCACGCAAATCTTCACTTCGAACAACTTTCGGTTCTTTCTAGTAATCTCAGTGCGATTGTTCTTGAACGTTTTGCGGCTTCGTGGAGTTCGAGAGAATGTTTGAAAGCCCAGATTCTCTAACAGAGCGGTATATGGGTATCATCCCATTGATGCATGATTCCACCAATTGCCGTTCGGTAACATTCGGGTCGTGACAGTCCGAAGTGCTTGGGTTCGAATCTTTTAACGAAGTCGTTGGGATGTTCATTGTTCATTGGAGAATTCTTCCAGTGTCCGAAAACGTGATTTTTCGGACACGAAGAAATACTTCGTAGAAAGCACTCGACCATCTCGCTCCAATTGGATATCTTTGTTAGGCGCAATGTTGTTGTACTGTGTATGCCCTCCCCGTGAGTGATTTTGAGAATTCTTTTAGGCGTAAAACATGATTGTATTCATGTTCCCCAAGGCTTCCAAGAATCGAGAAATGTGTTCACGAGCATTACCATCACCGTCGTAGAGGGGGAACTCGGGGAGAGGTGTAACCTCTTGGTAGAGGAATCCGTTGCACATCTTGAGGGTACGGGGCGGCTGATGTTGGTGTATGTCCGTTCGGTCCCCTTTTCCTCGATTTTGGAGAAGTCGCTCTAGATCTTCACGCGTAATGAAGTTGGAAGACTGGCCTCTCTCCCCTTGGCGCTCAGGAGCAACACGAGTTTCTTCATTCATGTGAGTCTGAGTGGAAACACCTGCTCCGGGTGCATTGAATGCATCTCTCGCCGACTCCAAGGGTTGCCGTGAATCTTGCGGTAATCGTTCAGTCAAAGTTTTAAGGAAAGTGAGTACCTCTTTCTGAGTTGCGGCCATATCTGTTTGAGTTTTAGCAAGAATTTCCTGTTTCTCCATCAAGTACGCAATGGTACTAGACGGCGGCCTTCCTCTTGTGTCTCCGGCTCCTCGTCCTGGTGGAGGAGTGAAAGTTGTTGCTCGGTAACCACTTTGGAGGCGTTACGCTCAAGAGATGCCGGGATTTGGCGCTCTGGCTCTGGTGATGGGAGGAGTTATTCCTACTGGGATATCCGCTGCTACACTGGTGCTGGTGGTAGAAGTGACGGCTCCATGAGATGTGTTGACCACGGTAGCTCCACTGACAGGTACTTCAACACCAGGATTGTTATCCACAACGGCTCCATCAGAATTGATTGCTGACCCAGACCTTAATTCCACCATAATGATTTTTTGATTGAATCGATTCTAAGATCTACCCTTTTGAGATTGATGAAATTGAATTGAATTTCAAGAAATTGACTTTACAACCGAGAGATTAATCTCCCACCGTGGTCGCCAATTGTTGATGGGTCAAAACTACTCCTGCAGAATTTGGTAATTTGGGGTGTGGATGAGGAATGAATCTAAACCTTCAACAAATGCACTTTGCGCGGTGAGTGCTTGTAGATTCGAGAGATCAATCTCGTGCAAGTCCGGCCTAAACCAAGAAATGGCCGTTCAGGACTTGTTTGGTCACAAAGTGAAGGAGATGGGGTTGATCTTAGGGAGGGAAGCGAAGAAGGTGTTGAGATTGTGAAGGTGTTGGCTTGCTTATGACTTGTGAAGGATGAGCAAGCTTACGGTTGATGCAAGAGCTCCGAGTGTTTGAATACGGTTTTTGTATTAACACTTAGTTTTACGTCGCTGCCCGAACTTGTGTTGTTCTCCGTATTCCTTGTTGTTTGAAAAATAGGGCGGAGAACCTATTTATACAAGTCATTGAGCCTCATTCACGTTTCTCGTGGGAAGTGGAGGTAGTGGAATGGTGGAGTAGTGGAGTTGTGTGTCGGTAACACACGACCAGTCTTGCCCACTTTTCCTGTTCATCTCTAACAGATCCATGACTTCCTAACACGTTCTTGTGATGGCGCGTTGCACGCCGCACGCCGTAAACCGCCGGACCAATACCCGGTAAGTATCCCCGGTTTTGCGACATGATTGATGTCCTGGAATGTGGATCGTGGATCCACGAAAGATAGCATGTAATCTTTGAATTGAATAATGCGTTATTCGAAAGTCGATACTTGTGAAGTATCGTGTGTATTTTATGCGCATCGCATTACGGTGTGGTAAAGTGATGGGTAATGACTCCTCACTAACCAAATAACTCCCGACCGGGGTTGTATAACCAAGCTGGTGAGGTCGGACGGACGAGATGATGTTTGAGACACTCATCCGGCGACCGTTGGTGAAATTAGGTTTTTAAAGAGGTGCGCAAGCATCACTCTTTAGCTTGGTCGAAACCAAGCATGGGAAGGATTTTGAGAGGACCGACCATACATGCGTGTTGACGGCATGATGGTGTAGGTGCCTGTATTCCGTTCCCTCATGAAAGCGCGATCGGGGCCACTCGATTTGACCGTCAAAGAGGAGTGGTCGAGATTGATTTTGCGATAAGAATTTGATACCGCAAGAAGCCGCGCGCCATACCCTTTTCGTAGCGTTTTCCAAGACGACCTAGCTTGGTCGGTCTTGGCGGTTGGTTTGGCGTGTATACTACAGAAATGATGTTCACGCCTATGTCTTACCGTCTCATGAAACGTGATCTAAGCCACCCAATTCGTCCGGTGAAGTTGAGTGGTCGAGATCGATTTGCTATTTGGGAAGTGTAGCCACGCATGTTTGAGCGGGCGTTTTGGATTTGCCAGGCATGATATGCCTTGGCCGACCGCATGGAGAGGTAGATGGGCCCACGGTGGTCATCTTTGGTATGACCGGACCTGCTCGATTTGATCTCGTGACCCTCCATTCGTGCCGGAGAAGATGGACGCGCGTGATGGCTCGAACCCTAATTTTGGCTTTCAAAGCCGCGCGACCATGCCATTTCAGGTGGACGATTGTGTTGTAACCAACCATGGTTGGTTTTGACCGACCAGTCAAGTGTGTAGGCGGTCACATGGTGATTGTGTCGACATGCTCCGGGCCTTTTGAGTCTACATCTACACCCTCCATCTATACTGCGAAGATGGATGGTTGAGACTGTTTTGCGGCACATGTAATATGCCGCAAACCCTAATTTAGGGTTTTCCGTCCATAATGCTTGGTACGGACGGTTTCTTGGCAAGCAAAGGCCAATAGTCGACCATGCGGGGTCGGCCGTGTGTATTCCATACCTGCTTGGGGGTGATGGAATTGATCTGGGGTCGTCCAATCATGCTTGTGGAGTTGGATGACTGCGATCAGATCATATCCGGACCGATATGGTCGAGTCTTAGGATGCTCAATCGGGCTAGTATAACACACCGAGAGGGGCTCAATCGGGCTAGTATAACACACCGAGAGGGCTCGGGCTAGTATAACACACCAGAGAATCGGCTGACGGGTATTTCGTACATGGTTTCATTATAGTGCTTGGAGGTTCGTGTTACTCAGTAAGAGTAACACTCGGTCGTCATGCCACACCGATAATGAGTAGGTGAAATACAAGGCTGATATGAAATTCACGGGGAAGGGATTGTTGCTACATGCTCCAACCTTGGAGGAATTTCATGTATTCACAGAATGGGATTGTTGCTACATGCTCCATTCTTGGCGAATTAAGTGAGGAGTATCCGTCACTTATAAACGGCTTTATCTTTTACAAGATGTCAGCGCATGATTTTTCTGGTTACTTACAAATTTAACCTTAAACGAAAATCCACCATCAACAGGTTCACGAACCGTTTCACCAACAGTCCCAGTAGAATTTATCAGATGCTCAAAGACTTATTTTTAAATATGTTTAGCATTGTTGTGACTCTCTTAAACACCTCTAAGACATAATTGATCATTTGAAACACTTGTGTATGTGCATCATGATTAAATTCTTAACTATTTAGATGACCATCAAATTGATTATAGTTTATAAGGCATACTTTCCAAAGAACAGTCATTATACATGGTTATGTAACCAGATCACTGTGTATATTGTTCTAATGTGATTTCAAGACAAACTTCTCACATGCTTACTTGAACCCTAATTAGAGGTTCATCTAAACAGAGAAAGAGTTTGCTTGGATCTCATGTTATCTTAGCGTGAATTCTAAACAACTTCCAGTATTGAAAAACTATAAATAGAGATGCTCTTTCAACTGGTAAATAAAATCCCTAACACTTTGTGCCCTGATTGATAGCTAGAGTTGTCCTCTATTGACCTAAGTTTCTCCGAGAAATATAATTAGGTCCGACTATCTTTATCTTGATAGTTCGTATATCCTGGTCTTGCTTTTTTGTTATTGAGGTTCTCGTAATCTCTTTCAGGCAAGATAGATAGTAATCGCAAAGTTCTCTTTGCCTCAGACTTTGTGATTACTCAAGACAGATATCTGAAAACTATTCTTAATTGATAAGCTGAAGATTGTTCTTAAGAGGTGGTAAAGAATCTGGGCTTCTCATCTAAATGAGTGTAAGTGTTCTGGATTTGTGAGGTTAGTTAGCTTTGTCTAATACAAAAAGATTTCCGAGCCTTGATCTTTGATCTAAAGGGAAATCAAATAGGCTTATCTGTTAGAGGCAGATTGGTATCAAAAGTCTTCACTTAGGTTGAAGCAACTGTTAAGCTGTAAAGGACGTCATCTAAGGAAATCAATTGCATAGAGCTTGCGAGTTTCAAGAGACATAAGGAGTGCGACTGTAACTGAATTGCTTGGAGGGTTGATTTGGTCTCAACTACATTCCAGTCTGAAGTATGATAGTAAGCTAGTGTCTTTAGCGGCTCAATACAATTTGGTGTTCAAATCTAAAAGAGGTTCTGGGGTTTTTATGCTATTGATGTTTCCCAGTTAACAAAACTTCTGGTGTCTTTTCCTTTTTCGCATTATATTGTTTATCTTTATAATATGAGTTACACGAGTAGTACGTATTCAATTTTAGTAGATACGCCCATATAATTGTGATCGATTACGAGACTTGTTTCTTGTAGAATTCGTATCTTGAAAGATAAATAACAAGCTTATTACTCGGTAGAATTCCGATTTGAATATTTGGATACGACTAGATTGATCTTGGATATTTATTTTTGAGATCTACAAGTACTCTTCTTAACAATCAGGTTCACGGACTCCATAGTCTATAAGTTCTGATTGAGAAGAGATAAAGATATAAACTCTACATACATATTGTTAACGATTATAAAGTTGGTATACTTGTAATTGTATTAGGTTTTGTCAATACAGGTTTCCGATTGAAAAAGTTGGTGGTATACTTGATTCCCCTCCTTTTCAATTGGTCTCGGAGTAGGCAAAAACCTTATGACCTAATAAGTCTGTGTGTTGTGGCGATCTAAATTATGGAGAAGAGTGCAGTCCCAGTTTACGTACTACGAGCCTTCGATGACACAAATTACTTATGGTGGAAAAATAGTTATACGATCCTTCTTACAAGATCGTGATTTCAATACATGGGTTTTTTTGTAAGTGGATACAATCTTCCAATATTTGGAGAAGGGGCAGTTGTTGTTCTGAAACATATAGCTACATATTGATGTTAAACACAATTTTGACGGGATTAATGCAACTATTCATGCCATAAGCCAAGATCTTCAACATCATGGGTCTACATGCACTAGATCAAAGGATGATTGGGTTATCTTAGAAACCGTATTTGAAGTGAATATCGCGTAGAAAGAAGCAAGGCTTCAAAACCTAACTTCTGATTGGGAAAACCTTCGTATGGCAAACGAAGATTCGTTTGAGAAATTTAATCACAAGTTGTCTGAAATAGTGAATGTTTTTCATGCATTAGGAAGAACCATTCTTGAAAGGGATATTTTAATGAATATTCTGAGATCCTTGCCAGCTCGATACGAGTCTAAGAAACATGCCATCATAGAAGGAAACGATCTTACAATATTTTTCAGAAACACCCTCGTTGGAAAGTTAAAGATCTTTGATCATGAGCTGGAAACCAAAGCCGGAAAAGATATTGCCTTCAAAAACATTGAAATACTTGATAAAAGTTAAGTGTCGGCAACTTAGAGGAAATTATTTTTAACGAATTATCAGATGAAGATCTTGAAAATTTTGTATGTCTTACTACAAGATAGTTTATGGATTTTCTCAAGAAGACAAATAAAAGGTTCTCAAGAGAACGTCCGTAATCATCAAGAAAGCCACATGATGTATTCCTCCTAAAAAGGTAGATGACGATAGTGATGATGAGGATATGCCTCAATGCTTCAAGTGTAGAGGTTTTGGTCACTTTGCTAATGAATGCCAAAACCGCAAAAAAATACACTGGCAATAAGGGACTTGATGCAACTCTTGATGAAAAATCTGATCATTATGATTCAACATAGTAAATACATCAAGCATAACACTTTTGGCTGAAGTAGATAATTTTGATGAATGTAGCAATACTCACATCAATCTTGATAAGCTTCTCGAAGATCATTCATCTGTTACGTTTGAGGATATAATGGATTTCTTACTCTTTAATGAGATTTTATATTACTGATGTTTCATGATCATCTCAAGTATGTTTAGATGCTGAAACAGGAGTTGTTCCCGAACCTCCTCTCATCCGAACATGTTCTTACTGTACCACTGAAGGTCACGAACTCAAACGGTGTTTCAAGTACGAACAAAAAGTGAGGTATGTCAACGAACTGTAACGGAAGGCTACTCGTTTGACAAATGTGCTTCAATTCTTCCAAAATCCTAAAGAATGATTCTAAGGGTAAAGATAAACCTAAAGGGAAGAACATATCTAAATCTAAACGATCAGTGAAAATGAAAATTGACAAAAGACAAACTTCTTACATGCTTACTTGAAACCCTAATTAGAGTTTCATCTAAACTGAGAAAAATTTTGCTTGGATCTCAAGTTATCTTAGCATAAATTCTAAACAACCCCAATATCGAAAAATTATAAACAAAAATGCTCTTTCGATCGGGAAATTCAATCCCTGACACTTTGTGTCTTAGTTGACAGCTAGAGTTGTCTTCTATTGACCTAAGTTTCCTTTGAGAAACATAATTAGGTCCGACTATCTTTATCTTGATACTTCATGTATCTTGATCCTGATTTTCTGTTATTGAGGTTCTCGTTATCTCTTTCGGGCAAGATAGATAGTAATCGAAAAGTTATTTTTGTCTCAGACTTTGTGATTCCTCATGACAGATATCTGAAAACTATTCTTAATTGATAAACTGAAGATTGTTTCTTGAGACGTGGTAATGAATCCAAGATTCTCATATAAGTTACTGTAAGTGTTTCAGATTTGTGAGGTTAGCTAGCTTTGTCTATTGCAAACAGATTTCCAAGCTTGGCCATACATCCTTAAGAGGTTCAAGATACGTAAGGAGCGCGACTGTAACTGAATCTCTTGGAGGGTGGATTCAGTCTCAACTACATTCCAGTCCGAAGTATGAATGTAGGCTAGTGTCTGTAACAGCTTAATATAGTTTGGTGTTCAAATCTGGACGAGGTCCCGGGTTTTTTTTTGCCATTGATTATCCCACGTTAACAAAACTTCTGGTGTCTTGTATTTTTCCTTTTCTGCATTATATTGTTAATCTTTATAATTAAAGTTACACAAGTAATACATATTCAATATTAGTAGATGCGTCCATATAATTGTGATCGATAACGAGACTTATTTCTTGTAAAATTCGTATCTTGAAAGATAGATAACAAGTTTATTACTCGGTAGAATTCCGATTGGATTATTTGGATACGACTAGATTGATCTTGGATATTGATTTTTGAGATCTCCAAGTACTCTTCTTAACAATCAGGTTCACGAACTCCATAATCTATAAGTTCTGATTGAGAAGAGATAAAGATATAAAATCTACATGTATATTGTCAAGGATCATTAAGTTGGTCTACTTGCAATTGTATTTGGTTTTGTCCATACAGGTTTCCAAACGAAAATATTGGTGGTGGACTTGGTACCCTCTCCTTTTCATATTAACCTAGCTAGTTATAATTAATATCTGTTACATTTTTTTTTTGATACTTTCTATGCAATACGTTAATCGTCATGATCAGTTCCCTCCGACTCAACCATTTTCTTTGGTAGACTCCCCCTTATTTCCTTTTTGAGATATTCTTCATAGGTTTTTTCCTCTGCACCGTCAAAATCCTATTTAGCGAGCTCCCTAAATATCTCTTTGTCTTGTGGTGCCATGCTATGTATTAGAGCACTGCTCGGTCGAACTCGCAAGCGTTTCCATCTCAAGCTTGTTTGTCAAGTTTAGTTGATCAAAACTATATCTTGATTTCTAGTCTACTTATATCTATGTATCGGATTATGATATAATTGTGTAGTTGAGCATTAAACTTCACGGCATTTACCGATTGAAGAAGAAGACCTACTTAAGAGCTTGGAGGAACTTCGACGACAAAAGGTATGTGGAGACTAAAACTTATCTATCACTTAGAAGTCTATTCAATTTTATCTACTAATGAGACTAAGTCGTATAGCTATATAGACTTTGTGTTATACACATTTGAAATTTCGAGTCGAGTTTATCTCGTTTATATAATTCTCGAAATACGAGTTTAAAGCTTAAAATGTTTCATCATCCACTTGACAACTTTAGTTGTAAACAATTCATTTGTTGGAAACTAAATATTAAGTCAAGATGATCATGTGAAAATTACCTTGAACTTCTTACATGATTTGTGTGAGACAATCATTTGATGTTAACTTGGGATGTTTCGTATTGATCATATAATCATTTGAAAATTACTTGAAGCTAGTGGTATGTGTAAGATTACCATTATCGTCTTCTAAGGATGTTTCAAATCGATTAACGAGAGTTTTAGAACTGCTGCAAATGTCTGGATACAACACAATATGGGTACCTTGTATCCGACCTATGAAGTGCTAATTCAGGTCCGGAACTCTTGTTTGTGAATGAGTTTATTTGTGATGGGTCCGGAACTGTGGTCTGCGAACAGTGTTTGCGAAATGCAAAAATAGACAAGGTCCAAAACGGTAGCTCGCGAACTCAGTGGTTTGGTTCTAAAATCAGTAAGTATGACAACCAGTTCACATACTCTGTATGCTAACTATTGTCTATACTCATGAACTCAGGTTCGTTTGCGAACTCTGTTTGCAAACTGAAGTCCTTGGATTCTTAATGTTTTAAGGCATGCGAACTCGGTTTTAAAACCATGGCATTATGTTCATGAATTGGTTCTTGTATAAGTACTTTGTACACTTACAAACCAAGCCGAATTTGTTTCAAATGCTTCATGAACATTTCTATGAGATATTGAACATATGAACAACTTTCTTAAAAACATATTTAGATACATTTGATTATATATCATGATTGATTGATTATAAGATTGAGTCTAGAAGTGTTAATTGAATATAACTAAGCTAAAAGTGTTCATATGGCTAACTTTGGTTAACTGTTATTGAGCCAAATTTTTATACACGTTTAGGTACGGTTCATCCATATCTAAATATAGGTATATTTCATTTGTGTGTATCAAGCTAGACCATCTAACATTGGAGATTAATTGCTTATTTTCTAAGCAAATTTAGCTTGAATCTTAAGTCAAGAGTTCATCTAACGGTTGATATTAATTGCTTTGTTACTAAGCTATCTTAGCTTTGATTGTAAGGAACCCTGATTTGAAATACTATATAAGGAGAAGCTCTAGCATATGGGAAACCTAATCCCGACACTCTCGCGTGTCCTAGTTGCAAACTAGAGTTGATTCATTACTAGGTTTAACGAGTTAAAGACTTCGCCTGGGATTCGTGAAGCCAGGTCCAACTATTTTCTTTGTAGTTGCGTATCATGATCTTAATATTTATATTGTATTGAGTTTAATCTTCTCTAAGGTTTTCTCGAGAATTATCTTCGATAGGTAAGATATAAAAAGTTATCACAACAGTTTATTCGTCTCAGACTCTTGTGAATCCGCAATAACTTTTTATGTATATCATCTGGATTATTGTGAGGTGACTAATATTCTAGGCTGCTCTTCGGGAGTATAAGTCCGGATTATTAGTTGAGTTTCATGTTTACCTTGAACTTTATCTTAAGACGGAAACAACAAATATAATAGACTTATTTGTGGGAAACAGATTTGTCTATAAGTCTTCGACTTTGGGTCGTAGAAACTTCTAGGCTGTAAAGGACGTCAGCTAGGAGAATCAAGTGCGTAGAGTCTTACGGGATTTAAGAGGCGTAAGGAACGCGGTTGTACCTTAATCAGTGTGACACTTGGTTAAGGATCAACTACATTCCAGTCCGAAATTAAGTTGTAGTAGGCTGGAGTCTGTTACGGCTTAATATAGTGTAGTGTTCAAGTCTGGACTAGGTCCCGAGGTTTTTCTGCATTTGCGGTTTCGTCGTTAACAAAATTTCTGGTGTTTGTGTTATTTCTTTTTCGATTTATATTTTCGTTATATAATTGAAATATCACAGGTTGTGCGTTGTTCAATCACATTTGATAAATCCGACCTTGTTTGTTGGATAAAACTTGATTGACACTCGGACATTGGTCTTTGGTACCATCCGAGTTATTCTCATAACAATCAGGTTCACGGATTCCTATCTGTTTGATTTACTGATTATGTTGAGAAATAGATAAATCTCTCTGATATCTTTCTTGATTGAGTTTCATTAAGTTTCTACTCTCGGAATTATATTGGAGTTTAGTCCATACCGATTGTCGAATGAATAAGTTGGGTGTGGTTGGTGTACTTCCGCGTTTTCAATTGGTATTAGAGCAGGAAAACACGCTAAGATCTCATAAGTCTGGGTTTGTAGCAATCTGAATATATGGGAAGAACTGCTATATC
The DNA here is from genome assembly GCA_023531295.1 of Papaver armeniacum. NCBI lineage: Eukaryota > Viridiplantae > Streptophyta > Magnoliopsida > Ranunculales > Papaveraceae > Papaver > Papaver armeniacum. Next base: position 290,200 of record JAJJWW010012496.1, read on the forward strand.
TATAAACGTACCACCAGATCCAGGGGATTCAGAATTTTCTGCCACAAACGATTTGATTAAATATGCAGAAGATGTTCTGTCTCGACCTTCTCCAGGTTTAAAATCCCTTGAAGTGTTTTCAGGGATCGAAAAACAACTTGAGAGTCTTTCCATTGATGTTGAGATTTTCTCCAGAAAGAACAAGATTCTCTTGATAAATTAAATCAAGTTATGATGAATAATGCTCTTGTTGAGGTTGACATTGATTTGTTGATAAGTGAGTGCATTTCTTCTGTTTCTTGCATCCCAAAGAGTTGTAGACTGGATGTGATACAAAGGAGTGCAAGCCTCATCTAACAAATTACTCTCTCTTAAAACATAACTCAACTAATTAGTCAAACCCTAATACACCTTGTCAAGATAACTGTGTTACGTTCTTTAATGGAAATGTTAGGATGTCTCTCTACACTAAGATATTTGCGCTACGTAGTACTAAATGTTATCTGCAGACTCTGTTTTTAATAATAATAAGTTATAAAACAAGACATCAAGGACAAAAATATGTGAATGTTCTTGTAAAGTCTTATGAAGAACTTGTATGAATAAACTCTTTGGTGTTTCTCAATTTAATTGAGTGCAAAAGTAGTTGGAAAGAAGTTCTTTCTTGGAATCATGCTGTGAAAAGTTGTCATTGAGCATCTTGGGCTCTTAGATCCTATGCAAAAAAAATAAAAAAATAAAAATAATAATTGTTCTTTTTTTTTTTTTTTTTTTGTTTATGGAATATCTCTAACATTAAATTATACAAAGCTTTTGGTCGGTAGCCTAGCAACAAGCTGGGCTCCAACACCTTTTTGGATAGCAATACCTAATCTATGAAAAATAAAACTACCACTACCACTACTAGCGTCATTACTAACTAAACAATTTTTCAGACGCTTGAAAAAACACAAAGTATTTGTTGAGCCTTGCTCCAAAAGTTATTATTCATACCAAATTTTTTTCCTCCATTGATATAAATCTCATTTTGAGGTAGTCATTATTTTTTTTTTGTGCTCTAAATATCCTCTGGATCAATTTATTGAGCTAAATGTTTTTCGTTTAACATGATAAAAATTGGTCAAAAATAATTTTTCCCTATTGCACATGTGCGGTTCGCCTTCGGGGAATCAGTAACCGAACCAGAACTTGGGCGACTCTAGTACCTGAACTTGTCTTTCCGGGTCACTCACCGTTCCATCTCCTCACATAAAAACGAGAATCTTCTTGTTTTTATCATTCTTCTTATTCTTCTTCACGAACCATTCGAGAATCAAAACAAAAAGAAAGTCACGAGTTCGAGCACCATCATGTTTCTTAACTATTTCTGATTTTTCATGTTCCATCAGAATCAGGAAAAGCTTTTGCTCAGTGGGCTAGCAACGAATTTCAATTTCATCTCTGTTTCTATACTCTGCCGTTGTCAACAGTACCCGAACCAAAGTAAGTTCTCGAACTATTCTACTCTTTATTCATTAGCATGTCTAGGAGAAGGCATAATAGTGGTGAAGGACCAAGTAAGGGAGTTGATGATAGTGATGAAGATGATTATGATGATGATGCGGTGTAGACATTCACCAACCCTATTATGATGTGGGTCTTCGAATTAGGTTCGTGAACATACTTGCTAGGAACAAATATGTTAAATTTATTAAAGGAAATTTTATTGTGGAAAGGGTTTATGACCGAACAGTTCAAGAACAAGAGTTTTACCAGTTCATGAATCAGTATGAATGGGGTTATGTTCATGATGGTCTTGGTTCGTCACATCTTGAGATGACTTGTCAGTTTTATGCTAACTTGCATGCAACCAACAAGAATAATTGTTGTTTTAAAACAATTGTTGGTGGAGTAACATTTGAGGTAAATCGAAGTGTGGTTGCATATTTCCTAATCGCACTTTTGCTATTCCTCAACCTGATCATCTCAGAGACAGCTGTCTGAGATTTTGCTAAATAGGAGTGAATCTTGGTCTGACAGCAAGTTGTCCGTTGACAACATAAGCTTTCATCTGAAAATATTTAGCAAATTGGTTTTTGTAAACTAGATCCCCAACACTCTCGATAAGAATCTCTGGAGTAGAACCCTTTCCGGGATGATTTATTTTCTTGTATTTGGGGAAGAGATTGGTTTCTGTGGCCTGATTATCCGTCAAATGATTCATATGGTTCCAGAGAAGAAAAATCTTGGGTTTCCATGTCTTATCAACAGAATCTGCAGTCACTTTGAGATTCCTCCCATTGGAACCTGTGTTGGTCCTGCTACTCATCTCTCTCAGACTGATATCAACAAAATGAAGAATTATCTCTGATAGGTAAGATATAAAAAGATATTACAACAGTTTTTTCGTCTCAGACTCTTGTGATTCTGCAATAACTTGTTCTGTATATCAGTTGGGTTATTGTGAGGTGGTTAATATTCTAGGCTCCTCTCCAGGAGTATATGATCGGATAATTAGTTGAGTTTCCTGTTCACCTTGATCTTTGTCTTAAGACGGAAACAACAAAAATATAATAGACTTATTTGTGGGAGACAGATTTGTTTATAAGTCTTCGACTTTGGGTCGTGGAAACTTCTAGGATGTCAATTACATCATCTAGGGGAATCAAGTGCGCAGAGTCTTGCGAGATTCAAGAGGCGTAAGGAACGCGACTGTACCTTAATCGGTGTGAGACTTGGTTAGGGCTCAACTACATTCTAGTCCGAAGTTAACTTATAGTAGGCTAGACTCTGTAGCGGCTTAATATAGTTTGGTGTTAAAGTCTGGACTAGGTCCTGGGGTTTTTCTGCATTTGCGGTTTCCTCGTTAACAATTTTTTTGGTGTCCGTGTTATATATTTTTCACATTATATTTTCGTTATATAATTGGAATATCACAAGTTGTGCATTGTTCAATCACAATTGATAAATCCGACCTTGTTTGTTGGATAGAACTTGGTTGAAACTCCGACATTGGTCTTTGGGACCATCCGAGTTATTCTCATAAAAATCAGGTTCACAGATTCCTATCTGTTTGATTTACTGATTGTGTTGAGGAAGAGATAAAGCTCTTTGATGTCTCTCTTGATTGAGTTTCATTAAGTTGTTACTCTCGAAATTATATCGGAGTTTCGTCCATACAGATTTCCGAACGAAAACTTTAGGTGTGGTTGTTGGACCTTATACCCCTTACCGTTTGTAATTCTTCATTGCCTTTTCTTCCCCTCCCGGATGATTTCTCATTGTTATTTTATGTTTCTTTTTTTTAATGCTTCATATTCTTCTTGGTTTTTTCTTTTTCCAACTCCATATCCTTGAAAGGTAGACAACGTTCTGGATGCCATTAACGTTTCCAAAGTCCCGACCACTAAAGCAGCGGCTATTCCAATGGTTTCCCAAGAGCAATTATAGTCGTCACCTCTGAGTCTTTGTAAATGAAATCTGCACCTGCAATTCTGGGATGTCCCTTGGCAGTTCCATCTATGTTGATTTTGATCTAATCCCTATCTGAGTTGAACCAACCTACTGAGATTATTTTTGTTATTCTGATGCAACTTGTGGTGGTACTGATTGGTGGATCTTTAGGAAAAATCGGAGGTGTGATATGCTTTGATCGTTTAAATTCTTGTTATTGCTTTAAGGCTTTCATTAAAATATCTTCAGTCGGTGTTGCACGCCTTTGTTGGAATATCTAGTTGTACATAAAGACCAGAAAACAAAACAATGGTCGTAATAGATGAGTTTGGGGAAGTTCCTTGCAGGAGTTGCAGAATGGTCATCAGGAGGTTTAAAACGATTAGGGAAATATGGTTTGTGTCTGGGTTGATTAAAAGACGAGTAAGAAGGGTGTTCCATACTGTTACTGCACGCAACTGGGCAATGAAAAAGTATGTGTTCAGCTGATTTCGGATTAGCATTGCATCGGAGAAAAATGTTGGAGTTGGTGAGATGAATGCGGTCTAGTATAGAGAAAGTCAGTAGGCCTTTGTTGATTGCTTTCCACAAGAAAAAATGATTTTTTTGTGGGGCATGGTAAAGTCCAAAAAAATTGGGTGACTGGGAGGGGTTTTAGGTGAGATTTGTTAGCCTCTTGGGTTGGGCATTTGTGATGAAATGGTGTATTTTCTTAATTTCGAATGCGAAAGATGATCCTTTCTCGGGACTGTCCAGAAGTAGGTAGATATTTATGATTCGCTGGGCTGCATGGAAAAGGTTATTTAGTTTATCATATCTCCAGTTACGATAAAGTGGGTTAATGATATCATTTACTATCTGGATAGAGTAGCATTGAGTAGGATCAAAATTTCCAAATTATGACATCCTGATAGCCTGGATAGAGGTTACTAAATAATTTCTTATATGATAGATTGCGAACTACTGGGGAAAAGTATGAGGGAAGATATTTGCTTTCAGTGTTGGGTGGACGAAGAAGAAACATGTGTAATGCGTAGTAATTCTCATTGTAGAAGCTGGCTCAGATAGAGTCATGCAGATTTCATATCCTTTTTATAAGAGTGTGTTTATTTTTTGCCGACTCGTCCCATAACTCGGCTCGATTCAGATGCCAAACCGTTTGTTTTTGTATTTTGAGTCAGATCTGACTTGCAATCTGACTCGGACCCATTTGAGTCACTGAATAAAATGTCGCCGACTCATATATTTTTGAGTCAAAAGAGTCAAATTTGACTCAAAAACCAAACATATTGAGTCATACCCATATAAGTCAGGTGATATCAATCAGATTACACGACTAGGATGAGGAAAAAACAAACGAGGTTAAAACATGTATCCTGGACGAAAACACGTTTATATGAAACATTTACTTCCGTCGGATCTAACTAACCTGATAAAACGTGGCAACATATATCAAAATACCCAGATAGATTATACCACCAGGTGTAAAATCCTGAATAAGTAAATAGTGAATATTACTACTGAATGTTATACGAGTATTATTACCCGGTGAGACCTTAAGTGAGTTTTCTTGAATTTCTTTTTTCAATTTGAATTTTCTACAAGTTTTCTAGGGTTTGATTTTTGTTTAAAAATAAGAAGATTGTGATTTACGATCAAATCTTTCCCAATCCGAGCCTACAAATTTTCAATTCCGATTCCTGTTTTATAACCACGGCAGTAGATCCGTATTTACAAAGTTTTTATTTACATAAGAGATCGTCGCTGCTTCAGAAATGGTGCATGGAACTATAGATGGTGAGTTTTTCCTCATGTGAACACGGAAATCAGGTAAGCATCCACGTGTTCACAAACAATCTCAACATGAATTGAATACACGCATTAAAGTGTGAATAAAGTATAATATGCCTAGGTAGATGATGATTCACTGATTCCAAACCCGCGGGTTTGTCATGATCTCCTCAACATCCAAAATGGTAGATCTAAGACGTAAACACATAAATAAAGCTATATGAATGCTAAATGTAAAGGAGACGATGATTTACGTGGTTCAAAGACTAAGGCCTACGTCCACGGATCCGGGGATATTCACTATAAAGTAAACGGTTACAAAAGTAATCACAAGATCTTTGGTATTCATCAACCTCATAGGTTGATACTCATACTTACTTCTCACTATTCTCTCTCCTATTCCTTGGTTCTACTCTCGATCCCCTTTTTCAGTGGAAGGGGTGTTCATATATATAGCTAAATCAAGTGGGTCCACTGACAAAGAGCTATTGAGACCTTATCTTCTTGTGCTCTGTGCATGGTCCGCGGACTTCTCTGTCACTCCGCGGCTTCTACAATACCCATGCTCATTATGCTGACCTATCCTCGCTTTCTTCGTGGGTCGTCTGACACGTGCCCTCTGAGCAGCATTAAATGCGGGTGGTTGGGGCTGTCCAGTCCATGCTAGGCGGTGTCAGTCCTCCCTTGTCACGTCTGTGTCAGTTGGACTATCCCCAACCGTTGATTACATCTTACCTCGTGATGGGGTAGAGTAACTCATTGGTGTTGCGCGGGATTATCTACCTTGGATGCTCCCTCATCTTCGACCGTTGGTCTTGACAGATGGCACGTCGTCTAGATGCCATGGATGCCCCTACGTGTCATCCCTCTTTATGACATGGCCTCCACGTGGGTTCTGCTAGTACACGTGGCGATGGAGATAAATAAGTGTACTTACAATTTGCCCCTCTTCTTGTGACTGGGCGCTAGCTTTAGTTGGAAGAAGAATCGTGTGGTACGTTTTTATCTCCCTCCTCATAACTTCTCCTAAAAAGGTGCTACCTGCATTTATTGTGCACGTTTCCCATATCCGGCCATAACTGCCCTTTGGGTAGTGGACGGTTTCTCTTGGTCTTATAAAAAGAGAGGAATGAGAGAATGTGAATTAAATTCACATTCCCTGTTTATTCTCTGTTCCTTTGTCTTCTTCATCTTCTTAACTTCCTCTGACACCATTATTGCTGCTGCCGTTGCTGCTGCTGCTGCTGCTACTGCCTTCATTGTCTCCTTCGTTGTTGCTGCTGCTGCTTTGCTCTTTGAGGTTCAGGTATGATTTTTTTTTTTTTTTTTACTCCGCTTATTCGCCCTGCCTAACCCTGTTGAGTTTTTGATTTTCTGGTGATGCGTCAATGATGAATTTAATCTTATGTATATCCTGGGATTTGAGAGTTGACGCCACTGAGCCATGCTTTAATCTTATTTTTCTTCTTTTGAGTTTGAATAATAATTTGAGGGTTTAAGTAATTGTAGATGAAATCTAGGGTTTTCTTCACATTTGCTGTTGTTCTTGAGATTTTCTTGCTTTTCGATCTTCCTTGCCTCTGACTTGCACTTTTATTCGTGTTTGTGCCCGCAGACATGTCCGACCATCCGCGGGTTCCTTACCAAACTCCTCCGTCAAGTCCTCACAGATCTCCTCGGAGTGATTCCAATATTAGGGGTGGAGCTCCGCCTTCACTTACCCAGGATAATCCTCGGGATGGACGAACATCCTCGTCCCCTGGTCAGAGATCTTCGCTTAAAAGGGGTGATCCGCCGCGCAGGGTCTAGATATGCCGTGAATCGCCCTAGAGGTGGGTCTCCTAAGCAGCAGAATCCGCGCGCTGAACCTTTAAATGTGCAGCCTCTCCGCACCAAGCCTCCACCGCGGACTAATCCACATGTGCCTAGTTCAAGTAAGTCAACTAAGTCTCTGTCTTCGAAGAGAAAGGCTGCGGAGATAGAATCTTCGGGAGATGTAGTTCCTCCTAAGAAGAAGGCAGCGGGTTCTGCGGAAGATAATACGGGAGGTGCTTTCGAGGAAGACTCTGCTGTTACTTTTCGTCCTTTACCTTTGGGTAATAAGAAGTTTACTTTCCGACACATTGATCTTGAGGCCTTCAAACTGAAGCACGGTCTTCAGCACTTCCAAGTGCGTTTTATGCCTCTGATAAAGATATAACTTATGAGATGGTTACCAATTACCCAAGTATGATGCCTTTCATTTTGCCGACGACCGTGGGTGCTTTCGAGGCCGGTTTGATGTTACCTTTGTATAAAGCCGGTGATGATTTCTACTACGGGTCTTGTCTAGCCGCGCACGCCAAGAAAAGTCATAATCGTGGGGTGCAACAATGGATTGTGAAACTATCTTCGCCATCTCGGGAATGCTATCTTCGTAGCAAGGGGCAAACGATGATGACCTGCTATGCCCCTAAATTAGAAAAGGAGAAAGGGTGGTACACTCCTGAAAATTTTAACAAATCCTTTGGAGATTACGTTAACAGGAATACTCGTAAGCCGTGGTCTGTGAGTCTGCGGAACATTGCTCCTGTTAAGGGGGAAGTTCGACTTTTGAGCGAGGTAAGTGATTCCAAGATGGCGAGGGTTCCTGGTGCCGAAGGTCTTCCTATTCCCGCTGATGAGAGAATTAAGCGTGATCATGACTATGAATGGTCTGCCACTGTTCTTGAAGTCGTTGGTCCGTGGGCCTATGGTTGGGTCCCTGGACCCCATGGTTGGCAGCCTACTGTTGACAGTCCTCATCGCGAAGCTTCTCCCGCTCGTTATGCCCATTACTGCCCTTGGCAGATGAGTTTTGTAGGTATGGATTTTGCTTATAATCGCGATGTTGATGACGCGGAAGACGAAGATATCTCTGATGCTAACCTTCTTCCGCAGAATACTAATGTTGCTAAGGTGTGTTGTTTGTTTTCTACGTATATATGCCCCTTCGTTTTCTTAAATAATATTGATTATGCTAAGGAAAGGAGATGCCGATGGCTCTTTTATCATTATGTGTTTTAGGTGCGTAGAAATAAGAAGATCAATCCCAAGCAATCGTCGAATTCTCCCACCGAGGGTTCTACACACTTCGAGGATGTGAACAGTCCCGTGGATGGTGATGAGGATGTTTCCGATGGGGAAGAGCGAATTGAGACTTCTCCGCCCGTTCAAGAAGTAGATAGTATTGCCGGTGGGAGCGTTGGTGGAGGTGGTGGTGATCAGGCCACTGGTGGTGGTGGTGGTGATCCGGCCACTGGTGGTGGTGGTGGTGATCAGGCCACTGGTGGTGGTGGTAATGATCATGCTACTGGTGGTGGTGGTGGTGATCAGGCCACTGGTGGTGGTGGTGATGATCAGGTCACTGGTGGTGGTGGTGATGATCCGGCCACTGGTGGTGGTGGTGATGATCCGGCCACCGGTGGTGGTGGTGATGCTCAGGCTGAGGGGGCTACCAAGGATGGGGATGTTGTGGACAAGGGTAAGAGAATTGCTCTTGATAGTGGTGACAAGGATGGGGATGCTTATTGCGAGTTTTCCTTTGGTAAGGTTTTATCCGGGGAACAATCATTTGACATGGCCACAGTTATGGGGCTTGTCTCGGACTTCAATCTTCTTCCATCTGGTGATGACTGGAATGTTCTTAAGGATAGCTGCGGGGGTGACCCCACACGCGGATCTGATGCTGGGGTTTTGGCGGTGCATCCCGAGGTTTGTGTCGGCACCTCCTCCACCGCCGGTGGGGTTTTGGTGCTAAGTAACACCGGTGCCTCGCTTGGTGGGACGCCCTCGGATGACTTCACGCGGTCCTTGGTCGCGGATGGTGATGATCTTTGTTTTGGCGTGGCCGCAAAAGAAAAACTTGCTTGTCGTGCCTCATCCGCCTTTGTGATTGAAGGGGAAAAGAGTTCGGACTCTTTTACTCGCCGGCATATGGAGCTAACCCGGAGGAGGTGGTAGATCGAGGGTGGGGCGAGAATCTTGTGGCCAGCGGGATTGATCTCGTGGTGGATCCTCCCCTACGGTTCTTGGCATGATGGCCATTGCCGATGGGTACCAGATCTGATTATCCCCAACAACGGTTATTGGAGGTTTGTCCTGCTCTTTCTACCCATGATTTTGCTTAAATGTGTTGTGAACTAATTTCCCTTTTTGATTGATAGATGATGAGGAGTGAGTATTGTAACCACCATCTTTACCGGCTCTTCAAGGATAAGTCTCTCAAGCTAGAAGGGAAGCTCCGGCATTGTGAAGAGACGCTTACGGGCGTTGAAGCTGCGGTCTCCGCTAAAGATGAGGAAATAGCAGAGCTGAAGGGTCTGCTTAAGCGTAAGGAGCAGCAGGGCGCGGAAGAGGCGAAGCTGCGTTCTGAGCTGGCTTCGGTTAAGGCCAAGTTAGTGCTTGCTGAGAAGAACTCTTCGTATATTTCAGGTCTGCGTCTCCTCTTCTTTGATAGTTACCTGCTCCTTATATGTTCTGAGTTTTCTTCTTCTTCCCTCCTCCCGCTGTACTGTCTTCAGTGGGTGGAGTCCCCGAGTTGTTGTGGCTTCGGAATGAGAGAACTCGTCAAAAAGGTCGCATTGCCGAGTTAGTTGAAAAACTTAAGAGTGAATCGGCGAAATGGAATGCCCGCGCGGATGTTCATAACGCTATGGCCGAAGAATGGCGTAAGAAAAAGCTTTGCTTGGTAGATCTGCAAAATCGAAACAACCATGACCGTCATTTATTCAACGGGGCTCTTTTATGGACGCGGGATAATCTTGAGAAAGCCCGCGGTCAGATTTCCTCTTTAGAAATTAAGCTTAATGTTATGGAAGACGAGCTGCGGCAAGCGCGGTCTTCTCATCCCTCGGATGTGCGGGCTTATATGCAGCGTCTTGCTAAGGAAAGAGACGATGCTAGGGCAGAATCTGGCGCTCTCAGTAGTGCCTTATCCGCGTCTCGAGCTGATGTGGCCCGTCAGGTTGAGCGTGAGAAAAACTTAGAGGTGACTATGTATCGTCTTAACAAGGGGTTGGAATCGAAGAATGATGAGGTTAATCGATATCGTCATTCGGACTCGATGCTTCGAGATGACCTAAGCGCGAGTCAGTATGCTCATAATCTTCTGCAGGTAGATTATGATAGGTTATCAAATGAATATGATTATGCCGCAGAAGCAAGGGATTCCGCGGTTGATCATTGTGAAGGTATACGTTTTTGTCATCGAGTGTGCTTTGTATTGTATTTGTTATAACTGTTCTTTTTCTATTATCCGCAGAGCTCCAGGGGACAGCCTTCGAGCTGCCGATGACAAATTTGCCGAAGCTCGAGGCTAAGGTAGTTCAATTGGAGGGCCAAGTCAATTACCATCGTGGTCTGGCCTTGTCTCAGAGGAAATGTCAAGCATGCCAATCAAAAGGTGGACCTTCTTTCCACTTCCCTAAGTCAAAGCCGAGATGAAGAGTGTAGCCATAGGCTTCGTGGCTCGTAAGCGGTTGGCGAAGAGATTAATAGAACTCTTGGTGAGATTGAGTTGGATCTCGGGAAAAACCATGGGTTAAACAAGAATTATACTCGGCGTCCTGTACTCCGCGCTCCCTTGAGTTCTTCGGGGCCCTCCTCCGGTGGTAGTGTTCCTTCCTCGCTGAAGGACAAACCCGTGGATAATGCTCCTTCCCAGTAGATCATATCTAGTATGCTAGGGATTGATCTCAGTTGCTTATCCTTTTTGGCGTTTTTGCTACTCTTCTTGCTAGGCTTGTAATCAATCGCCATGTACTAGATCAAACTTTGGTGTTTAAATCTGAATTTGTATTTTGTTGAATTTGCATCTATCGGCTTTACAAATTAAGTTAACGTAATGAGTAATTCCGTAGTGTTTACAATCCAAGGATGTTGATCTTTGAATTTGAGAAAGTGTATTGTTTACGCAATTCGTAGGTTGATATCCCGGAATTGTCTTGTGACCTTGCACCCCGTCCGGCTAATTCCTGGGCGGAGGATTTCGAACGGTGGGGGTCCGGGCCGACGTTCAAGGATATATTCCATTGAGTTCGCGGCTTGTAATATTGCTCGGGTATCTCGTTCGTGGAAGTCGCCCCCTGGTCATACACTTATAGACGCTTACAGGGGAGTTCCAAGAGATTGCATGTGTATGCTCCGATATATTGCATGCGTGTGCTTTGTATGGGATATTGCCCGGTATATTGCAGTGGGTATGATCCACGCTTTGTGCGGGACATCCCTCTCACTAAAGTATAATGCCAATTCTTAATAATAGTAACTGCACAATGATTTACGTGGTTCAGCCCTAAGGCCTACATCCACGGGGTAACGATAGTATCGATATTTTATTAAGATGTGGTATGGTTTTCAATGTACATTGTGTAAGTAGTATATACATGTGTCTCATATGGTATAGGTTGTGGGTTTTGAATAAATTGAAATGCGTGTGGGTAATGAATAGAATATGACACTTGAAAATGAAAGCTTGGATTGATTGAAAAGTTAAGGCGCGTTACTCCTTTGTCAGAGATAGAAACATGTGGACTTGTAAGTCCGTTTTCTTCTTCTGAAATGCATACGCAGGTGGTAGGTTATGGGTAGTATGGCTTGAGATATTTGGCATTCCACGGATGCATGAGGATTTCCCCTTTCGATTACGCAGATAGTAAGAGCCATTTCTGCGATGTCGTGTATTACGTAGGGTCCTCCCCAAGTTGGTGCTAATTTTCCCCACTTCTTTTCTCGCTGGTATTTGGGAATGGTCCTCAACACATACTGCCCTTCTATAAAATTCCTAAGTTTCACTTTTTTGTTATATTCTCTGGCTAGCCTGCGTTGGTAGTTTTCCATTCTTTGCAGTGCCGCTTCTCTCCTTTCTTCGAGGTCGTCAAGCTTTTCCAACATCATGTCCGTGGTGAGGTTCTTTTCCCATGCTTCTGTCTTTGTTGTTGGAAGTAGAATTTCCGTAGGGATTACTCGTTCTGCTCCGTACGTGAGTAAAAACGGGGACTCTCCGGTAGCTGATCTTTGAGTCGTCCTATATGCCCATAGAACGTTATGTAACTGTTCACACCACCGCCCCTTGTACTCGTCTAGTTGTTTTTTAAGGATAAGTGCCAAAGTTTTGTTTGTGGCTTCTGCTTGTCCATTGCTTTGTGGGTATATGGGGGTGGATTTGTTTTTTCGAATTTTGAGGGTGTCGAACAGCAAGTCGATATTCTTTCCTTGTAGTTGTTTATCGTTGTCGGAAACTATCTCTGCGGGGATGCCAAACCTGCAGATGATATTTTGAAAAATAAAAGTAAAGACGTCTCGAATCCCGAATTCTTGCCGGTGCCTTTGCTTCTACCCACTTGTCAAGTAATCCGTTGCCACTATTAGGAATCTTCTTTTCCCTCGTCCACGATACGAGTGGGCCTACTATGTCGATACCCCATTTCCCAAAGGGCCACGGACTGTCCACGAGTTCAACTTTGTGGCTGGGGCGTGGATTCGTTTGCCAAATCTTTGACATTCTTCGCACCTTTGCGCCATTCTAGCCGCGTCTCGGATCATGGTTGGCCAAGAGTAGCCCTGCGTCTTCGCCTTATCTCGCAAGGGACCTCATTCCACCGTGATTCCCGCGTCTCCTCTATGGATGTCTTTCAAGATGATATGTCCCTACGATCGGGACAGGCGACGAAGTGGCCCGAGGAATGATTTTCTCGTATAAGGTTTCGTCTCTTAGCTCGTACATCCCTCGCTCTGGATTGTACTTTCCTAGCTTTGTTTGGTATCCTGGGGAGTTTCCCTCTTTTAGGAAAGAGTGGATTTCGATTCTCCAATCGCTTCCCGATTGTAATCGTCGTCCTCATCGCCTTGTCGCGTGATGTCATCGTTCCGGAAGTCGTCGAATATGTGCTCTCCGACATCATCATCGAGATATCTTCCTCCTTAGACTTGCGTTGGTTAGCCGCGCATGTTTCTTGGGGCTTGATGGATGGTTCGTACACTCTTGTTATCTTGATTGCTTTGACATCCTCATTTTTAAGCATGGCTGATATATATGCGGGGCATCTGCGTGTCCGAGCTCCTTCCTACGCAGATGTCGGAATTTGATTTTTGGTATTTGGGAAACCAACGTTTGCACCGAGCCATGTATGCCATCGGTGTCTCGTCATACACATTGTATTCGTAGCCTATCTCGCCGTATGATTAGTTGTGAGTCACTTGTCAACCGTACTTCTTGTATCCCTAATTCAATTATCAAGCGGAGGGCATGGACCACTCCTTCGTACTCTACGATGTTATTTGTATGGCCTTCAAATTCCAATCGAATGCGTGCACGATCCTATCCCCGTGGGTGTGGTGATGACGATGCCTATCCCCGCGCCCTCTCTATTTTTGGAGCCGTCGACAAAGACCTCCCATTGTCGTGGGTTCATTGGTTCAAGAATGTTATTTGGCTCCTTTTGTTTTTCTATTTTAGGGGCACCCGCGGCCCTCCATCCTTGTATGCGCACCTCTTCTTCGTTGTCCAAAGGTAGTCTGCTAGAAAGTCCGCTAACACTTGCGATTTCGAGAGTGTTGAAGCTCATAGTGGATATTGAATTGGTCGAGGTATGTGCTCCATTTCGCTATGCGTCCTACCTTTCCCCGCCCCTTTGAGGATGGCTTCTAAGGGTGCTCGGCATGGGATACGTATGTCATGCGTTAAGAAGTACGTCCTCAGCTTTAATGTAGACCATACGATAGCTAAGATGAGTTGTTCGATTCTTGTGTAGTTTCTTTCTCAAGGGAATTCATAGTCTTGTGACATAATAGATCGGTTGCTCCTCCTTTGTGTGGGTCCTGACAAGTACTGCGCTTACCGCATCGTCTGTTGCTGCAATGTATAGTGCCAAGACTTCGTCAGGGTCTGGTTTCTGAAGGATAGGGATCTCTGCTAGGTACTGTTTGACGCCTAGGAAAGCTTCTTCGCATTCTGCCGTCCACTCAAATTTCGTCCCCTTTTTTAGTATGTTGAAAAAGAGTTTGCACCTATCCGAGGATCTTGAGATGAACCTTCCAGTGGCTGCTAGGGATCCATTGAGCTTTTGTACCTCTTTTAGGTTCTTTGGAGATGGCATGTCTACTATGGCTCGGATTTTTGCGGGATCTACTTCAATGCCCCTTTTTGTCACCAGGTACCCAAGGAATTTTCCTGATGTTACTCCGAAAGTGCATTTTTCCGGGTTTACCTTCATATTGTGTTCTCTCATAGATTCGAAGATGTCCCTCAGGTCCTGGTGGTGGTTCTTCCTCAATCTGCTCTTTACGAGCATATCGTCAACATAGACCTCTAAGGTCATGCCAATCCATGGCTTGAAAATAGCATCGACCATCCTTTGGTACGTTGCTCCCGCATTCCGGAGTCCGAAAGGCATCCTTACATAGCAATAGAGACCGTGGGGTGTGTAAAATGTTGTATGTTGCTGATCTTCTTCTGCTAAAAATAGTTGGTTGTACCCGGAGTATCCGTCCATGAATGATAACTCTTCGTATCCTTCTACTGCGTCGACTAGCTGATCAAATGCTGGGTAACGGATAACTATCCTTGGGGCATGCTTTGTTCAAGTTGGTGAAGTCGATGCAGATTCTGACCCCTCCATTCTTCTTTGGTACTATTACCATGTTAGAGATCCAAGTAGGATATTTGACTTCTTTTATAAAACCGGCCTCCAACAGCTTTGTGACTCGTTTCTCTTTGCTTTGTGATACTCTATAGCCACCTTTCGTATCTTTTGTCGTACGGGGGTGTGCCGGGTTTAATGCGCAGCTCATGTTTATCTTGTCTTTGGGTCTATTCCAGGCATATCAGATAGTTTCCATGCGAAGATGTCCGCGTATTCCTTTAGTAGTTTTATTAGTGAGGCTTCGCGTTCTCCGCCCATTAGAGTTCCTATCTTGATCTTTCTTGGGTTCTGCTCCGTCCCTATATTAACTTCCTTCACTTCCTCCAAGGATGTAAACGTGGGCTTCGGTTCCCCAAGGTGGGGGACTTTCTTTAATTGCTATTTGGTAGGCTCAGATTCTTTGTTTGCGAGAGCGCCCTGGTTAGCATTTGATGTTGATGCTTCCGTGTTTCCTACGGAGTTCCCCTTAGACAAGCTTTTCCCTGAGATCCCTTCCAAGTATTCGTCGATGGCTTTGTCCTTGGATATTGCTTTGTTCCGGGCCCTGCGGGTTCTCCTTTTCTCATCTTCTTCATTGTTGAGTTGTATTTGCATCGCGTGGCATTCCTTTACGGAAGCTTGATCACCCTTGATCTCCATTACTCCTAGGGGAGTAGGAAACCTAAGGTACTGATGGTATGTGGCCGCGACTCCCTTAAGCTTGTGGACCCATCTTCGTCCAATAATGGCATTGTAGGGTGATGGCGCATTCACCACACTGAAGCGAGTGTCAACTTTCATGGGGCCGGCATCCACCTGCAAGACAATATCTCCAAGGGGCTTCGTGGCCGTACCATTGAACCCATAGATGGTATAGTGCGAGGTCAAAAGTTGCTCATCACAAAGCTCCATGCGTTTGAAGGTATCGTAAAACAGGACATTTACGGAGCTCCCTCCATCGATGAGGATTTTCCTTATATTGCATCCTGCGATTGGTAGGGTGAGGATCAAAGGATCATTGTGATCTTCCATGTTATCCTCAATGTCTTCAGCCTCGAAGGTTAGGGGTGCGTTCATCCATTCCTCGTGACTTTCCACTTCTTTTCCGTCTAAATTGTAAAGCTCACAGTAGTCTTCAAATTGCTTCCTCAGCCTTTTCCCTATTTGTGCCGTTAGGGTTGGTTCTTTGCTTTCCGAGCAGGATATAGCGTTCAATGTGCGATTACCCTCGTAGCAATCGGACTCATTTCTTTGCGTTTGGCTCTCGTCTTCCGCTCCATCCTTTTCTATATATTTTTGAGATCCCCTGCATCAATCAGCTTTTGTATCGCTATCTTGAGATTTTTGCACTTCTCAGTTGGGTGCCCGTAGAAGCAGTGGAAATCGCAGTACTCTTTGGATTCTGCCGAGGCCGGTGGTTGTTTCCCCTTAGACCAGGGCCAGTCTAAGTCTTCGCGATCCTTGATCTCCTTTAAAATGCGTGAGTAGCTGGCATTGAGCTTCGTGTAGACTCGGTCTTCAAATTTTCTTCCACCCCTTTTGTGGTCATCCTTCCGATCCTTTTGGTGTTCGCTGGATCTGTTCGCTAGTTCCGCGGAGTTGGTCCGTGGGGGTCGTTGAGCCTGTGCTCTTGGGTTCTCTCTTTGAATTTCTTCCAACCTTGCATGTTTTTCGATGATTATCCTCAAATCTCCCTCTGTGGTTGGAGAGGTACCGTGGATTTCGACAAACAATGGGCTCATCCTGTCAAGTCCCCATTTGTAACAATTAATACTCACCACGGGATCCACATGTCTTATGGCTTGACATATCTTGTGCCACCTATCCGTGTATTCTCGAATGGACTCCTTGTATTTGATTGCAAGTGAGAAGAGCTTGTCCATCCCTGTGTTCACAACCTTGTTATACATGTAGGTGGCCAAGAATTTTTCGGTGAGCTGATCATACGCATCAATGCACCCTGGCTTGAGGTTATCAAACCAAGATAACGCGGATCCCTTCGGGCTTGAAGGGAAATATCCGCATAGTATAGCTTCGTCATGATCCCACCGGCCATTACCCCGTTGTAATATCGTAGGTGAGCTGCGGATCTGCGGATCCGTCGTAACACTCAAAGGATGGGACCGGGCATTTCTGCGGAATGGTAGCCGTAGCCAACTGCTGTGCGAGTGGGGTGGTGTTGGCTTCCTTCATAACCTGTTCTAGTCTTCCACCTCCTTGCCTGGTTTTGATTTGATTGATCTCTGCTAACATCTCTGCGCGGAGACTCTCCATTGCCAAACAGTGTTCTTCTTGAATGGAAGGTCGTGCCTTCCTTGTAGGTTGTGACGTCGTGGCCTCCTCCTCATCATAGTAGTCTGAAGTGTCCGGGTGATATTCCGGGTCGGGCCTTCTATTATTCCGCGCACCTCTTTGGGGTATTCCTCTTTGGTTGACTACCGCAGGTGTGTTCTCGAGGATCATCCTCCGGTCTCTATTCTGTACCGCCGAGTTAGCCTCGTCCTGCTGATTCTCTAGCTCCGCGCTTTGGAGGATCTTCTCTCTTAATTGCCTTTGGTTCTCTTGGGCTAGTAAGGCCACCGCGTCCCGCGTATGTCTGCCGCGATTCCGTTTTAGTTCTTCTAATTGCGCCAAAATGCTGCAGATCGGTTTGATGCTTGATTTGTTCCTATCTGTACCTGAGCTTGTCCATCGGGGGCCGCGGTGTTGATTTCCTCTGCTAGCTGTCTACCCGGCTCGATCATTTCGTAGGATCCTGTGTGCAGTCGTTCGTTTGGTTCATTAGTCTGCGGCATCCCGTAAGGAGGGTTCTGGATTACTGATTCTGCTACTACTTCTCGAGGTTCCGTAGGCCTGGTTGTAGCTGTCACTTTGGAGGCTACCACTTGAGAAGTTCCTTCGGTAGGTGTAGCAGCTTTTGCCGCCGCGGCCTTCTTTGCTTCCATTGCAATGATACCCGCATCTGAAAGGAATGTGCTTTCCGCTCCATTTTGCGTCTTGTCTCCGGCTGTGAGTCCCGCGCCCTTTTGTTTGCTCCTTGTTACTACTGGCGTAGTCCTAAGTGCCTCTTTTGAAGGTACCTTTGTCTTCCCGGCATCTTTGTTCCTTTCCATTGTAATATTCTGCACAGAGAACACGGAGGTAAACCGAGACAAAAAGTCCACGGGTTAGCTGTTAATTCAAACTTGATTTCATAAGCTCGATTTCTAGTGGCGATGAGTGTACTCGAGCTGTTAGTTTGAACAATTCGAAAAACATAAACGGACGCGGATTTGACCGGGATAAGGTCCATGGGTTGTTGTTTGCAATCAGTCTAAATCTATTGGTGGAAATTATGTTTGAAATATCAGTTAAAACACAGATCTGTTGGTTTAAAGGTTACACAATGCCCAGATATGTTGGTAGAAAATACAATAGACATAAATACGTGCGAAAAATAGCCCCAAAACTCAGATCTGCTAGTTAAAAATTCGTAAAAGACCCAGATCAGCTGTTAGACAGCACAAATAATACGGATACCTGCGAAAAATGAGTTTAAACAGAGATCTGTCTACGTTCTAAGTAAAAATTTTGAGTTACTATAAAGTCACAGGGAAAGATAAATCTTTTTACCGGGACAAGGTCCCTGTTTCTAACGCCATATTGTGAACACGGAAATCAGGTAAGCATCCACGTGTTCACAAACAATCTCAACATGAATTGAATACACGCATTAAAGTGTGAATAAAGTATAATATGCCTAGGTAGATGATGATTCACTGATTCCAAACCCCGCGGGTTTGTCATGATCTCCTCAACATCCAAAATGGTAGATCTAAGACGTAAACACATAAATAAAGCTATATGAATGCTAAATGTAAAGGAGACGATGATTTACGTGGTTCAGCACTAAGGCCTACGTCCACGGATCCGGGGATATTCACTATAAAGTAAACGGTTACAAAAGTAATCACAAGATCTTTGGTATTCATCAACCTCATAGGTTGATACTCATACTTACTTCTCACTATTCTCTCTCCTATTCCTTGGTTCTACTCTCGATCCCCTTTTTCTGTGGAAGGGGTGTTCATATATATAGCTAAATCAAGTGGGTCCACTGACAAAGAGCTGTTGAGACCTTATCTTCTTGTGCTCTGTGCATGGTCCGCGGACTTCTCTGTCACTCCGCGGCTTCTACAATACCCACGCTCATTATGCCGACCTATCCTCGCTTTCTTCGTGGGTCGTCGACACGTGCCTCTCCGAGCGAGCATTAAATGCGGGTGGTTGGGGCTGTCCCGATCCGTGCCGGGCGGTGTCGGTCCTCCCTTGTCACGTCGTGTCAGTTGGACTATCCCCAACCGTTGATTACATCTTACCTCGTGATGGGGTATAGTAACTCATTGGTGTTGCGCGGGATTATCTACCTTGGATGCTCCCTCATCTTCGACCGTTGGTCTTGACAGATGGCACGTCGTCTAGATGCCATGGATGCCCCTACGTGTCATCCCTCTTTATGACATGGCCTCCACGTGGGTTCTGCTAGTACACGTGGCGATGGAGATAAATAAGTGTACTTACACCTCCAACTCTCCCTTCTTATATATGATTTGGCTGTGTATTCAAATAGTTTATGATTGAATGACAACTAAATTTTTGATGGCCCTAGTCATCATTTAGAAGCATAAACAACCAATTCTACGTAGACAAGTAGTCTCTTCATGGATTGAGATATAAAGAGCACCCCCAAGCATAATTGGGAATGGTCGATAAATTGTCTTCTGATGTTCTATTTGAGAAAAACAAAAATGGGACGAGAATTGCAAATGTATTAGTAGAGAGAGAATATGGTGTCTCCTCTGGAACGCTCCTAGTTGCCATAAGGCAGATGATTTTGGTAATCCAGTTATGGCGTGCTAACACAGTTTACATTACTGCATTTGTAGCTGTTTACATGTCTTAGAAAGATATTTTACTATCAATTCTTCCCACCTGAGATTACGAAACAAAGGCATAGGTTCCATAATTCTAGTTCTGTTTTGTCACAACGAAATTGTACGGTGTTGAGTTGGAGTTTTAAAAATTCATTGCACTGCTCCCAGTAAAGTCAGTGGTTCTGCCTGGCCTACATCTTAGGCTGATGACCTGTTAGCTCCTGCTCCATAATTTTGTCATGTACCGTCAACGATTAAAAGTAGTTTGAGCAATTTGAAGAACACTTATTGTTTGTGTCCATTTGATGGGTTAGAATCCTGCTGCTAGTGCTGTGATTTATAAGATATAGCGTGTATGTCTGTTGCTGGACTGTTTTTTTTTTTTTTTTTTTACATATCAAACCTAGAATTAGTTCTGTGGATCATGATGTTTTATCAATCCGATTCAGGTGTTAATAGTTATTTGTATCTGAAAAAAGATCCGTGCGTGGCACATGCCCTGCAGCTAGTACTCATTAAGTAATGTTGCTTTTCACTAGGTTTTTCCAAGATGCAAATGAAGGCTCAGCGCATGCCACCAGTCCTTATAAACTCAATTAATCTACCCTGGCGTACACATCCAGGAATGCCTAGGGCTATTCAAGATATGTAAGTCTTTCTTTAGTCAAGCATCACTGTTCTGTAGTTTGTTTTCATCATCAGATCTTTTTTTTTTTTTTTTGGATGAATTGTTTTTAATTTTGGTTTTTTCTTTCAGGAAAGAAAATTTGACAAGCCGTCTCCCTGAATGGCCTGTTTCTAAAATCGAGGAGTTGAACACTTTACTACTAACAGATGCTAGTTCCATGGTATACATACAACGGTCTTGTGATATTTATAGTAATCCTCTTTTTTACTTTGAATTTCTGTTTCTTTTGTTCTTTTTTATTGGATTTAATAGGTTTGTGATGTTAATTAGGAAGAGTACGAGGACTTATATACATTGAATGAGCGCGTGGTACGGTGTAATCAAATGCGGCCGGCTCGTTCCTTGGAAGAATTCAATGCCACAGACAAGTTCGATAGAGCTATGCTGGGCTTGCCCAGTTCTGGTAACTATGGCTACATTCGTAAGTTTCTTCTCCAGAAAGAGTTGCAATATTTTAATTGTCATTGTGAAATTCGCACAATGTCACAGACTGATGGCATGGTTCCTAATGCTAGAACCACAACAACAACTTGAAGTGAATTGTCATGCATCTCTAGAAAATTGCTCCATGTTCCTTTCTTTTCCTACTGTAGTGATATTGTTACTTTCATTCTGTATATCATATGGGAGTTGTGTTTTTATAATGATTCTCCTTGGCAGGTGAACGGTTTTGCCCGAATACCAGACCCCAGGTTCGTTTCTGAGATTTCATAATAATGCATAACATACATTGTGTTTTTTTTTTCTTCGGTTCATCTTTTACTCGTGATTGAGCTGGAAAGGGTTTTATTTTACATGACTCCACAGGGTCAACAACTCGAAACAGACTTCTCCGTAGGCGATGAAACTCAGTTGAAGAAGCGGAAATCAATGAACCGCAGGCGAAGGGTGATACCAGGTAGTTCGTCGTAGAGTGTGTCGCGATGTCGATGGTGCTAGGGTCGTAAATTGTGCTGTTTTGTGATTATGGTTGTCAAATATAGTTACCATATACCAAACTTGGTTACTGCTGGTTTCTTATGTAATTGGGATTCATTAGTTCTGTTAGCATTTTTTTTAATTGCTTTGTGGTCAAAGATTTGATGAGATCGCTGTAAGCTAAGGATGCTTCTTTTATCATAAATAATACTTGTCTCACTTTTATTAGAAATAATACTCGTCTCAAAAGCCAAAATGGATGACCAGATCAAAAATTTTAGCAAATTTAGGTAATAGACTTTTTTATTAATTTTTATACCAGCAATTTGGCTAAAGCTGATAATGCGTGTGCTTAATTTCACCATCAACCTCCTCCTCCTCATCATCTCCTCAGGTTCTGGCGGTGGAGAAACACAAATATGGGATTTCCATGGGTTACCAGCTAAACATAATATATAGTGCAGCTAAGTAACCCAAGTGGATTCAAGAACTATAAGATTTGTGATACTCTTTCTATGGTGTCCAGGTGGTGTTTACACTGTTAGCTACTTGTGGTATGTTTGAGTAAGCAGATTTAGAGATATTACAATTAGCTACTGATTTTCTAACACGACTGAGTGCAAGATATTACAATTATTTGCAAGAGTGAAAAAAGAGGTACTTTTGACACCATTGAGCTCTGGTTTAAATTCATGAAATGGAGTTATTGCAACTTAGGTTACTACTGAGCATAACATGCTCAAAAGAGCTAAAGCACTATGATACTAATGCTGGAAACGGCTCCATATCCCTGTACTTGGGTTGAATGACAGTTCCCACAGAGGCCAGTAATGATCATCCACCTCTATAGTAAATTCTTCTTGGTCCCCTTTTAAGTTTACTGCTCTTACACAGACGAAGTCCTCGTGCTCCAATTCCTGTCCAGTTCCATATGTTCAGGTTAATTCATTTTCTCGTAATTATGTAAAAGTGTTCAGTAATTGAGTAAATATAGGAACCAGCAAGAGAAGAGTTTTAATATGCAATTATGCATAACTTAATTCTACATGCACATGAGTCGAAATGCTTATCATTGGTACAGATGTTATGCATTTATATTCTTAGGACAGTTAATTGAAACATACCTTTACCACCTGTAGAAAGGAATCCAGATCGGGAGTGGGTTTCTCATTGACTTCAACTATACACTTCCGAGTCTTCCGATAAGGGAGACCATATCTGTCCGCTGGACTTCCCTTACACAAACTGCAAAACAGATGATGAGTACATTCGTTAACGTTAGCTTGTAAAGAATAATGGGAAATAAGAATACAGATCTGCTTATTAAGGCAAGAGATAAATCTTACCCAGGCACAAGCACACCAGCAAGTGCGTGAATTGCTCGTGGAGGTTCTAGAACTAAATAGCCACACCAGCTCAGTAGTCTGGTAACACCGCTGCCATCCCTTAATTCAGTCCCTACAATAACCTGAATATGTTTATGTTGATCCTGATCCTTATGCGTGAAAGTAGAGAAAACTTAAGAATAACTACTTGCTAAATATCCTTCCCACAAACAAGAAAAGCAATAAATTTGGATTAAAAAAACATAGCACACGAGAACTTCTACCACCTGCCGCAAAATTGTCATTTTAAGTTTGCCATCACCCACTTCATCTAATCCTTGGCAAGCGATTTCTATGTGTCGGTGACATGTAACGGGCTCCCCGTTGATTGCTATGACAATGTCACCTCTTTGTAATTGGTTCTCGGCTTGTGATCCATCCAAACATTTTTTAACATATAAAACTTGACACCTTATTGGATCTTTCTCCTTGAGAGCCTGTGAACAAAAAAGGGGATGTCCCAGAATGAAACAACTGAAGGGAAAGAAAACTTATTGTAAGAACTAGATCTTTACCTGGACCCAGTATCCACTCAATCCACATTCCTGAGCTTTGGAAACGGAAAGTGGACAAAGTTCAGCTCCCAAGATCCTAAGAAGAGGCATTGGTCTTCTGATCCCTTTAATCAGTGGTCCCCTATCACCATCTGTAATCTTCTTAACAACTTCACTGACCGCATACATTGAAATCCCATGAACATGCTACATCAAAATGCATCCATTAATAGGTTGTGGTTGAAAATCATTGTAGTATGTGATCAAAATGAAACTAGTATAACGAACCTTTTTGGTGAATCTTCCCCAAATTGCATGAACAAGTCCACGCTCATCTGATAGCACACCCGAAGATGTACCATAATCTATAGTAAAGTAATATGAAAGTACTCAGTAACTGAGATGCATGAGATTCTGAATGAGTGGGACTTAGTCAACGAGGTCAAGAGACTCAAAAGTACCACTAGCAATCTTGATAACTGCTTGATTAGCGGTGACAGTTGAAATCCTTGACACTGCTCGCTGACAATCACCACTCAAATCCACTAAATATACTGAATCACCTTCTTTTAAACCAGTTTGTATCACTACGGAAGACAAATGGCGCACAGCTAGTATGTTACGTACTTAGCAATGAACATGCATATATGTATGAGCATTACTTCTGTATGAAAAAAGTCACATGTTGGGCTCTTAAGAAAAACTTAAATTACCTGGTACAAGTTGAGCAACACAAACAATTGAGGCATCTTGACCCAGAGATGAATAATCATATGCCACAAGAGCGTAATTGTGAACAGGGTGGATGAAGACTGCCTACGACAAATAAAAAAAAAGTGACTTAGAAGGTGACCACTGGTAAAAGATACAGTATTATTATTTTTAACATCTTTACCTCGCCGATAATTTCCTTAGGAAATGCAGCAAATGATAGCATTACATCACAAGCACACATGGGAACACTGTCAATAGCAACCAAACCCCTGTTTTCATGATGGTACACAACAACACCAGTTCCAGAAGAGTGAATTGATTTCAGCCCATCAATCATACATTTCAGTGGATAATGAACCTGCAAATACGTTCATCAACCTAAATTAGTGCATATTCACATTGATAAATACAACTACTTATCACATGAATGTTAATGTCTTACTTCAAATGCGACAAGACTCGGCGTTATTAGCTCTATTACTTGTTCAACAACTGAAATATCAGCTGCTCCACCTCCTGGATCATCTACATGCCTAGCAATTTCTTGCTTTTCTTCCATGGTTTCTTGTGAAGTCAGCAAAGATGGTATGTTGCATGTGGTGTGGATGCTTTTATCAGGAAATGCAAGCTCATTTCTCCATACACCTTTACGGTCGCTACGAGTATATATCTGAGGTGCGGGATACCATGCAGGCTGGTCAACAGTGACCAAGACAGACTGCAAAAACAAGGAAACACGAAGATAATAAAAAAGTTTCATGTAACCTCTTAAGCTACTGATAAATGTGTAATTACTTCTTCTTAAAATAGCACCTCAGTGCGACGTTTATATAAGTCTTCGAACTCCAATGGCACTCGAGCATTACAAGGCAGCTTGGATAGCTCCAATATAAAGTCTTCTAGCTTTGTTATCTCTCTATGTGCAAGTTTCTTTATAATGGAATGGTGAGGAACCTCCGCTCTAGAAAGCATATATCTGAAATTTGCATTTAAACTATTGACTCACCAGTAAAAAGTAAAAAGAGAAATGTGGCTGTAGATA
The DNA here is from genome assembly GCA_023531295.1 of Papaver armeniacum. Taxonomy (NCBI): domain Eukaryota; kingdom Viridiplantae; phylum Streptophyta; class Magnoliopsida; order Ranunculales; family Papaveraceae; genus Papaver; species Papaver armeniacum. The sequence continues at coordinate 315,197 of JAJJWW010012496.1, forward strand.
GCTTCAACACTAAATTAGAGCAGACTTACCCTGGTACGGCAACATACACCAGACCACATTTGATATTGAGATTTCTGGCCTGCGGTGCGAAGTACGAACAGCGTGGAGATATTAGATAGCTTCCATATCATTTATGCACTTGCATGATTTAGTATCTTTAGATCCTAATTTACAAACTTATTCGATATACCACATAAAAAAAATTGATCTCTGTGTGAAAATATTGCGGTGACAGCTAAAACATATCTAGCTACAAAGTAAATGGATTTCCTATGATCCCAATAACCACTATACAAAAAGAACAAAAAATAAAATGAAAATTTGAATTGAATGATTACAAATTAAACCTCACCAGTTGGTAGGGAAGAGGCTGGATTACTGAACCACTTACTTCTAGGAAGAAATTTGGAGTTATGGAATGGAAATCTTGAACCTAGATCACATGTCAGGCATGACGTTATATCAATCCAACTGGCTGACCCCACAGAATTGTTTACATTAGTTAGACAGAAGGTGCAGTAGAATCCCGTGGCACGAAGATGAAAGTATTTTTTGGATAAAAAATAGTCACATAAATAGCTTTTTGCAATTCACATACCAAAGTTTGTACAAAAAAAAAGTGAAAATGCATGGAAATAAATGAAATCTACTATCTGGAATACATGTAGAGAGCCAATTCACAGAACATGTTCAAGAAGCTTAGCCAAATTACCGTTAAATTAACAGTTAGTGATTTGTCACCCCTTTGAATCACCAAATCAATATTCTGGCCCACATTATCATCCAGTATAGTCTCCAATTTCAGAAATTGAGTAACGACCTACATCAGGATGCAAAAATGTTAGATAGCTCCACCTCAAAGGTGAAACCGTTCAGGTGATAATCTCTAGTTCGTCAAAAATGTATTTCACCCAGAAGATGGAAAAAACAAGAACCAAAGTTAGCACGAGTATGCGTTACAACTTGTGATACTAGTGGTTTGATTATACAGGATTTATATTTCAGCCTTACCTGTCCATTCACCTTGACAAAAATATCTCCCGACTCCAAATGTGTATCGGCTGGTCCTTTTGGTATCTACAGTAATCACATTGTGTTAGAGAGCTCTGGCTACCAACATCATAATTAAGCATGCAGAGTAAGATAGTCAACTAAAAACCAATTAAGATCAAAAGTAGAAGTCCTCACCACAGAGTCAACAACTAGGACTCCCGTCTCAAATGGTGATGCATCCGTTACCATCTAGTCAAGTACTTACAAAAATAAGTAAGTTTGCATGAGCAGGAAGAATCATACATCGATATTGCATATAATACCTGAGACATTTACAGTAAAGCAGAATTGCCACAAAACAAAATTACTGATAAGAAAAGGGTACCTGATGAAGTTTGACCCCCTGCCTCAGTACCTCTTCTGTTTCAAATGTAAGTCCACGTATACGTACCTCGAAGAAGCTTTTATGAATAAATGTTGCCTACAATGCAAGTAAGGTGATGAGAACTAATGGTTTCAATCATTATCAATGACATTTGACTCAACCAAACAACACATCATAACACAGTCTTCGCTACCAAGTTGATTCAGGTTGTGATGTCCAATCCGGACAGATTCATGAGTCTGCTATACACCTATGTTAGTTTTAGTTAAAAAACCCACATTGTTGGTCCTTTACTCACCGTGCCTAATGTCATAAAACATGACACGCAAGAAAAAATTTAGCTGTGGAGAATTCCCTTGCTAATCATATCGTGCGACAAATTTAGGCAATTCATTTCCCTCACACTCATGTTCATAAGAATAGGCTGGTTTTCTCTAATCATGTTGGTTACTCCAGCTGTCAAAACTGGTTATCAACATCTGTGGATGAGGTCAACCAGAATCTATGTGGATACTATGCGAAAATTTAAAGTTTCGGCACATATTCGTTATTTCATTTGGTTAAGTGATCTAACCATACAACAATCCCGAACTTCCCGTCGAAGCAGTTAGTAGGGACGCAGGTATAGAAGTGAGCTGACTAACCTGTAACGTACCACGCGGAACATTAAAAGTCTCCCACTCTATTCCAGACGAGTCTTCATTGGCATTCTGAATAAAACTCAATGCCCTCACAACCTGTGCAATGTAAAATGAAATGTGCAAAATGCATGAGACAGCATTAGCGAACTCTAACGATGACATATATCTACTTACATCCTAATAATAAAATATGATCCTTTGGGCCTTGTATTAATAATTGAATTAGTCACCAAAGGCCTCATTATACTTATTTTATTTTCCAATGATCTCGTGGCTTTATGTTAAGAATTGTGAAAACAATATGGCAGAAGAGTACTCACTCGCTGTAAAGGAAGTAAATATACAGCCGATGTTCTTTCGCTCCCTCCTGCATGTAAGGCAATTGCTCTTCCCTGTTTGTCCACGACTGGAGAACCACTTGAACCTTTCTCTGCCCCAGCTGCGGCCTATAAAGGCAATAGAGAAACAACCAAAGCGTGAAAACATATATACAAAAATTCAGCTCGACAAGAATCGCTTCCGAAAAATCTTACTTGCATGTAGAATGTATCGAAGTCATTGTGGTAGTCGCTGCATCATTTTTTTTAAGAACACGTCAATAATAATAAATTACAACTTTTTCCAACTTGGGGTTTTAGTTATCAAAAGGGTAACTCAAGAAAGAACTATATACCTTGTATAGAGAGGTGCATCCCTATCCAGACAAGCTAGAGTAGAAACCTGAAAAGGTGTTACATTACTCATTAACAAATTCTAAAATTGGTTTTATATGCATATATGGACATTGTAAGTAAAAGTTTTGAAGTAGGAATCTCTCGAGCTGACAATTAGCAATTGCTGCATTGGTGCTCAAGATCTAACCCTATAAAGAAACACATATAGACAAAGAAACTCTAAAGCAGCCACGATTCAAAAACTTGGAACTTCCTCCCCAAACTTAAGCGTACAAAGTATTACCATATGTAAATGTTTTTGAGATGGATACACACACGTTAAATCTCCCAAAATTTATGTCCCTAGACAAAAATTCCACAAAATACAATTACTCAAAAAAGAGTATTACCTTCTTATCACTGCAGTAACCCACAATACAAATCTCTATCCCAAACTTAGCAGCTTGAGGCACTAGAGGAATCTCCTCAATTTCAAGATATTGCATTTCATCAGGATAGTATCGAAGGAAAGCAAAATCATGGACCTGGAAAAAGAGTATGTGTTAGTCTCATGCAACAGTGACTTATGTATTAATGTTAATATACAAAAGGGAAAGAAAATATAAACAAGTCATGCTTAGCATCCAAGCAATCCTCACAAGGTACTCAAGGTGGTCATGACAGGCATTTAACTTGTCGAAGTCAGCCATCCTATTCAGCAAATCAGTTACTGAACATGCTTGAGCTAATGTTGCTACTATAATGGGCATAAGGATCCGGATGAGAAAGAAAAGTACTTGGGTATTAAAAGTCTCCAACCAAATGATAAGTGTGCCACATACAAACTAACTGAGAAAATGAAATAAAAACTTGCTGGATGGAAACTGTACACCTTCTATCAAGCTGCACTAATTCCAGACAAGCCATAAAGAGGCTGAACCAAATATTCACAACTTCTGCTGGGGGAAAAACAGGGACACAAGAAGACTGCACTTAATCCCCTTGGATTGGTTCTTAAAGAGCAAGGACAACGGAGACTTAGGCTACAACCGTTAGAACGCTATGGGCTAATCTGGGGTAATCAATGCTATGCCTATTCCTAAACAAGGCGAGAGAGACCAACTGATCTGGAAGTTCACTCCCGCTGGTGAGTTTAGTTCCATATCTTTCTGTCTTTCCTTTTTAAATTATTCTATTCTAGGTATTGTTATTACATTTCTAACAGCTATATTAAATTACAAAACAACTGGTTCACTTAGTACTTGGCAGGCAATCTCAATCTCAAAAGAAAAGACAAACAACTTACTGGATCTTCATATAAAGGTAACACTGGAATTACTTCCTCATTACTAAACTTAGCTTGAACAACAATAGGTCCTGCATCAATAAATAAAAAATTTAAGTAACAACATTAAGAAAATTAAGACAGAAAAAGCTTGGGGAAATTTATACCAGTACTGGCAACATGACGATTTGTGAGGATGATTCCACGCTTTTTATCGACAATAAATCCGGTACCCATACCTGTACCAGCTTCAAGTGAATTAAATCCGGGTAAACTTATTAAATACCCTTAGTTTTGACACGCAATAAATATACCCTTATACCACAATATAAATATCCCTATCATTTAAATACCTTATCCCTTAAAAAACAGATTACCTTAATACCCTCACTTATAATATTATTTTCCATTTAAAAATCTTATCCATTAAAAAATAAATTTTTCTATTATTTCACATCCACCAGCAGCACCATTTCACCACCACCAACAGCCCCGTCGCCACCACCACTCCACCACCACCGCCACTCCGCCACCACCACCACTTACTAAATACAACCACCAATAATATTCCACCACCGTCACACACCACCACCACTGTTGTTGCCGCCGCCGCCGCCACCGCCACCGCCGCCATTAATATTAGGTGTCAACAACTGAAGTTGATCCAAAAAAATCAAAAGTTCAAAAATATTTGTCAAATTTGGTTGTTGATTCCATTTTTCCATTGTTGACACACAAACATTGGTTGTTGACTCCCTAAAAGTAAGGTCAATTTCAATTGTTGATACACAAATATTTGTTGTTGATTCCATTTTTCCATTGTTGATACACAAACATTGGTTGTTGACTCCCTAAACTAAGGTCAATTTTTATTGTTGATACACAAATATTTGTTGTTGACTCCTTACACTAAGATTAATTTCTATTGTTGATACACAAATTTGGTTGTTGATTCCATTTTTCCATTGTTGATACACAAACATTTGCGTACAATTTTAAAAGGGTCAAATAATTGTGTGTGTCAACTATTTGCCAATACAATTTTAACAAACCTTGAAAACAGTTCATCATCCATTTCCATCTCAAATCAATCATAACATACCCAGGGTAAAAAGATTAAAGTACTAAAAATAATATCCTAACCAAATTCATCCAAATATCATACAACAATGACAAAACCAAAATACAAAATGAATACAGATCTTAAACAAACATACCGTGTTTTTTCCAAGAGGAACTCTAAGAGCAAGTTGATAAAAGGTCATACACTCTCCACCAACTTCCTGAATCCTAGCTCTAGCAGTTTAGACCTCAACGCAACAATCTTCATGTTTGGTACCGGGTCTACCATCCTTACAAAGATCACTAACTGTACCAACAAGTACACCAATCTTCTCTCCCTGTTAACAAACAGAAAACCCAAAAACAATATCAAAATCCAAATCCGAGAGATCACTACTCAATCTTATTACGAGCTCTATGCTACAAACAAATCAAGTTGAATCAACTTCGAAAATCATAAGAACAAAATGATGAACACACAAACTGAATTGAACATTTAAATCTTCAAATCAAAAATTACCCAATTCTGAAATCTAAAAATCAAATTACTCAGATCTTTAAATATAATTTTGAATACAACCTAAAAATGAAAAACAAGTAGAAGAGGATGGAGTATGAATAAGTACAAACCGATGTTCTTGAATAATCAATCTGTTCGTCGCGACGGAGATGGTGGCGGCGGCGACGGGTGGTGGCAATGGCGGAGGTGGTTGTGAATCCGGTGATGTACTGAAAGAGGAACAAAAGAGGAGAGAGAATTTTGGATCTGAAAATGAAAAGAGAATGTTATCATTCGTAAAGCTAATATCGTTGAGGGTATTTATGCGATTATAAATAAAATAATTTTCTTATAAACTGTCTAGGGGTATTTGTGAAGGTTTTAAGGGCATTTGTGAAGGCCAATCAAAATGAGGGCTATTTATATAATTTCCACATTAAATCCTCTACTTGCTCTCACAGTTAAACCAACCACAGACCGAAACACCTTGTCTATTGTTACTTTCCAATCTTCGTCCATAGGAGGTTGTTGGTAATAACTTGTTTTGATCCAAAAAAAAAATCCAAGAAACCTAATTATGATAATACTTGGATTAATTTAGCACCAATTCCTTCGATTCAAAGAGAGAGAAAAAACAACATTAAATCAAATAACTCTCTAATTCATAAAAAAGTCCCAAAACCTTGCCAGATTCTTGTTATTCGGCTTCGGGAAATGGAGAAAGTGATAGAGAGAGTTGTCAGATCAAGCAATTTCTTCTTGAAATTTCCTTTCTCGTTCGCAAAAATCTTGAGAAAATCCGAAACAAGTATGTTATTAAGAATAAAGAAAGCTCTTCGATTCACAAAGAAGACCAAAAAGAAGAAAAACGTTCTCAGAAATGGAGAAAGTGAGAAATAGAGAGTTCTCGGAATCAAGAAATTTTTTCTAGAAATTTAATTCGTTTATCGGTTGTGAAAATCTTTTTCTTCAAAAGAGGAAAAAAATCTAACTTTGACCTAAGGATTGAAAAATTTAGAGAGAAAGGGAAAAAGAGAAATGGAGGCTTTGAGAAAGGATTTGAGCTGTGTTTTGTACGGAGGAAGGAGTGTCAGACGACGAGAAACGGTGTTTACTCTCTCTGTTTTAAAAAAAAATAAAACCCGCCTTATATGCGAAGGAGAAGGACTGTGAGGGAACAGTTTCTTTTTGTGGGACCCTTTCTCAGGTCATTTCATGTCGGGAATTTTGAAAAAGTACCCTCATACAAATATACCCACTAAAAAACTGCCCCCGTTTTTTAACAATTTGTTAAAGTACCCTCACGTTAGTTTTTCCATCTAGTGTTAGTTAAAACTAATTTACTTTACATATTTGCCCTTTACTTATTGCCACATTGATTTTATACATCATTTTTCATGTTCGTCGAGTTCGGTTCAGGATCGTTGCACCGCTTTCAGGTTCGTTACATCATTCTCAAAAAGGGTTCATCATTTCAAGTGTTTTGGGGTTTTTGGTTGGAAGAAAATCGACCTTCTACGACATTTTTTAGATTCGTCGAGCCCGGTTTAGAATCGTGACAACGCTTTCAGGTTCGTCGAGTCCGGTTCAGGATCGTTACACTGTTTTCAGGATCATCGAATCATTTACCCTCCCCTCAAAAGAGATGTAGTTCAGGGGTAAATAGGACTTTTAATTGGAAAGATAACTGCCACCTAGCACTTAACTGGATGGAATTTGCCTTTTGAATAAAACGGGGTACTTTAACAAATTTCTAAAACACGGGGGTACTTTTTTAGTGTAAAGTGAAGTGTAAGGGTACTTTATCAAAAAGCCCTTTCATGTTTCTACTGTATAAAGCAAAAAAGAGTCGCAACTTCTCATGGAATCTATCGACCACAATTTTTAGTTCACCTTGGTTATTTTATTGTTCGCCTAGGTTATTTTGTTTCACCTCGGGTACATGTTTCCAAGGGACCAAATCTAACAGGGAATTAAGAGATGACTACGGAACTATCAAGTGGTATGTGGTTCTCTAGTTCCCTTCCACTGATCGGAGTAGTGATTCCAAGTAATAATTGTCGAATCAGCTCCGATTCGAAGGAGTTTGGATGTAGCGAAATTATAGGAAATGGACCGCAGTTTTACTAAAGTAAAAACTTCATATGTCAATACGCTGGGAACTTACAAAATTACTAATACGTGGGAGTTATTAATATAGAGGTATAACAAAAATAAAAAAAAAATTACTCGTCCATTGTATGAAAATGTTATCGAAAATGTTGTACGAACCGCTTTATTACAGTTGAATGCCCGCAATAAATATGTGGACAAATAAGCTCTTCTGGAAAAATTGGCTAAAAAAAATGTAGTTTGGGCCCCGGAGAAAATTATTAAAGGCACCTCAAAAAAGTGTTAAAGGCACCCAGAAAAATGTGTTAAACGCACCCAAAAAAGTTATAAGTGTACCCCCAAAAAATACTAAAGGCACCCCCTAGGAAGAGTGCTAAAGGGAGCCAACCGAGGATAAGGGGCACCCTTCTTTTTCTTGAGTTTTGGTGGGAAAATTGGTATGAAACTACGAGATTTTCTGGATTTGGTTTGAAGAGTTTCTGGTGAGATTCACAGATTTAGTTTGGTTTGGGCCTATTATACTAAAACTGAACTGACAAGCCCTTCAAATTCGAAAAAGTTGGGTTGAATATGTAAATTTTCTACTCAACAGAGCACGAGGATATATATCTCGGGTTTATTTCTCGCGTTTTCTGTGCATGACGTGAGATTGCAGTGTGTTTGACTTCGTCGAGGCATATACCCGACGAGTTGGAGTGTGTTGGATGCAGAATAACACTTGAAGGAGATAAATAAGGAAAACATTTCCCGGAAATAACAGAATTGATTAAGAGGATTATTTGCTTTTACTGAAGATCTTTTTGGAGTCCTATGAGGTTATAAATAGTTGCTAGGAGCCATGAAGATCTTTTTGGAGTCCTGTGAGGTTATAAATAGTTGTTAGGAGTCATAGAAGAGGCGGAGAGAGTTTAGGGAGGTTGCAATGATTGATTCATTGCGAGCAGAGAAGAGAAGAAGAAGAATAACTGACAGTCAAAGACAATCGTTTATTGTATGTCATCTTTTCTTATCTTTGCAACAGTTTTTCAGCGACATTTCAACAGTAATGGCAATATGTAATCTTTATCGTTATTTGTAACATTGGATTTGCAACGATTTACAAGCGTTGCAAATTCCCGATTTTCACCATTTTCTCTCTTGTTTATCATTTGTAAACACTTTGAGCAATGAATCAATATTTTGAAAGAGTTTACACCATGGTGAGATGATTCTTGCGTAACCAAGACAAGGGAGGAAGCTATTTACGCATGATTGATGGATAACTATTTTATTTTCTCTCTAGTTTTAATTTTTAATGCACCTAATCACTGTTTTTATAGAGTTTTTAATTGTTTGCATAATTCTCCTTATTAGTTGTGATTCAATTTGATAGGTTATACTTTGTTTAATGCATCGATAATTTATGCTTAGGGAATACAATTAATATTTGAGAATATGCCTGATTATGTGTGAATTAATAAATAAAAGGACTTAGAGGGTAACTAGGGTTTTAAAATATTTGTAACATCATTCAATCATGTGTAATAGTGGAATCTAGTGTCTTGGTTGTCTATAAATCTTGAAATCAATTTTAAATTAAGTATTTCTTCATTTTTAGTTTTAAAAATTAGGGAACATTATTTAAGTACCCCTCAAAATCCGCCCCTTAAAATATACTCCTATTCAATTTTCAAAAATACCCATACCTTTTGAAAAGTGGATGTAACTAGAAATAGTTGCTTCCATAAGTGGACGCAACTTTATACAAGTTGCTTCCAAAAAACGGAAGCAACTTTCTCAAGTTGACTCCAGAAAAATTATTTTTTACCCCTCGGGGGTATTTGTGCATGGTCAACAAAAATGGAGGGTATCTATAACATTACCACTAAAAATTAAGTCTAAAATCACAAGTCTTGAACGAATCACTTTCTTACCACTGTAAAACTACATCGGTCGCATAAAGATTAGTTTGACTGTAGTACAATGGTAAAGTCGTTGGGTAATGATACCAGCGAAAAACTCGTCAGCATCGGGGTGGGGGGATTTTTCTCTTTCTTTTCCTAGCTACCTGGGCTTGTAGGTTGTAAACCTCTATGAGGTTTAAACTTTAATATAACCTTTGGGCTTTAAAACCCAATAAAAAATAAAGACTAGTTTGACTATTTATGTTTCACTAAAGTGCCCTTATAAAAATGAAAAATAACATTTTATCTTTCTTAATATACTATATTGGCAGATAACCGGGTATGAACTGACCCAAGTTATCTTTTGAATTTTTTTTTATAAAGTTGTTTATGTATGTCGTCGTTCTTTTTAGTGATATCGATGACTATCTACCTGAAATTATTGTAGAAGTTATGTTCCATTTTCTAGAGTGAATTAGGATTTTGAAAAATATAGTCAGAGTTGAAAGGAGGATTTGATTACCAATGATGTGCTTGATTTCATATATTTAGAATAATCTTAATGCAACTGAACATACATTTGAATTATTTATTTTTGTCTTTCTTTTTGTGTAAATCGATTATGAAAGGACGAGGGTACCCAAATAAACCGCAGTCTTTTATTTATCCACCTATAAGTCCTCTACGAATGTGATAGTCTATGCACAGAGTCGAGAAAATACAACAGATTTGGTTCACACTTCGTGTGATCGTCTATGGATACAAGATCGAGACAATACAACAACAAGATCACTTATTGATTGACTATAGATACAAGGTCGAGAAGATACGACAACAAAATATGTACTTGATAATAGGTTCAGAATAACCGAAACTCTATAAGATCATTATCAAGCATTACGGAGTTAACGTAATGTATACTTTACTTAATTATAATAACAATTATATTGTGGAAAACAAACTAAAAGACACATCAAGATTTTGTTAACGAGGAAACCGCAAATGCAGAAAAATCCCGGGACCTAGTCCAATTTTGAATACTCTCAGAATTAAGCCGCTATACAAAATCAAATACCAACTTCGTATAGTTGAGACCAAGCAGACTACCCCTAGCTACTTAGTTCCCTCAGTATCCATGCGCCTCCAACTTCAAGAGTCACGTACGTGAATAGCAAGTCCATTGGATCGCATTCCAAACAACAAATGAAGAATATTTTTAGTAACCACTCTAATCAATCTTGCTATAAGATAAGATGAGTTGTTGAAAAAGGCTCTTATGTTTAATCTAGTAAACTCCTTTGTTTGGTTAGAACAATCTATCTAATTATTACCGAAATAACCAAGTTTAGATTCGCAATAAATCCATATAGATCTCAAAGAGAAACTATAGAGAGATGTTGATCTCACGCAACTAATCAATCGAATCTATCAAAGATAAACTGATTCTAGTTGGACCCTAACCGATCAAGGTTTGAGCACTAAATCAACAAGATACAAAAACTAATAAGAATTCGTTTTCATCTTCAAATCTTCTATTGCCTTCAAATACCTGCACAACAACACTTGAATCTTCTTGTGATCAATCAAGCATAGGACGAAGTCTGTTAACAATGGATTATCACAAGATGTCTTTAGATGGTTCTAAAGTACCCGCCAATACTTTGATCTAGTCTGAGTAAATCTTATATCAGAAGAGAAGATTCTCAAGAATAAACAAACTAGGTGCAATCAAAGTTTCAACAATCGTTAGTCAATCAAATCAATAATCGAAAACTAATAACACTGCAATTATCTAGTTTCCCACCAACGGTACTCGCTGAGCTTCTTGATCCCACAAAAGTCTTTAAACGAGCGGTTGCAAGAGATTTCACCTAATTAGGATACTTTCCTCTCCGAATAGACGGCTCCACCAGAAACAACAAGAAATGAAGTTTGCCTGGCTCTTAGGATAGTTTGCAAGAAATTCAAACTCAAGTGTTTATAGACCAAGGTTGTTTGGACAACAAGGAAATTCCATTATAGACCAAGGTTGTTTGGACAACAAGGAAATTCCAAAATGAAAATATTCTCAAGATATGCAATAAGAACCTAAATTTGGCTTTCCTGTTTCCAATTAATGTTAACCAATATTTCCGAAAACTCTCATGGAAAACTTCCATCATTAGTTTAGCACATTAACTACAATATATTTCATATGATATGTTTTAAATGTCGGTAATTAAAACATATATGATGAAAATCGTAATTAAATGTATTTCACTTTTTCGGACCAGGGATCACCTTGAGTATCAAGGAATATCTTTGAACAATAAATGATAAGAGTTATGTACACGTTAAAATATGTTGACATCTAGAAGTTTCTTGGCAAACCCTAATTCCAAGCTTCACACAAAACGTATAGAGATATGTGAATATTGAAAACTCAGTTTTGCATCTTGGGATCAGTTATACCAACCTCACAATGGTAAGTTGTAATCTGTTATACCAAGATTCCTTAACCAGGTTGCGATTACACCTCGCTTCCCAGAGGTAGCATGTGATCGGTTACACCTTACTTCCTGAGTTAGCTTGTGATCGGTTACACCTAGCCTCCTAAAGGTAGCTTGTGATCGATTATAACTAACTTCTCAATTCATCTTTTGACCGATTACACCTTGGTTCCCAAAGTAACTTGTGAATGGTTACAACTTGCGTTCCAATATAGCTTGTGATCGGTTAAAACTATATTTATAATAAAGCACATGACTGATTACACCAAACTATATTATATAGGCTATGACCAGCTATACTGAAAAGACGAGGGTACCCAAATATACCTCAATCTAAAACTTTTCCACCTATAAGTCCTTTCTCCGAAAGTGATTGTCTATGGACTGAGTCGAGATAATACAACTAATCGGTTCACACTTCGTGTGATCGTCTATGGATACGAGATCGAGACAATACAACAACGAAGTATGTTTACTTGATAAGAGGTTCAGACTTAACCAAACACAATAGGATTACTATCAAGTAAATAGGATTTAAAGTTTGTGTATTTTACTTCTAATTGTAATAAAAATAATTATAATTGCGGAAATAGAAAAGTAAAAGACACGGCAAGATTTTGTTAACGAGGAAACCGCAAATGCAGAAAAACCCCGGGACCTTGTCCAGAATTGAATACTCTCAGGATTAAGCCGCTATACAAAATCAAACCAACATCGTATAGTTGAGACCAAACAACTAAACCTATAGTTCACCTAGTTCCGTCTGTATTCCCACGCCTCCAACTTATGAATAAGTCACGTACTTGGAACAATTCCTTTGGTTCGTATTCCAAACAGTAAAGGAACAACAAATTTGTTTGGTATCAACTCTTTTCAACCAAGTGATGTGAGTTCGACAAAAGGCTCTTCCGTTTTTCTCAATAAACTCCTTTGTCAGGTCCTTAGATCTATCCACTAACAACTACCGAAGTAATCGTCTAAATTTTGCAATCAATACTTTGAATCACAAAGAATCGTATTGATGCCGATCTACTCAACTAATCAATCCAATCTACCACAAGGATAAACTGATTATAGTTGGATCCTCTTTAAACGAAACAAGTATTGTGCACACCAAAGATTATGAACCCAAATCAGAAATCTTCAAAGTCTTCTTTGTCTTCAAATCTTTTTAGATCTTTCACCTGCACACAATCAACTTGAATACTTTGAATTTTGCAATCAATAATTTGAATCACAAAGAATCGTATTGATGCCGATCTACTCAACTAATCAATCCAATCTACCACAAGGATAAACTGATTATAGTTGGATCCTCTTTAAACGAAACAAGTATTGTGCACACCAAAGATTATGAACCCAAATCAGAAATCTTCAAAGTCTTCTTCGTCTTCAAATCTTTTTAGATCTTTCACCTGCACACAATCAACTTGAATCTCTTGTGATCAATCACGCACAGAACGGAGTCTGTTAACAATGGATTCTCACAAGACGTCTTTAGATCTACAAACAGTCTAAAGATCTCCGTTGAAAATTCGATCTAGTTTGAGTGAATCTTATATCAGAAGAGAAGATTCTCAAGCATTAACAAACTAGGTGCAATCAAAGTTCAACAACCGTTAGTCAATCAAATCAATCGGAAACTAATAATAAACCGAAATTATCTAGTTTCCCACCAACAATACTAATAGAGCTTCTCAATCCCAAAGAAGTCTTTAAACTGAACGTCCGTAAGAGATTTTGCCTAATTAGGTTACTTTCCTCTCCGAATAGGCGATTCCACCAGTAACAACACAACTAGGTAGTTTTGCTGGCTCTGAGGGTTAGTTTGCTCGAAATGCAAACTTTGGTATTTATAGACCAAGGAAGTTTGGACACCAAGGAATTTTCAAAACCGAAAATATTCTCAAGATATGCAATATATTCCAGATTCGGTTTCCATAATTCCTGGAAATTCTTTGTCCAAACATTGACCGAAAATCTCTTAGAAAATCTCCAATTAGTAAATACACATTACCAATTTTCATTTTCCAAAAATGAAATTAAAAACCTTAATTAAAAGATTCTCAACTTATATTTCGATCTGGGATTTTCCTTTAGCTATTAAGGAATATCTTTGAACAATAAAAGATAAGCGTTACTGCACATGTTCAAAGAATGTCGACATCTTTACTTTGTAATTCCTCTTTCATACTTTTAATCTTGAAACCGATTTTCCACACTTCCAAACAAGTTTACAATTGGTTCATCTGACTTTCAAGAACTACGTGATTGATTAAGAAAACTCAATCACCAATCATGGGTTTAACGGCTCTACCTCCATGTGAGTACTATGCATAGTCACACTAGATTTCCAAAAATTCGGTTGACTAGGTACTAGGATCGGTTCCCCACATACTTATGGTAACTACTTGTATTTGCTGCACATGTCCATAGGATCGGTTCCCCCATCACTAAAAATGTGTTGCACATGTTCATAGGATCGGTTTCCCCATCTGCTAAAAACGTGTTGTACCTCTTAAAAGGATCGATTTCCCTCTTGTGATCGGTTTCACCTCTTCATAGGATCGTGGTTCCCCTTTCCGAGAGTTGGTCATACCAATAACACTAAATCGATCATACCATCTCAGGTGATTACTTAAGATCTGTAGATGGGGCAAAACGATTTGCTAGTTTTTATGGAATTGAGGAGACGACCGTACAGAGGAAACTCCTTGAACCGAGCGAAATGTTCAACCTCACACAGATGCACTGCAAGAAGGGAGTGCTTTGAATTCGAGAGATCAATCTAGTAGTCAAAACAAGTTCCGGCAAAATGAAAAATATATGAAAAGAAAAAAGTTGACTAGGTACTAGGATCGGTTCCCACATACTTATGGTAACTACTTGTGTTTGTCGCACATGTCCATAGGATCGGTTCCCCATCACTAAAAATGTGTTGCACATGTTCATAGGATCGGTTTCCCCATCTGCTAAAAACGTGTTGTACCTCTTAAAAGGATCGATTTCCCTCTTGTGATCGGTTTCACCTCTTCATAGGATCGTGGTTCCCCTTTTCGAGAGTTGGTCATACCAATAACACTGAGGAGACGACGAAGCATACAGAGGAAACTCCTTGAACCGAGCGAAATGTTAAACCTCACACAGATGCACTGCAAGAAGGGAGTGCTTTAAATTCGAGAGATCAATCTGTAGTACTCCAGCCTAAACCAAGACAATGGTCGTTCCAGAATAAATTCGGTCACAAGAGAGGATGGGTCGGTCTGTAGGAGGGAAGCTAAGAGATGTGTGAGATCAATGGTGATCGAAGATTGTTGGTGTGTTGTGTATTCTGAAAATAAGATAAATTTTGAATGATTGAATTTGCTCTATTGAGAGTTGGATTGTTAATCTAGTGTTGTCTGCTTGACGTGAGATTATCCTCCTTTCAATCATGATTCAGAGATTTATTTATATTGTTGGAATTGAAAACACCATGATCTCATGAAGTGTGACAGTTGATGGAATCAAAGAATGGGGAAGTGGAAATCGTGTTAAAACCAGTTGCTCAACGTGCGGAGACTTGGTTGATTTTCCATCCACTAATTTGTTAACTCCTTCAACTGATTGCACGACTTGCTCACATTCTCATCGTGTGTATGAACACACTTGCCGTAGACCGCCAGACCAAAACCCTAGTTAATATCCCCCATGTAACACGATTGATGTCTCGTGTGATTGTGGAGTCTGCAAGGCAGACTGTATTTAGTTAGTCAGTTGTTGACTTCATGACTTCATGGGACGATGAGTCCTTGTATTGTTGAGTCGAACGTGGTTTGGAAATGTTCTGAGATTCATGAATTGGACATGTCTGTTGAGACAGAGATATGATGTGTGAATAAGTTAACGTGAGCAAATATTGCTCATTCGATGAATTGTTGAATATTGATAGTTGAACCAATATTCTTTGATTTGAGCAAGTATTGCTCATCTGAGCAAATACTGCTCGTTTGATGAATTATGGTAGCATGACCAAATAAAATATTAAATCAAAATACTGGAAATTGAACTGAGTATGATAAATAAAATGTTGATCACGGGATCAACGTAAAATTATTAGCGTTTGAATCTGGAATCATTAACCTTGGACTCAAAACCCTAATTTGATCAATTGATGATTTATTGATGGTTTATTGAAAATTAACCACAGAAAAGGAGGGACCGGCTACATGGGATTATGGGTCGACCATGTAGTGCCCAGATGCTCACGTGAGCAAATATCAAGATCTCCTAAAGACCAGTTAATTTGTTGATGAAAGGATGATTAAATGCTGGTTTAATCATTTATTAAAATAATGCTGAACCTTAGGTGATAAAACCCAATTAATTATGAAGATGAGGGACCGACCAAGGGGTCATGAAAACCGGCCCTGGGTGTTCACGGGATCAAATGATGATCGTTCCATGAAGTTCCAAGTTGTTTGGAAGAGTTTTGGACCTAATACGTGCAATTGTGCAAATTAGGTCAAATCATGAGAATACGTGGGACCGGCTTCTTGCAAGCCAAAGAGCCAACCTTGGTCGGTCAAGGTAACATGCTCACGTCACCAAAGTGTCCGTATCTCAATTCTGAGAATTCTGATATTTTCTGGTGTGCATTTGAGCAACATTTTGAGAAAATATGAAGAAATCAGGGTTTTTGCTGAAACCGTCAAAACCTTCATGAGATGAAGGAAAATAATAGAAAATGAAGGAATCATGAAGTGTGGGACCGGCTATGGCCAAGGCATGGCCGGCCGGCCAAGGAGCCCAGTCCCACGGTGTTTTCCCTAATTTTTTATAATATATTCATGATTTTAGGGAAATATGATAAAACTAAAGAGTTTGTTGAAACCAAGGAGTTTTGTTGAAATCAAAGAGTTTCCATGAGATGAAGGAAACAAAAATATTAATAATAATAAAATAAGGGCGTGTGGGACCGACTTGAGCATGGTTGGCCGGCTAAGGCCCGGTCCCGTGAGTTTTCCCTTATTTTATGTATTATTTCATGATTTGAAGGGATTTTCATAATTTTGAAAGAATTTTCATGATTTGAAGGAAATATCATGAAATCAAGGAATTTCATAAAATCAAGGAAATATAAAAATAATAATAATAAAATAAGGGGTTTGTGGGACCGGCTAGGGCATGACCGCCGGCTTGGGCCCGGTCCCACAAGTTTCCTTAATTTTATGTATTTTTGTGTATTTTCCCATAATTTGACGGAATTTCATAATTTGAAGGAAACATCATGAAATCAAGGAATTTCATGGGATTAAGGAAACATAAAAAAATATAATAATAATAAAATAGGGCGTGTGGGGCCAGCTAGGGCATGACCGTCCAGCTTGGGCCCGGTCCCACGGGTTTCCCTAATTTTATATTATTTTTCATGGGATCAAGGAAATATCATGAGATTAAGGAGTTTTCATGAGATTAGGGAAATAATAATAAAATAATGAGGAACCATGAGGTGTGGGGCCGGTAGGGATCAAGGCATGGCGGTTGGCCAATAATCACGGCCCCACAATATTTTCCCTAATTTTATATTATTTCCTCAGTGTGAAGGAAACACCATGAAACTGGGGAGTTTCCTCAAAATGAAGGATATTTGTTCAAATGAAAGGATTTTCGTGAGATCAAGGAAAATAATAAAATATGATAAAATATAGAATTTGGGCGTGGGACTGGTCACGGCATGACTGGTCGGCCGGTGAGCCAGTCCCCTTGCGCCTTGACTATTATTTTATTATTTTCTTTCCTACTTGCATAGGTTGATCGTCTCGTCGTATTTTGAAATACTTGTTTGTTCATTCAGGTGTTTGTTAATGCATTATTTGTCGAATACATTTACACCATTTTGGTCGGGGCTTACTCGAAGGTAACTCAGATGCCCGTGTGTTGAATATTTATTACTAACCCATGGAATTCTGCTGGGAAGAACCATAAATTGAAGTAACGAAATATTATGAAAATATTGAATATTTTTCAGGGATTTGAATCTATTGATTTTGAGAATAATTAATTAATGGCTCTATACTAGTACGATGGTCTAGGAGCGTTAATTATTCAGGAATTGAGTGATGTGAGCTTGTTGAAGCGTCATATTTCTTTCATATAGTCAGGGAAAGCATTGTTACATCCTGAAGACGTTATTGTTCTATACTAGCAGGCAAGCTGTCTAGGAGCCGTCTAATCTTTCGATTCTATATAGAAGTATTACTGAAATTGCTCAGTATTCGTGAGATATGCCGTTGCCTCAGCTGAGAGACTACATATCTATATATACTCTGAGAGACAGTATTCTCAGTCAGAGATTCTCATAGCACGATCTTTCATGCTTTCAATAAGAGACATGAGCCTCAATATTCATCTGATTGCTGGATCAGGAATACATATAAGTATGGGTTTACGATTTTAGCCTTTGTCGAAAATCCACCATCTACATTAAGTCCCCTACTTAGTGAGGGACAATCATGTTCCTTAGTCAGCACTAAATGGTGATTTTCCGGTCACAAACAATATAAGCAATTAAACTTAGTCATTAAATAAGACCTTACCGGATTTTTGATAGTACGAGCAAACCACGACTTGAATGAAGATTCCAGTGGCATGATAGAACATCGTTTCATGAGCATAAATTGGTGTTGAACCACTGATTTTGATGACGGGACCTTGGTCGTTTTAGGATTCACGGGCCTGGCCCAATAAGGAAATCCTTGTAAAATTAGGTTTTGGAAATAAAATTTGATATAAAAGGAATTTATCCTTTTATTATTTTTTATTTCTTCTTCACACGACCAGTGCTTCATCACGCTTTCATCACCTTCACGCCAGGGAGGAGGAAAATTTTTGCCGGAGTTTCCAGCGCCGCCGACCGTCGCCACTACCGTCCGGCCAATTTCCGGCCGACGCCGACCAGGTAAGCGCAATTTTTTTTTCTCCAGATGTTTGCTGAGTTCATGGGTTGTTCATGCTTTGATTATGTTGAAATTATATATATGTTCATATACGTGTGTGAGTTTTGTTGAAAACCCTTATTTTAGAAAACGTATGTTCGTTTCATCGTTAGTTTGAGAACCCATTAATAATCCCTGACCTAGTAGAGATTTTATGTATAGACCTGTGTCTAGTGATAAAATTTTTGTTTATGAGCTTTCATGAAAACCAAAACTTTATCTTGAAAAGATGTGAGCTTTCACAGAACTGAAATAAACCCTCATTTCAAAGAAAGACGATCGTACGAAGGAAAAAGTTTTTTTTTTTTTTTTTATATGAAACCATGGCCTGTCCATGGGATTTTTTTTTTTATGAAACCGTGGACTATCCCACGAATTTTATTTAGTGATCCTTGCTACATAAAAACGTTTTTTTTTATTTACGTGAGTTAATCACGTATAAATATTTTTATATATAAAAATATAAATCAAAACTTGAGTTTTGTGTAATCTTTATAAGTAAACAATTATTTATGATGAAATAATGCTTTAGTTTTCATAATTCCATGGTTAATGCTTACGCAGTAGAATTATTCATGATTTTATGAAAATCTAAGTTTATGCTCGTCTTATGTAGGTTTGAAGAAGTGAGCAAATTTTGAAGTGTCTAACCCTTACGTTGTGATCACTAATGTTAGTGGAATCGTAAAAAGGTAAGAGCTGAGAATTACCATTTTGTAGACGTTTGCATCTTGTATGAATGGTATACTGAAGTGAAGTATTGTGTGCACGTTATAGCAACTTTGCAAGGATGTCTGATTCTCAAGTCAATGATGCCTCCAGAGATAATATGTGTATGGACAATGATGCTTCCAGGGAAGATTCACACATAGACAATGATGCTTCTAGGGATGATTCATGCATGGATGAGACTTCCTTTGGCGAAGATAAAACTCCTGGAATCAAGAACGTTCCGAACATAGAGGATGCATTCTTCATAGATCAAGGGCCGAAAAGCATCTCAAAACTCCAGCATTTCGTCTTCTGATAAATCCCAGAGAGGTTACTCAGAAAAAATTGGTGACTCCTCAGGCAACTATTCGGTTCTGTCTCGAAAGAGGATATTTTTCTGCATCAATCATTGAATTCAAGCTATGTCGACGGCCCTTGGAAAAGTTTTCTGGATGGGCGAGGTACATGCTGGGTTTTCCTCGTGTTCGAGCTAAGTTACATGACGCACGAGTAATACGAGCTATTCAAGCTTCTGGATATTTATTCATTTTTCATGATGCGCGAGGTATTGTAGCGTTACTTGCTCGATGGTGTATTCCAACTCACTCTTTCATATGCAGATGGGGAGAGTTTACCATTACTTTAGAAGATGTAGTTGCTTTGTTGCATCTTCCAATCACGGGCAATCTTCCTGAAAATCTTTCTTCAGAAGAAGGTGTTGAGAGGAAGTTGCAATCTCTAACATCTTGACAACCACGATGGAGGAAATTAATAAAGCATCCGGCAAAGGTTGGTTGTTGCTCATTGGTTAATACATCTTTGGTGGCCAAGAGATACTCCTCGGGAGTGTGGCGTGTTGTGTTGACGTTATCTATTTCTTTGCTTTCTTGTGTTTATGGCTGTCCAGAGACATATTTGAAGAGATGCGTTCGTGATTCCTTTTGCGATTAAGATGGCTCTCGGGGCGTATTCCAGCAAATCCCAATAGGTAGCTTGTTCCGCCACTTATAAACGGCTTTATCTTTTGGGTTCTTTGTATTCTAACTTTTGAGTTGGAAGGCTGTCTCTCTTCCCTTTGGCTCCAGGCAACACTAGTTTCTTCATTCATCAGAGTGGAAACAGCAGGTGTATTGAAACAAAGTTTTAAGGAAATAAGTACCTCTTTTCATTGCCATATCTCGCTTGAGTTTAGCAAGAATTTCCTGTTTCTCCATCACAATGGTACTAGACGGCGCTTTCCTCTTGTGTCTCCGCTCCTCGTCCCGGGATGGGAGGAGTGAAAGTTGTTGCTCGGGGTAACCACCGGAGGCTACGCTCGAAGAGATGCCAGGATTTGCGCTTTCTGGCTGGGTGATGGAGGTGTTACACTTTCTTGGATGTCTGCTCCGCTAGTGTCCTCTAGATGTGTCGCGCCGGTAGCTCCACCGACGCACGTCAACACCGGAGTGTTATCCATGGTTCTGAGTTCCACCATCTTTGAAATGAATTGCTGATTGAATTGGTCTAAGATCTACCCTTTTTGAAATTGATGAAATTGAATCGGATTTTTGATTAACTGTGGTCGCCAATTTCTTTAATTTGGTAATTGGGGGTGTGATGAGGAATGAATTTAAACCTCAACAAATGCACTTGCGGTGAGTGCTTGTAGATTCGGATATTTATTCATTTTTCATGATGCGCGAGGTATTGTAGCGGTTAATGTTACTTGCTCGATGGTGTATTCCAACTCACTCTTTCATATGCGGATGGGGAGAGTTTACCATTACTTTAGAAGATGTAGTTGCTTTGTTGCATCTTCCAATCACGGGCAATCTTCCCGAAAATCTTTCTTCACCAGAGGAAGTTAAAATCTCTAACATCTTGACAACCACGATGGAGGAAATTAATAAAGCATCGTGATGGCTTGAACCCTAATTTTGGCTTTCAAAGAAAGGTTGTTATGCTCATTGGTTAATACCATCGGTGGCCAAGAGATACTCCTCTGGAGTGGCGTGTTGACGCATGGAGTTGATGACGTTATCTATTGCTGCTTTCTTGTGTTTATGGCTGTCCGAGAGACATATTTGAAGATCTTTGGAAACTTGTTGAAGCGTTTCGTGATTCCTTTTGCGATTAAGATGGCTCAGTTGAGGCGAGCAAATCCCAATAGCCGCATGGACTGGGTTCTTTGTATTCTAACTTGGACTACTTGATCATGGACTCTAGTGTCTCGAACGGTTTTATGAAGATTGAATGTTACGCCAATACAATGTTTCTTCAAGCTTTGATGTGGGAGCACTTCAAGAATTATGCACCTATTCCACGTACCATTTTGCAAGGATTGAAATACGATGCTCGTCATGTTTTCCGAGAAAGTTAATGCCGGGATCATATTTGGTCTACAAAGCAACCTCGACTGAAGACTAGCTTTGTTGATGTTCTGGATTGTGAATTTGAATTCAACTTCCGCCCATGGGTATCAGTTCCCCTTTATATCTCTTAGTTGAGAACTTTTAATGATGAAGAGAGCATGACTTTGAAATCTGGCGCTGACTTGGATGACGGTGAGAGAGCTTTTATGCTAAGTTGTACTCCCAGTTATGTAATATCCATAATGTATGGTTAATTCTCAAAGTGGAAGAATACAATATTGATAGGGCGGCTCGACAAATGGGCATGAATCAGTGTGTTCCGACTTTACGAAGAAGAAAACCCTTAGTTGATCAGCTTATGACCCGTCTGGACCGCACACATATGGAAGGAAGCGAAGTTCAGTTCCCCAGACTCGAAAGAGTTTCATATGTAACTCCGGGTTACATAGACTTTTGGGATCAACAACTCAGGCGCTTATCTGATTTTGTAAGAGTTAATCAACCCTTAATGAAGGAGCCTCCTTTTCCTGAGATGATTGCTACTCGACCAAGACTGAAGCATTTCCCTGGTAGTGACAAACGGAAAACATCTCCAGGATGTTCGCAAGTAAGTATTTTACAAACATTTCATAAGATTATGATGATTGTATTTTGATTATTGCATCAAAATTTTCTTTTCCACAGGGCGGTCGTAATGTAATACCACGAATTGATGTAAACCTCTCAGAAGCTGAAGCGACTGTTCATTGCGGAGAAGGCAGGAACAAGAATTATAAGTTGTTGCCTTATACCATAAAGTCCCCGGTTATTTCTTTGGTGAGTTGTCAACACTTTTCCCCTGTAACTTTTTTCATCCGTATTGCTAGGATCATGAAACCAATATTTGTTATTTGATTACAGAACTTTGCTCCATCTAGTATTGATGGTCTTGAATTCTCTGCTGCTGGGCAGACAATCTCTGATTTGAGCGTTGAAGAAGAAAATATTGTGAGTACTCTTCTTCATATCCAATCATAAATTCCTCACGTGAAAATGCTAATTATTTGAGAATATGTCCAGGAGGATGTTGCCATGGAAGTAGAGAGTGTTAATACTCGGTCATCTCCCGAGAATAGAGGCGAAGGAAGTTCCAAATATTCGGAACCGAATGAAAATGATGAACCTCTTGATGTTGACACGGGCAATCCCAACTCTTTGAACACTTAGAAGACCCCCCAAGTAAGCACATATCTTGTGACCTCTTCATAGAAGTATGAAATTGCTGATTTTTGAGTGAATGAATGAGAATCCATGTGAGTGTACAAGTAATTTTGGCGAAATACGTCGTCAGAAAATTTCAGATTTCAGCTTTTAGCAAAAACACCGTAAAACCTTCATCTGAAGTAGGATTTTCATGATTCGCATATGTATCAAGCCCAGAGAATTTCCATGTTTTAGCAAACAAGCTTTTTGAATTTTGAGCACGTTTAGGAACTGCAAAAGGCGAAACAGTAAACTTCCAGGAGACTTCCAGAATTTTTTCAGATTGCATGTTGCCTGATGTTTCGACCACATCTTTTTTCTCGTTCATTGGATTGTCATGAAATTTTGACATGTGGTAGAGGACATCCATACGAAGAGAATGGTATATGACCCATCCTCAGATTCCTTGTAGGTTGATCCCAGTTAGTCTTTTATTACAAAGTAGAGTACAGTTTTTCAGACGAGATTATCGTAAAACGTATTTTCGTGACTTTTATGTTATTTGCTGACCTCTAACATGTAGAATGAAGAACCTTGATGATGCTAGACCATTTATATGTTGTAGTTTACGATTTCTTTTGGTTTCATGCTTGGATGATCCTAATCTCATGTAATCTTCGTATTAGGTACAAAATACTGAAGTTGAGAATGAAGGAATCAATAATGATGAAACGAGCAACCCTGGGGTTATTGATAAAGAAGCAACTATCTCTGCACTTCAAGGCCATGAGAGTGTTGTTGCTGAAGCAATTAAGGGGATCGAGACCTCGATTGTTGTTGCTTCAGTGATGAAAGAAACTGAGCTGCAAGTAAAAGAGACTGAAGAAACTGTTGTTGTAGATATTGCTCCAGTGATTGAAAACCGTATAGTGGTGCATGAATACTCAAGTGCAGGAGTTGCTTTTGATCCTCCGTTTAATGCATCACTCCCATACAACGAACTAGTTGGTGGATTCGGCGTTCCCATTGGATATGCCAACTTGTACGAGAAAATATGGAAGAAATTTGGTCACATCGTCGTTACTAGAGACCCAAAGCGTGCTTATTCCTTAACCATGCAAGCAAGTGTTATCTTGCGTGTTGTAAGCGATATATGCACTAGAGCTAGAAATTTTGTGACTCCAGATGTACTCTTTGATTGGGAGTTCAACTTGGAGAATTCTGAGAGACTTGGCTTCAATGTGAAGTGGCTTCGTAAGAAGATGAATGCTATTAAGGACTCATGTGAGAATAACACACCCTTTCCAAATGATGCTGTGATGGAAAAGGAAGACAAAATTGCTAGACTGATTGAAGAGCTGAACATGGAGAAGGCGGCTTTGCAAGTCTTGAAGGATGCAGAGGAGCAAAAAATTTTCTTTGCTGATTTCCTTTGATTTCTTTTCATAATCTCTTGAACTTCTGAACTTCTGAGAGATGTGAGGTTTTATTTCTGGGTTTGATTGGTTTTGAATAAGTAGATGATTGAGGATTTTCTTTGGATTCGATAGAGATTTCTTTAAGTAGACTGAATTTTGATAAATTGCTGGATTTAAATTACTGAATGCAAGTATTGCAAACATTTTGGAGGAATTGAAATACAATGAAAGAAAACTCTAAATGCCAAATATTTTGGACGTTGTGCCCAATACTCAAAATATCCAAAACCTCATGCATCAAAAACCTTGAGCCAATTTTCATGTATTACGGCCACACCTTCCTTGCCATCCATGTTGATTAATCTGTAGTATCCGCCAGCAACAGACTTAGAGATCATGAAGGGTCCTTCCCAGTTGGAACTCTTTGCAGAATGGGAATTACGCTTAGTTGCTTTGAGAACCAAATCTCCTTCCTGGAATTCTTTAGACTTGATCATTCGTGCACTGAATATTTTCTGCTGGTTTGGAATTCTTTGTGCAGTGGAGTTCCATGGCTGTGGTATGTATGGAAACTCATGCAGAGGAGAGTGTTTGAGGTACTGTTTATCATGCTTGGCTATGTCTTCAGCAATAAATTTTTTGATGATATGCTCGGTTTGAAGAAGCTCGAACTTAACCATTTGGTGAAATATTCTTTTGGGGCGAGGTTATCCATTCATAGCATTTTGCAATTGCTAAGTTGTTGGTGGAGTAAAGTCCTCGGACCAAATAAGCATATTTGAAAACTGATGATATAGATACATGAGGAGGAATAAGACTTGCCTGAGTGCGAAACCTTCTGATGAAAGTATTTGCATCTTCTTCAAGTTTTTATGTTAGCTCCGCTAGGGCTCTGACCTCCTTCAAATACTCGAATGGTGAAGTATATTCTTTTTCTTCTTCCGAATCAGAGGTTTCTTCAATACAGATTTGTGCAACTGAAGGTGTTGGTGTTACCTTTCCAGCGTGAATCCATGTTCGTCCAAGAATCATATCATATCCTGGATCTTCTCGAATTATGAAAAAATTTGTTTCTGTCCAGGCTGAGTTTATGTTCACCTTGAGAGTGATGTGGCCATAAGCGTCTCTGGGTGTTCCTTCATGATCGTGATTATTCTTTGGAGCATGAATGACTTCTTGTCGTGTGATACCAGCAGCTCTGAGAGTTTTCAGAGGGATAACATTGACAGAGGTGCCGACATCAATCAATGCTCGTTTGAACTCATTTCCATTGAGATGGACTGTGGCAAGAAGTCCCCAGTCGTACATTTCTTTATCTGTTGTTGAGGGTGGTTCAGGAAATGCTTCTTGAATCAATAAGCGCTTTCCTGACACGATGTGATTTAGTGCGGTGAACATGTCTCCTCTTTGGGCCTTTGATAAGCATAATAACTCGCAGACATGTTCGATTAAAGATTGAACCGCTTCTTTGACAGGTGGTTCAGAAAGAGTGAAAGTTCTGACTGGGAGAGGGTCTCTGTGCACTCCTTCAGTCCCCAAGTTGAGTTATCCTGATTCGACCTTCTCTTTAAATATGCGCTTCAAAGTTCTGCAATCACTTGTGGGATGGTTGACGAACCTATGGAAGCGACAGTAGCGAGGATTTTCCATGGCCTCTTCAGTTGGATCTTTCTTGACATAAGGTAGTTTGATTACGCCGTCTTGAATCCAGGCGTCTAGAAGCTCAATAACTTCCTTAATGGAGCATGGGAAATCAGGTGTCTCTGGATCAGCTTCTGTGTATTGAGTTGGATTTTGCGTATTATCTTTCCTTTGTGCCTTTGCAGGAGTTGAGGAAGCATGTTTGCGCGGTGGCTCAGACTTTCGTTTGTTCCCTTCTGTAATGGCGTTTGTGGAAGGTTGGAGGTTGTATTGTTTGTTGATTAAACGTCTGCTACCTCGAGTCTCTCGTGGCTCTTCAGCTTTTGTGATCTTAGCTCTCTCCAATAAAGCAGGTGCAGTAGTTGCTGATCTCTTGGCTGCTTCATGGAGTTCTGAGAAAGTCTGGAACCTGAGATTTTCTAATAAAGCTCTATAGATTGGGATCATTCCGTTGATGCACAAGTCCACGAGTTGTTGCTCTGTGACATTCGGATCATGGCAATCCAAGGCAT
Source organism: Papaver armeniacum (assembly GCA_023531295.1). Taxonomy (NCBI): domain Eukaryota; kingdom Viridiplantae; phylum Streptophyta; class Magnoliopsida; order Ranunculales; family Papaveraceae; genus Papaver; species Papaver armeniacum. Next base: position 341,991 of record JAJJWW010012496.1, read on the forward strand.
GTACCCTGAACCTTTGCACATAATCGTTAGGATGTTCGTTGCTCCTTTGAAACATCCTTCCGAGATCAGAGAGGGTGATTTGTTCTGAAACGAAGAAGTATTTCCTGTAGAAAGCATTAACCATTTCTCCCCAACTTTTGATACTTCCTGGTGCGATGTTGTTGTACCAGGTATATGCTCTACCCTTCAGAGACTTTGAAAATTCCTTCAGACGGACAATATGGTTGTGCTCATGTTCACCTAGTGCTTCCAGAAACCGAGAAACATGTTCTCGAGCGTTGCATGTTCCATCATAAAGTGTGAAGGTTGGAGAGGTGTAACCTTTTGGTAGAGGAATTCTTTGCGTAGTAGCAGGGTATGGAGGTTGGTGACGATGCTCAGAAGGCGTTTTATCTTTTCCACGATCCTCCAAAAGTCGTTCCAAGTCTTCACGAGTGATGAAACTGGATGGCTCTTTCGCGGGTGGATTATCTGTAGCCTTAGGAACTTCCTCATCATCTACTACATGGATCGGAGTGACTTCGGGATCAGCATATGAAGACTTTTGTTTAGCTTTTCCTTTCTCTGACATCTTGTCTGTGAGAGTCTTGAGATAGTTGAATAGTTCTTTTTGAGTGGCGGCCATATCAGTCTGATTTTTGGAAAGATTTTCTTGCACTTTCATAAGGTCACCTATGGTAGTGGATTTTCCCTAACTTCTTCAGGAGACCGACCGAAGAGTGGATTATTGATGGCTCCAATGCCAGTACCAGCGTTCGGAGGAGTGGTAGTGGCAGGTTGCACCGGAGGAGTGGTAGTGGCAGGTTGCACCGGAGGAGTGGTGTTAGCAGTACCACTAGAGCTTGCAATATTAGAACCGGGTGTTGAATCCGGGTTGGTAACTGAACCGAACCTAAGACCGACCATCTTTGTGATAATTTAGATTGCAACCGAGAGAATGATCTCCCATTGTGGTCGCCAATATGTAGATGGGGCAAAACGATTTACTGGTTTTTACGGAATTGAGGAGACGACCGTACAGAGGAAACTCCTTGAACCGAGCGAAATGTTCAACCTCACACAGATGCACTGCAAGAAGGGAGTGCTTTGAATTCGAGAGATCAATCTGTAGTACTCCGGCCTAAACCAAGACAATGGCCGTTCCAGAGTAAATTCGGTCACAAGAGAGGATAGGTCGGTCTGTAGGAGGGAAGCTGAGAGATGTGTGAGATCAATGGTGATCGAAGATTGTTGGTGTGTTGTGTATTCTGAAAATAAGATAAATTCTGAATGATTGAATTTGCTCTATTGAGAGTTGGATTGTTAATCTCGTGTTGTCTGCTTGACGTGAGATTATCCTCATTTCAATCATGATTCAGAGATTTATTTATATTGTTGGAATTGAAAACACCATGATCTCATGAAGTGTGACAGTTGATGGAATCAAAGAATGGGGAAGTGGAAATCGTGTTAAAACCAGTTGCTCAACGTGCGGAGACTTGGTTGATTTTCCATCCACTACTTTGTTAACTCCTTCAACTGATTGCAAGACTTGCTCACATTCTCATCGTGTGTATGAACACACGTGTCGTAGACCGCCAGACCAAAACCCTAGTTAATATCCCCCCATTTAACACGATTGATGTCTCGTGTGACTGTGGAGTCTTCAAGGCAGACTGTATTTAGTTAGTCAGTTGTTGACTTCATGACTTCATGGGACGATGAGTCCTTGTATTGTTGAGTCGAACGTGGTTTGGAAATGTTCTGAGACTCATGAATTGGACATGTCTGTTGAGACAGAGATATGATGTGTGAATAAGTTAACGTGAGCAAATATTGCTCATTCGATAAATTGTTGAATATTGATAGTTGAACCAATATTCTTTGATTTGAGCAAGTATTGCTCATCTGAGCAAATACTGCTCGTTTGATGAATTATGGTAGCATGACCAAATAAAATATTAAATCAGAATACTGACAATTGAACCGAGTATGATAAATAAAATGTTGATCACGGAATCAACGTAAAATTATTAGCGTTTGAATCTGGAACCATTAACCTTGGACTCAAAACCCTAATTTGATCAATTGATGATTTATTGATGGTTTATTGAAAATTAACCACAAAAAAGGAGGGACCGGCTACATGGGATTATGGGTCGACCATGTAGTGCCCAGATGCTCACGTGAGCAAATATCAAGATCTCCTGAAGACCAGTTAATTTGTTGGTGAAAGGATGATTAAATGCTGGTTTAATCATTTATTAAAATAATGCTGAACCTTAGGTGATAAAACCCAATTAATTATGAAGAGATGAGGGACCGACCAAGGGGTCATGAAAACCGGTCCTGGGTGTTCATAGGATCAAATGATGATCGTTCCATGAAGTTCCAAGTTGTTTGGAAGAGTTTTGGACCTAATACGTGCAATTGTGCAAATTAGGTCAAATCATGAGAATACGTGGGACCGGCTTCTTGCAAGCCAAAGAGCCAACCTTGGTCGGTCAAGGTAACATGCTCACGTCACCAAAGTGTCCGTATCTCAATTATGAGAATTCTGATATTTTCTGGTGTGCGTTTGAGCAACATTTTGAGAAAATATGAAGAAATTAGGGTTTTTGCTGAAACCGTCAAAACCTTCATGAGATGAAGGAAAATAATAGAAAATGAGGGAATCATGAAGTGTGGGACCGGCTATGGCCAAGGCATGGCCGGCCGTCCAAGAAGCCCGGTCCCACGGTTTTTTCCCTAATTTTTTATAATATATTCATGATTTTAGGGAAATATGATAAAACCAGAGAGTTTGTTGAAACCAAGGAGTTTTGTTGAAATCAAAGAGTTTCCATGAGATGAAGGAAACAAAAATATTAACAAAAATAAAATAAGGGCGTGTGGGACCGGCTTGAGCATGGTTGGCCGGCTAGGGCCCGGTCCCGTGAGTTTTCCCTTATTTTATGTATTATTTCATGATTTGAAGGGATTTTCATAATTTTGAAAGAATTTTCATAATTTGAAGGAAATATCATGAAATCAAGGAATTTCATAAAATCAAGGAAATATAAAAATAATAATAATAAAATAAGGGATTTGTGGGACGGCTAGGGCATGACCGGCCAGCTTGGGCCCGGTCCCACAAGTTTCCTTAATTTTATGTATTTTTTTGTATTTTCCCATAATTTGAAGGAAACATCATGAAATCAAGGAATTTCATGGGATTAAGGAAACATAAAAAATATAATAATAATAAAATAGGGCGTGTGGGGCCAGCTAGGGCATGACCGGCCGGCTATGGCCCGGTCCCACGGGTTTCCCTAATTTTATATTATTTTTCATGGGATCAAGGAAATATCATGAGATTAAGGAGTTTTCATGAGATTAGGAAAATAATAATAATAAAATAATGAGGAACCATGAGGTGTGGGGCCGGCCGGGATCAAGGCATGGTCGGTTGGCCAATAATCACGGCCCCACAATATTTTCCCTAATTTTATATTATTTCCTCAGTGTGAAGGAAACACCATGAAACTGAGGAGTTTCCTCAAAACGAAGGATATTTGTTCAAATGAAAGGATTTTCATGAGATCGAGGAAAATAATAAAATATGATAAAATATAGAATTTGGGCGTGGGACTGGTCACGGCATGACTGGCCGGACGGTGAGCCAGTCCCCTTGCGCCTTGACTATTATTTTATTATTTTCTTTCCTACTTGCATAGGTTCATCGTCTCGTCGTATTTTGAAATACTTGTTTGTTCATTCAGGTGTTTGTTAATGCATTATTTGTCGAATACATTTACACCATTTTGGTCGGGGCTTACTCGAAGGTAACTCAGATGCCCGTGTGTTGAATATTTATTATTAACCCATGGAATTCTGCTGGGAAGAACCATAAATTGAAGTAACGAAATATTATGAAAATATTGAATATTTTCCAGGGATTTGAATCTATTGATTTTGAGAATAATTAATTAATGGCTCTATACTAGTACGATCGTCTAGGAGCGTTAATTATTCATGAATTGAATGATGTGAGCTTGTTGAAGCGTCATATTTCTTTCATATAGTCAGGGAAAACATTGTTACATCCTGAAGACGTTATTGTTCTATACTAGCAGGCAAGCTGTCTAGGAGCCGTCTAATCTTTCGATTATATATATAATAAAAGTAATTACTGAAATTGCTCAGTATTCGTGAGATATGCCGTTGCCTCAGCTAAGAGACTAGATATCTATATATACTCTGAGAGACAGTATTCTCAGTCAGAGATTCTCATAGCATGATCTTTCATGCTTTCAATAAGAGACATGAGCCTTAATATTCATCTGATTGCTGGATCAGGAATACATATAAGTATGGGTTTACGATTTTAGCCTTTGTCGAAAATCCACCATCTACAAGATCGATTTCACTAATAAAAGTCATACCAATACAAAAGTCGGGCCTTGTGAATAGTTTTACCAAGAACATAAACAAGTCATGAGCGGTTATACTAATCACACATATTGGTAGTTCAAAAGATATGCAATGAATAACAATACCAATAAGCCTAGCGATTTCCCTTTCGATTCACGAAACAATTTCATGAATTTACTTCCTTTAAACGAATGTAAAACATTGTTTCCTAGGATGAAATCTTCACCTCATACCCATACATAATCACAATAGCATTCAAACGATTATGTTGATATGTATTATATACAAAGTTTAACGGTTTAAGCAATAAACCTCGTATCGTATTCCTTAATACTACGTATAACTAGAGTTCAATCATTCATGCTTCGCAGTTATGTTTTCAATATGCACGACTTGAAATATACGTTAGGGAATGAAACAGTTCAAGTCAAATATCACTAACCTCAAGTGGAAGGATGATGTTGTCGTTGTAGCTCCTTACTTCTTCACTTCTTTCAAGTCTTCGCAATACTTGTAATGTCTCATATCCTAATACTTTCAAGATAACCTGTACGAAGTTGACTCTAGTACATAATCAAGCGACTCTTTAAATGAGTTTTTGGTTCACTAAAATATGACAACCAAACTTGACATACCAACGCTTGGTGGGTTCAACCGAGCTATGCTCTAACAATCTCCCCCTTTGTTAATTTTAGTGACAAAACTCTTACATCATATGGATAAATAAATTATAAGAATTCATTACACATACGCTTGATTAAAAAAATTCAACAACACAATAACCTGTATACATTCAATCCATAAATGCCGTTGTTGACATTATAATAACAAAACTAATACTCCCCCAAAAGGTAAGATAGGTAGATTTTCAATCCGCACGTCTTTGTTATTCCTTTGTAGTCCATATAACTACAAGTATCATATGATATGCTACTCCCCCTTAGTCTATGCTTTACTCTTTTCATTAGATAAACGTTTACGCACCAATGTCCTTTCCCTTAGTGATACCAATCAATATAAATCAATACCAGTATCACTTGTTTACTCGATATATTTCTCCCCTTTTTTGTCACAAAATGACAAAGAAACGAAAAAATAAATGACAAACCGAAAGGATCTTTCAAATCTCAAAATAGACTTGCAAACCTATAAGAGTTAAGCACGAGGGTTCCACACCATTTTTGATAAACAATATCAAAACCGAAACTACAAAGTAATTTTGTTTTGATATGTTACCAAGGAAACAATTGCCCGAAGCAATTTTACCTAATAGTTTAGCAAACCAAAAATCGACTAAGCACCTTAGTTCCTTTGCTAAACCGATTGTACAAATACAGTCGCTTGTTCGATAAGACCAAAATAAAGATAACTCTATTTTTCTCATCAGGTTCTAATTATCCATATAAATTAGACCTTTCAATTTTAAACAAGACAAGTACTAGGTTAGTTAACTAGCATTCCTTGTTAAGGCATTCGATTATACTTGAATAACCGAAACCTCCACTTTGATAAGTCTAACTAAGATCAGAATTAACTTAGTTTCTCTTACCCTGAATCGAATTGGACTAAACAATTCATCCCGTAAACCTTTTCTTTCGTCAAGCCATAAAAAATTCATACAAACCAAATAAATCAACTTGCATAATTATTCACCTCAACCGGAAGCAATTGAAACAGCATAGACATTAAAGCACCGCAATTGCACCGAAATTTTGTAAGCCTAAACAATTGATACCAAACAATAAAGCAAGATAACAATAGTTTTTGTTAACCGGAACCAATTGAATCACACACACATCCATACACAAATAATGGAATAAAACATCAATTGCACCGAAATTTTGTTAAGCAAAAGCAATAAATATACGCAATAAACTCAGGATTTTCTTAAACAGGAAAACGATTAACTAACAAAGTCGTTACCTCAAATTTCGCATCCACTTATCCAATAAGTTTGCATCTTCTTCCAGGGAGAATTTATATTGAAATATCATTATGTTGTCATCCTTATGCAAAACAAAAGAATAACAACAACCAACCTTTACCAGAGAAATGTTGAAAACCGGTTTTAACTATTGCAAGCAAAATTTGAAAACCGTGAAACACATATGCTTTTATGCTAAACCAAACGATTCAACATATTGTGACTTTTTCACATATTATTTCAATCAGAACCCCTCATTATCCTTTGATAAAGCCTACCAACATGGGCTAGAACTTAATCCTGCTAAATAAAAAAGTCACCCGAACCATAAGGGTTCACAACTGTTAGAGCATAGCTCGGTTGAACCCACCAAGCGTTTCAAGTTTGGTTGTCATATTTTAGTGAATCAAAACTCACTTAAAGAGTCGCTTGATTATGTACTAGAGTCAACTTCGTATAGGTTAGCTTGAAAGTATTAGGATATGAGACATTACAAGTAGTGCGAAGACTTGAAGAAGTGAAGTAGTAAGGAGCTATAACGACAACATCATCCTTCCACTTGAGGTTAGTGATATTTGACCTGAACTGTTTCATTCCGTAACGTATCTATCAAGTTGTGCATATTGAAAACATAACTGTGAAGCATGAATGATTGAACTCTAGTTAGACGTAGTATTAAGGAATACAATACGAAGTTTATTGCTTAAATCGTTAAACTTTGTATACAAGACATCGACATAATCGTTTGAATGCTATTGTGATTATGTATGGGTATGAGGTGAAGATTTCATCCTAGGAAATAATGTTTTACATTCGTTTAAAGGAAGTACATTCATGAACTTGTTTTGTGAATCGAAAGGAAAATCGCTAGGCTTATTGGTATTGTGATTCATTGCATATCTTTTGAACTACCAATATGTATGATTAGTATAACTTCTCATGACTTGTTTATGTTCTTGGTAAAACTATTCACAAGGCCTGAATTCTGTATTGGTATGACTTTTATTAGTGAAACCGATCTTAAGTAATCACCTGAGATGGTGTGATCGATTTAGTGTTATTGGTATGACCAACTCTAGGCAAAGGGGATCCGATCCTATGAAGAGGTGCAACCGATCACAAAAGGGGAATCGATCCTTGTAAGAGGTGCAACACTTTTTTAGGAGATGGGGGAACCGATCCTATGAACATGTGCAACACGTTTTTAGTGAAAGGGGAACCGATCTCATGGACATGTGCAGCAAATAAAAGTAGTTACCATAAGTATATGGGGAACCGATCCTAATACCTAGTCAACCGAATTTTTAGAAATCTAGTGTGACTATGCACAGTACTCACATGGAGGTAGAACCGAAACTTGTTTTCGTAGAACCGTTATACCCACGATTTGTGATTGAGTGTTCTTAATCAATCACGTAGTTTTTGAATGTCGGATGAACCAATTCTAAACTTGTTTGTGTTAGAGTAACCGGTTGTCAGCCGAGCAAAAATAATTTCACTTTCTCACTCTACTAAATATAAATGAAGTACGTGATAAGAAAGAGTTCGTATCCACAGAGAGGCAATTGTTGTCATAGAATTTCAGTTTCTAAAGTAATCTAGGGGGATTTTTGTTTTATCTAAGAAATAAAAATAATTGAAAGCAATAAAATAACTTGAATAATCAATAAGGAGAAGATATTGGTCATGGGATAGTATCATTCACAAACATGTATTTTCATCAATGATTAGAATTGATATTTAATCTCTCATTTACTAAAAGTCCTAGGATACCTTGATCGCAAGTATATCCCGCTAATTCCCTGATTTCATCACAGCCACATTAAAAGATGCATATGTGAATTCTTCCTAGAAAGCAACCTAAAGTGTAAAAGCACAATCAAGTTTAACTCCCTAAAAGCAATAAGTTCTATGGAATAAGACTAATCAAGGCAATCAAAACGTGTAAAAGCACTAATTCAATTTAACCAAGGTTATGATTCATATGCAATTATAAACATATATCACTACAAGTAATAACCACACTATGCTACTTAGAATCAGGGATAAACAACTATTTCGTATTGAAAACCCTAATCTAGCAATAGAGATGAATGTAAATCGGATTGATTCCGGACTCAACCAAACAAACAATCAAATCATATGACAATATTAATAATGAATCATAAACAATAAAGTATTGAGACAAAACTAATTCATAGATTCAAATAACATGTTGAGGAATCAACTTTATCCCATAACCAATAATATGTGTTTAGCTACTCATAACTATGGAGTTCATCATAAAAATATTAATTGAATAGAAGAAGATGAACAAAAGCAAACCCTAGAAGCGTAAACAAAAGCGGCTCTCTCCAAGTTCCAAGAATAATATGTGATATAAAGTTGTAGAAATCTTTCCTTTAAATAGCTTTGCTTTCCAAAATTAGGTTAAATCTCAAAGGTCCAATAGATAGAAGTCCACCAAGCCCATATGTGAGAAAAACCCATGTAGAAAATATGCCCCAAAAAATGTCGCCGGAAATTGGCCGGAGAAGTGACCGGAAAGTAGCTTAGGTGATCGTCAAAGTCCGCCCGCTCACCGGTCAACGAGTCAGCTCGGTCGGGTCAACTCAGTCAATCGAGTCAACTCAGTCAAAATCACTATGTCAAACCGGGTCATATGAGTCATAGTCTAACAAGCCTGACTGAGCTTAGTTGGTTCTGGCCAAAACCTTTGAAAGCTTGAACTTGTGCTGCACCATCATTGCACTTCACTAATGCAGCCATGATGGCTATTCATCCTGCCATTTCACTCTTCTTGTTCTTATGTTCTTGCCATCTGAGCAGCATCAGTTCCATCCCAGTCCAGATTCCCCAACTCAGTACCAAAACCCATAACACTGCAGCTGCAATACCATCTGAAACTGCAGCCATTCTTGACCTGTGAATCCTAACCCATTTATCTAAAGTAGGTTTCCATTTCAGTTCTGCCATATTCTACTAATTGTTGTCATTGCAGCTAACAACCAGCTTCTTCTCTCTCAGTACACATCCAGTTCAACCCAACTCTTACCATTGCTTTAATGCCACACAGTCAGTGCAATTCATGCCTGCAATTTCACCAGATTCAGTTCCTACAGCTTCCTCTTAGTTCAACCATCTCCATCTTCATAACACCACAGAGATCTCAGTATCACTGTCGCCTGCAATATACCACCATGAGCAACATTATCACCTTCTGTAGCTTCATCACTGTCACAGAACCACACACTCCATGTATGCAATATTAGACCACCACCTTCTACGACACTGCCCTTGATGAGTGCCAAATATTTCATATTTATACATCTATTTATTGGCATTTAACTCATCTTTTGTGCTCAGAAATCAGATATTATCCTAGATTCTGTATTTTCTTTGTCTTCAAGAATAAATATTTGTACTAATTAATTTTGTGTTTTTAGGTAATAAATAAAGTTCGGAGAATCTGAGGAGCCAAAAGAGCAGAAAATTGGAGGCAAGCGTCTATGGAGCAAGAAGCCAAAGCCCGCGCGCGCATCAGTTGCAACCCAACAAGTAGCAACCCATTTACAAAACCGCACGCCATCCTGAGCCGTTGAGATCTCCATCTTATGCATCCAACAGTCGCTCCGTCCTTCCCATCAACACTCGATGCTCCCGCTCAACACCAAAGCAGCTTGATTCTCCGTGAGCCGTTCAGATCTCGCATCGGGCCACGCATCGGATTCACCGAGATCCAACGCTCGCTACAGCCTCCTCATCAATCTTTGCTACAACCGCTTCACACCAAAACTCGCCTACACCTATACCCCCATCGACCTACCCATTTCTTCTTCCATCTTCTCTTTCTTCCTCTCCCGACTTTAATCAGAGAAACCATCCCCTTCTTCTTCTCCTCCCATACCTATGCAGAGCTACCCCATCACCACCACTCCATCTCTGTCAGCCGCACCAGAACCATCACCACCTCCTCAGCTACCCTCGCATCACCCATCTCCATTCATAGCTTCTACCTTAACCTAGAAGCTAGGGTTGAGATGATTGAAGCTAGGGTTTCACCACCAAACCCCATGCATGGTCGATTCAGAGGTCAGAGACAAATTGACAAGATCCAGAGCACGATTCAGAGACGTGGGTGAGAGAGGTTTACTTTTAAATTTATATTTTGAAGTAAATTAGGGTTTGAAATTGGTATGTATAAATAGAAGAGGTAGAGGATGTTTTTGGGTATGCCTGGGCTAGCCAGAGCAGCAATTTAGGTTTATTTTGTTAGTTATGTTCTAAATCAGAGTTCTGGGGTTTAGATGAAACCCTAATTTATGACTGTGTTCTTCATGCTTCATGTATTGTTATTGAGTGCTTAACTATTTTTAAGATAGACTTTAATCTAAGCATGTCAACCCTTTGCTCTCACAGTGTATGCCTTGTATGCACTATAGTTAGAATATCTCTGTGAAGATGATGCTACAACCCAAGCTCAATTAGATTATTATTGATCCTCAAATTATTTGTACTCTAACTAGACAAGTAATGCTTGGGAAAAATACTTTAGTTGTGATTAAACTATCAAGCGGAGAAACACTTTAGATTTAGGGCAGACCTGACACCTCTCCCTTATCGTCATAGGAACAAGAATAATATCATGAGCCAAAGACACAGTGTAGGTTAGTGGTGGAATTGAAGACCTTAGTACCCCATTGTCACTAGTTACATCTTATTTCACTATCTCAGTCACTAATGCAAACTCCGTCGCATCGACAAAACTCATAATTGTGTTACACCTCTAAGAATTCAGTAGAAGAAAGCTTAAGATCAACCCAAAGACCACAAGTCTCTCGTGGTTCGACCCGTACTTGCCATTGTCTGCATTGTAGACACCGTGCACTTGCGGTTTATAACAAGTAGGCAAAAATTAGACCATCTTCCCAGCCTACCAAGTTTTTGGCGCCGCTGCCGGGGACTTGGCGTGTGCCCTGTTGATTCATTGCTGTCTTTACTGAGTTTCATTTCACCTTGTACATACTCACTTTACATTTTTGCTTTTAGCCCTGTATTATTATAATGTAGTTAAAATTTTTCTATTTTCATCCTTTACCTTTTTGCAACTTGTATTGCTTCTTGTCACTGCATTGTAGTTAACTATCATCATCTCAAGCATCTTGTATTTGCAACTTGTTTTTAACTTACATTTGTTATCTAGCATCATCTCAAGCCTGTTATCAGTTAGTTTATCATTATCCTCATTAATCCCGCCATCTTATGCATATCATAGTTAATTAGTATCAATAACATCATTGCTCTGTCTTAAGTGTAACTTAGCTGTTTTCTTTTGCTTGCATTTTCATTGCATATTGTTTGCATCTTCATTGTACTTAGCTGCTCTCCCTGTCACCACTCAGCTGCATTACACTGCATTACAACAACTCAGCTGCATCATTCTCTGTGATAGCTGAACTTGCAGTGGTTGGTGTCATTTAAACTACATTGTTGTAGTTCTGTGTGCTTAACTCACAGCTCTCAGCATATACTCTCTTTGCTGTGCTATACACTCTTTGCTTTAAGTTGCACATGTTGGGAACTAAACTCTATCTTGAGTGAGCAGGTACCTGTGCTGCTGTGCAAGCCAACCCAAGAAAGACAAGAGAAAGGCGCATAACTTGAGCAGCCCCTGCAACTTATAGGATTCAGGTGAGTGGCTCCTTCATAGCTGAATATGCTTTTGTGCCTCATAACTGCATGATAAAACCTATGCTAGGTAGTGCTCACACCCTGAAAACTTTGCACTTGTATGTTCTGTGACCTTAGCTCCCAAGTGAAGTCAACTGTTATGGTTGATATCAACTACCCCAGTTGACTCCAAAACATCTGAGCATAACACACCTGAGCATAACCCTGATCCTGTGGCTGCTTGACTTTGCTGAAACCTAATTGCCTTGTGTGTTCTGTGCATGGGAATTTGGATGAACTAGTTGCCTTGTCTTTGCAACTTGGTTGACCAAGGCCTGTGTTGTAACCCTAGAAGTCATCTGCCCTGAGCTTAAGCTGCAGACCCTACTGAGCTAGGTTGTTGCCAGCCCACTTCATCTGCCCTGGTGCCTTGCATGAGAAATTAGCTACCTTGCTAGGTATGTTGACACCTTGTACATCTGCTAATCTGTTCATCTGCTGCAAACTCATGTGACCCAGTGAATCTTGCATACTCTAAGCATAACCTTGAGCACACCCTGAGTTACTTTTATTGCATAACCCACCTGAGCATACCCTGAGCTCAGTTTTTCGTGCCTTGTGTGAGACCCCGTATGCCCTATGCTCTGTGCCATGTATGCTCTATAACTCAGCTGAGACTTGTAAGCCTGCTATCAGCTGAGCTGAGTTCTGCCCTATCACATCTGTGCATGCTCTGTTCTGTCAACCTGTGCAAACCTGTTGACCAATCCTGCTGATAATTGAATGAATGCTTGCTGAGAATTGGTATCTGTGTAACCTTGACCTGTTAAATCTGTGAGCCATTACACCCTGATTGCATGACAGACCTGCTAACTTGCTAGTCCCCCCGAAGCTGCAAGTTTGGAGCTACCCCTTGGAAAACCATATACCCTGAGCATAACCCATTTTGCATACCCTGTTGCTGCTTTGCTTGACTGATTGCCAGTAATACTCAATAGAACCAGTTCACACTTTCTGTGGCTCGCCAAATTGGTTGTAGAGTGTTGAACCAATTGTCTGTGCATCTGTGCATCATTAAAGCATAGTCACCCGAAAAATTGTGTTGCATTTGTGGCATCTGTGCTTCTTTGAACCAATGCGCAAACCGTGTGATTCCTGTGTGTTAATTGGCTGAGCCATTTGTCGTTTCTCTGTGAACCACTTAGCTTTCAATCCTGTCAACCCTGTTGCATCTGCTGATCCAGTGAACATTGGATGTTGTGAATAATATGCTATGCTCACATGAGTGCTTTGGTTTTGTGTTAGCCGTGCTTGTTTTTGCATAATCTCTGACTCTACACTCTGCATGTTTTCTTGTGCACTCACATAACTTTGTCTTTGTGCGGTTGTGCCATTCACATAAGCCTTGTTTTTGCCAATCATGTCTTTGTTAATTTGCTCTTAAACCGGCTCATCTTGTATCATTTTTGTGAGCTGGTGTTTCCTTGTGTTGATTTCACTAAGCTACCCTGTGTTGTATCATTTCCTTCCTGTGAGTTTGCATTGCTGTGTGCATAAATCTGCATAGGCTGTGATGTGTTGATAGCACAAGTTGCATTGTGCTGTGCAAGCACTAGGCTATGCTAAGCTGCAAAAAAAAGCTGTGCTAATCTGTGCACAAGCTGAAACCCACACAGCTGGGCTGTAACCCCATCAAGTTTTGGTTTAACCCTGCCAAGCCCAACCTACACATAACCTGGGCTGTTAACCTGCCACACTGCTGGGCTTAAACCAAACTGAGCCCACAGTTCCACTGGGCTGTACTTTCCCAACAAAACCAAACAGAAGCCCACAAAACCAAATAAGCCCACAAAAACCAAACAAGGAGCCCACATAAGCTGAGCTGTTGGGCTGGAACCCAGTTCCACTAGGCTTTACATTTCCAACAAACCAAAGCCCAATAAACCAAAACCCTCTTAAACCAAAACTGAGCCCACTTTCCATAACCTTTGGGTGTTTCTTTTTTGAGTACAAATTAAATTGCTAGATCATGTCAGGATTTTGGTCTGCAACTGGAGATACAAACAAATCCATTAGAGAGCTTGCTTACGGGCATGCTTCACCATATGAAACCCCCACAGACCATAATGATTTTAGGGAGTATTATGAGCCTTCTCAGGGCCCTGACCTTGAATACTCATACCCTAACCATCATGAGCACATGTATCAGTCACCACAGTGGGGAGTTGAACAATTTTATACTCCCAGACTCCTTGTTTACAATCACTAATGGAAACGCTCATGGAACAAAATGCTAGGCTTGAACTGAATGCAATGCATGATCATCCATATAGCAACATGTCTGAATCTCCCTTCTCTAGTGAACCTCGTGCACAACCATGCAGTGAATATCCATATGAGGCATGCATACCCACTATTGAAGACTCTCATTCCATTGAACAATGTTACATGTTCTTAAAGATGAACCTGATTCATTTAGAAAAAGAAGAATGGAGGGAAGTTCATGATAAGATGATTGTTGTCCCTAATGAAGAAAATCTTGAAAATAATGTTTCTCTTCCTACTCATGCAACTGATATTGAATATAAACCTAATCTAGAGGAAAATGCTACAATTTTGAATAGGGAAATACATTTTTGTTATGATGATGATGATGATGAGGAATATGATATGTTAGAAGAGCATGTGCATGCAGAAAATATGATGGAATCTTTTGGTTCAGAGACGTTAGGCGTCTCTTCCGTGAACCCTATGAATGATGCTTCTTCTAATATTCATACATGTGATGTTGATTTGGGGCTGTGCAATTGTCTGTGAAAGTGAGCATGCTATATCACCTGTTTCTTCCGATTATGTCATACATGAGAATGAACTTTTGAGTAATGATGATTATGACATGGAGATTGATGAACTATTTTATGCAGGTGAACATGATTTACCTTCTTCTGACCTTAGGAAAGTGTGTGATGGTGCAAATGATCTTATACATGAAAACAACTTAGATGTACCTAATCTCTCCCCTAAGGCACAGATTGAAATTCCTCCACCAAACCTAGGTGTAGTTTGTAACAAAATTGCAAAACCAACTTTTCTAAAAATTCCTAACTTAGGCCTAGAGCTTTGTGCTTCCCAAGTCCTCTTGGACTATTTTGCATCAAAGTATAACACTCTTAAGGAGCCACAGTTGGAATGTGTATATCTGCCTGTTCTTAGCAAAACTCATTTTGAGTTAGACCTTTTGCATGATGTACCTTTAAAATTGCAAGATTTTGTGCTCTCAAACACACCTGTTGACAAGTTTAGGTTTGGGGGAAGCTCATTCACACACACAGTCTTACTTGCACTCTCATGTTATATTTGTGTAAAGCTGTTGATGTTTGTACATTTCGTCTTTTGGGTTGATCCTCAACTCTTTAGACTGTTGGTATATGGTGACTTTTCATTGTATATAATCCGGTAGGACTTGTTAAATTTTTCTTTTCTTGAATCGGTTGAGTTTTCTTGTACATATATTGTGCTAATACGATATGATCTCCACTGAGAATGTTGGATTCTAGCCTTGACTAATGAAGCTCTAACCTTGCTCCCGCCGACATCCGGTAATCTCTTCCCTTTTCTCTTATCAGCATAGTTCTCATGGTATGTGACTGTTTAAATTTTTTCTATCTGTCGACACATTGAGGACAATGTTTGATTTAGGTTTGGGGGTACATTTGCATATAGAGTTTTTAGTCTTTTATTTAAAAAAAAAAAAAAAAAAAAAAAAAAAACTCTTTTTGTAAAAACCTCCAAACTTTTAGAGATTTTAGAGTCACTAGCATGCTTCTATCTATGTTTACATAGAGAGTCTGACCGAAATAATAGAAATTGGAAGTACTGGAGAACGCAATCGGGTTTCTTAGTTGATTAGAGCGTTAAAGTTGGATTTAACCATACCGGAGGGCGAATTAGGTGTTGTTTAGATATTCGGTAGTAGAATTGTGATCACCCATAGTGGAGACTACCCATTTTACATCAAGTGAGGCACCAACCTTCAATTTTTTGCAACTTTCTAGAAAAAGTGTTAGAGTGTGTGTCACCGTACGTCAATTCCGGGTAGGAATGGTGAGCTACCCAACTTCGCACCAATTTCAGCACTACTTTTGATCTCTTGAGTGCTATTTTTGTCAATCATGAGGGTGACGTTTAAAGATGAAAACTTCTTCTAAATACCGATTTGCAGTTAGCATCACTCTCTCCCTCTCAATCATCACACTCATAGAAACACATCATCGTCAGCAAGCGGAGCATCATCAGAATATTTGAAGAAAAGTTGAGATAGTCCAAGGTTTACGTGCAACAAAGAAAAAGAAGATGAGAATTAATGAAGTATTGTGAAAAAAATTGAGTTTTATTGTTTTATTGTCTTAAAAAAAAAAAAAAAAATGTAGTTTATGTTTGTCAAGTTTTTGTGAAGTTCAGAAGTTCATCATCAACATTTGAAGACCAAAGACCGAAGATTGAAGACGTTTCTATGAATGCTGAGAGAGTGATATTAATTGCCGATCGGGTGAGAAGGTAAGTGAGTACTCCCACCCTTGCTAATGGTTGATTTCCTTTCTTAGAGATCATCGAGGAAAAAGATTCTTTTTGTCCACACTTCTGTGGAGTCTCCAGAAATTATTTCGGAAGGTTATCCTTCTTACCTACAACGTGTGCATGATTTCTCTCTTTATTCCTGCCTGCACACATGAGAGACTAAAAAAGCGATCTTTTTGAGTGCAATTATCATAAAACCCTAATGGTGAGGCAAAAGTCGAGGCTTATGATCACAATCGAATCCGAATTCTTTCATATGGTATGGTTACTTCTCGCTCAACACTTAAGGATGAGAATGCGTTCTTTGGTAGTTCTAACTTCATGTTACTAGCATGCAGAAACTCTATGTCCTCATAGCTTCTTGGAGGCTTGAGACTCTTTTACACTCGAAGTTGGAGAAGGTTTTGTGGGTACACCTCTGGTAAACCCTCACGAGACTACAACTCGTCCACTAGGGACACCTAGGGGTTTAAAGGCTTAGTGCATACGCTAAATGCATTCGAGAGACCCGCGACAGTGGTATAGTTAG
The DNA here is from genome assembly GCA_023531295.1 of Papaver armeniacum. Classification (NCBI taxonomy): domain Eukaryota; kingdom Viridiplantae; phylum Streptophyta; class Magnoliopsida; order Ranunculales; family Papaveraceae; genus Papaver; species Papaver armeniacum. Next base: position 359,084 of record JAJJWW010012496.1, read on the forward strand.
GATTTCTTAATTTCTGTTTCACTTGAGGACAAGTAAAATTCAGGTTTGGGGGTATTTGATGAGTGCCAAATATTGCATATTTATACATCTATTTATTGGCATTTAACTCATCTTTTGTGCTCAGAAATCAGATATTATCCCTATTCTCGTATTTTCTTTGTCTTCAAGAATAAATATTTGTACTAATTAATTTTGTGTTTTTAGGTAATAAATAAAGTTCGGAGAATCTGAGGAGCCAAAAGAGCAGAAAATTGGAGGCAAGCGTCTATGGAGCAAGAAGCCAAAGCCCGCGCGCGCATCAGTTGCAACCCAACAAGTAGCAACCCATTTACAAAACCGCACGCCATCCTGAGCCGTTGAGATCTCCATCTTATGCATCCAACAGTCTCTCCGTCCTTCCCATCAACACTCGATGCTCCCGCTCAACACCAAAGCAGCTTGATTCTCCGTGAGCCGTTCAGATCTCGCATCGGGCCACGCATCGGATTCACCAAGATCCAACGCTCGCTACAGCCTCCTCATCAATCTTTGCTACACCCGCTTCACACCAAAACTCGCCTACACCTATACCCCCATCGACCTACCCATTTCTTCTTCCATCTTCTCTTTCTTCCTCTCCCGACTTTAATCAGAGAAACCATCCCCTTCTTCTTCTCCTCCCATACCTGTGCAGAGCTACCCCATCACCACCACTCCATCTCTGTCAGCCGCTTTGAACCATCACCACCTCCTCGGCTACATATGAATAGAATTCGTATTTAATCTCGCTATCATCAAAAGCCATAGAATACCTTATTGCAAGAATACTCCGTAATTTCCAAAGTTATCAACACACACATTAGAGTTGCGTATGTGAATTCTACCTAAAGAATAACCTAACGCCTTGCGCAAATCAAGTTCAATTCCTAGGAGCATTAAGTTTTGAAATAGGCTAATCAATGCAATTGAAATACATTGCATAAAACAATTCGAACAAAGGTCAATTTCTACATATGACTACAAGGATGTATCACTACAACCTAGAATCATATCATGCTACTCGTATTCAAGATTATCGCTCGATGAAAACCCTAAAATAGCTATAGATATGGATGTGAGTTCAATCAATTCTAGACTCGACTAAACAAACATTCAATCATATTGCAATACTTCAATCATGCAATTATTATAACCCGTAGAAATCAAACGATAATATTGAGAGAAAACTAATTCATAAAAATCATAACTTGGTTGCAAAATCCAACTACATCTTCAACCAATAATAAAAACTTAGTTCATATTCATGGAGTTCATAACAAGAAGAAAGAGAAAAGACTTCATGGTTCTAAACCTAGAAAACTAACTAGAGGCCAAAAAGAATAAATAAAAGATATGATATTTTTGAGAAAGTCTTCTCTTTTATAGCTCTACTCCTTCCAAAATTAGGTTTTGTCTTCAAAGTCCATCTCCAAGTGGTCCACCAAGCCCATAAGAGAGAGAGACCCGTTTAGAAAATACGTCCAAAAAGTCATCGCCGGAAAACTGGTATTGTGGCCGGAAATCGGCCGGAGAAGTGGTCGGAAATCGGCTCCGGTGGACCAAGCAAAGTCCGCCGGCCACCGGTCAACGGGTTGGATCGGGTCAAGTCGGTCGGTCAACGCAGTCGACCAGAGTCAAGCCTGGTCAGTGAGTCGAGATGGGTGAATCAATTTGAGTTATGAGTCGGGTCTAACCGGCATTAGCATTGGCATAGGCCTAGGCCATGTTGCACGAGCCATAGCTCATGTTGCACCAAGATGGTGCATCACTATTCGACCAAGATGGCTATGCATACTGCATTATTTCCAGCTGCAGCTCAACCTTAAAATCTCCAGCTCTAACATCAATCACTAGAGCAGCAACTCCAACTTCCTTGCACAACCAGACCCATTTGCATCACTTCCATTCTGCTCAAGCTTTAAGCACCAGCACCAGCACCAGCACCATGACTTCTCTGCAATATATACTCTACCAGAGCTGCACTTGCACCTGCAACAGCTGCATCATATAACCCTTTACATTCACTGTTCTTCTCAGCTTCAACAGTTCCATCTTATTCTTCCCTTCCCTGCTCCACCATCCAGCTGCTTCTCCCTGCCTGCAATTTCCTTAAACTCAGAGCATCACCAGGATCATCTCTATGGCTGCATATAAAATCCACCAACACAATTCCAACTTCTTTAAACTATTACAGCACCACCTCAGACCCTGATTTCAGCTCGCAAACAACCTGGAGCGGCAACACCAGCTCCCATTCTCACCATTCTGCTCACAGCACCAGACCCCCGGAATACGCCTTAGCTTCAGATGCTCGAGACACATACCACCAATACCAGCTGTTCAATAATCTTCTCAATATCAACAGCACAACCTGCAATGCACAGACTTTCTTCTCGCACATTCTACCAACTTAAACAGCACAGCTCAATTCCTTCCACAGACTGCAGTTAACACAATCTCAGCTCACTTACGCAGCAGCGATCATATCCTCCAACTCGTTCGAGCATTTCTCAATCAGCAAACTCCGTCTCTTCTCAGCAATCCCATGACCATCCGATAAGCCGCAACAGTCCCAGCTGACTCTTTTGCAGCCAACAACAACTCCAACCCAGCATCCATGCCTACATAACCTACAACATTGCCCTGTAACTCAGACTCTCCTCTTCTCAGTTGTTGTAGCTTCAAAACCACCAGTGCTGCAACTTCTCCGCTTCTCGAACCACAGCACCAAACTTGTCTCCATTACTTGTCTGCGCCGCAGCATCACCATCTCAATCAAGCCTCCAGATCAACCTTTACCAGCACTGCATTGCACTGCTACAAATGCTTATTAACTGCAGTCACCAACACTGCCTCAAAACCCTGTAAACTGCACCTGCCAGCATATTTCTTTCAGCTCCTGGCAAGCACCAGCTCTGCCATACTCAAAGCCACAACAACCCTAATCATCTCAAGCCATTGTAACTTCATGGCTGCAATGTCATGCCACAGTTTCTCTCAACTGAATTCATTGTAAACTCTCCCCTCTTGGCTCCATTTCTCATCAACTTCGAGTTCCCTGCAAAGCAAAACACAAACCCATAGTTCCATTTCTTCCAAGAGCTGCAAATCTTCATCAATCTGCACTATTCAGCCACAACAACAACTCAACTCCAGCAACACAGTTGGACATCTCATTAAGCTCATTCCTTGGCTATTAACTCGTATCACCAGCTAACTCCAACCCTAATTTCAGAACCCCATCAATCTCAGCAACAATAACCCTCCTGCTAGTTCACCTCCTATCTCATGTCAGGCAACACAGTCATCTATCTTCTTCTTGACTGCAACAGAAAGTGCACTTCACACACACAACTCCAGTCCAGCCAACTGACACCATTCATCAATTGCATCTTCCAGTAAATCACCAGGATATATATCTTGCATAACCCCCAGCTTCCTTATTACTCACTAACAGCTTCAGATTCCATGGCATCACAAAGAATCAAACAAACACCTTTTTAATACCCATCTAAATCTTCATCACTTCAAATCAGAGCCTCATGACAGCAAACCCTAGTTTCAGTTCTTCAAGAACACCAACACATCAAATTCCCTCTGATTCAACTCACAATTGAGATTAAGCTCGGATTCACACTAAACCCATCTCTTTAACTCGCTTCAATTCCACCTGAAGTTCTCTCAGCGGCAACAACTTCTTCTCAATCTCCCCTAATCAGATTCAAACCTTGAAACCTAGAAATCAAACCAATCTCCTACTGAAATAGTTGTTCAGTCCCTTCTCTGGCTGTTCTCGATCTGCTTCCATCGTGTTCACTCATCTCCCTTCCTTTCATCTCTCGACTAAAATTGCCAGCATCTCTGAAATTCAGAGCGAATGATTGAGAGAAATCATTTGTCCCAATTTTAGAGTTTTGGTAATGACCATAATGACTACCGGCACCCCGGGGAATTGATATGAGCCACCTAAACTTATTTAGCCCGTCTGTTCCCCGCATCGATGACAGCCTAATTCTTCTTTTCAACTGTCATTTATGCGAAATCGGCAGTTCATTCTTCAACTCCGTCTCGCACACCTTAACCCGCTCCAAGTGTAGCTCTTTGTGAATTTACCACTTTGCCCTTTATGCTCCAAATGGCTAATTTCTCCTTCTTTTGCTCCATATGACTCCAAAGCACCTAATAACTCAAAGTCACACATAAGATACATAATTCACACGAAAAATAGCAAAGAAAGCATAAATACTAGATAATAAATACGGTGTATTCTACACCTATCAAATTCCCCCACACTTAGACTTTGCTAGTCCTCGAGCAAATCAAACAAAACAAAACTAAAACAAATACATACAACTCCGTGTCGTCGAGGCTACGGTCACTTTTAGCATAAATAACAAGCCTTTAAACCCCTAGGTGTCCCTAGTGGACGAGTTATAGTCTCGTGAAGGTTTATAAGAGGTACGCTACAAAACCTATATTCCAAACTCCGTCTATTTGTGACAAATCAATGAATGAATCCAAATTGACTACGGGGAGGAGGTACCTTGCAAATTCAATTCAATTATTAGTAAATAAACTCTAATTAGATAGTCGAACAAGCCACAATACGGAAACTAACAAACCACAATCACAATGAAAAGATAAAGAAGATGGATAAAGATGTAGATGTTGGCGAATATTCTCAAGTGTTCGATGTTTCCCATATCTGTCTGAAGGTCCTTTGCTAAGATGAACCTAATCCTATTGGATTGAGCTACTTGGTGTTGAATGCTACATCAAGTCAATTGGCATATACAAGGGAACCAAGAGTGACTTTATTCAACATAATAATAATTTCTTCTCTTTTTTTTTATATGATTGGATCAAACTGGATCCAATTTCTTTTTTTTAGACGGCATGATTAGATCTTTTGGATCCAAGCGCATGCTTCTTGTCAGCAAGTACATGATAGTTGCCTTGGATCCTGCATTCCACGCTTGTTTAGGCGACGGAGACAGGGACTACGTTTCACACATACTGCTATTCCCAAGTGTCTTTTTATTACGTTTTGGTCTAATTAGTCGGTCTCTTTTTTTTTTTTTTTCTTTTTCTAGTAACTCAATCACTCTATTTCATCCTAGCAGTAATAACACGTCGATATTTAGTGACCCACCAAAGCACTTAGAGAACAATAGATAAATATGGAAAAAAATAAAAATAGAATGTGATATGGTGATATTCCGAGATATGGTAACAACTATCATGGTATTTATGATTTCTGAGCTATGTTCGTCCCCTTTTAGTTAATTGGTTCCTCAACTCCTGCATTCAAAATGGTTCCATCCACTAATGGTGTCATCCTAAAGGCACAAGTTTCTAGATTTGAGTTCAAAAGCACAAATTTTTTTCTTGTTTTCTATTTTTCTGATTTTTTTGTTGTTTTCTTTACTAAAGGCATAAAACAAACTAAAACATATAAATGCTCCCCCACACTTAAACTTTACATTGTCCTCAATGTAAAATTGAATCGTCCAAAGAAAATTCAAGGTGGGAAATTCCGCAAATGATATGCAAAAACAAAGAAAGTAAAAATAAAAACAAATGCATAAAAATAAAAGAAAATGCATAAAAGTAAAAAGATAAAGGTAAAGATACAAAACCGGTGGGTTGCCTCCCACTAAGCGCTTGGTTTAAAGTCGTCAGCCCGACTATATCCTTGCAAGATTCATTCCCCATATACCAATAATCGGAAAAGTTGGGGATCCTTCCATAGAACTGTTTTTGCAAACACTAGCTTCACATAAATATTAGTAATATAAAGCAAAAGTGAAGCTATGAACCGATAAAAGCTTCCCCCACACTTATTCTTGGCCACACTTGGAAGTGTATAAAGAATATAGAAGTCGAGCACTTCCACGGTTTCTTGTTCCAAAACCTGCATAGTATGAGAATCAAGTATCTCTAATGGCGGGAAACGAGAAACAAAGTCATTCAACAATATTCTCGAAGCACATACATTCAAACCAATAAGAGGTAAAGGAGAAGAAACAATAGGCAAAGAGTTAGATAAACCTTGCACAATCTCTTGTATTACGGAATCCTCTTCATCCTTGAAAAACTCAAGTGAATTATTCACCTCTTGTATATCATGGTCCTCTATCAAACCTTGCAACCATTCTTCGTCCGTTTCTGCCGTAACCAAAGTGTCGACATAGACATCATCATTACAATCCTTTGCAAGCTCAATTGGGTCTTCCACAATATTGGTCAAACCGGTCTCATTCTCAACATACTCCTCCTTGTAGTAAGGCACATACTCTTTTGCGGATGCAATATTGTCCATAAGGAACTTTTTTAGACCACTCATTGCATCTTCCTCAAGCTCTACCTTTTGAATAGGTTCTTGATTGTTATAAAGATCAATGCTTGAGTAATCTACACAAGTGTCGACATATTCCTATTCGTCTTCACCTTGATCGCAAAAAGACTCCATTGTAAACTCCTCGGGGTTGTCACCATAAATTGGTTTAAGCGATGTATTTTCATAATAATCATCACTATCATAGTCAACATAATCTTGTTCCTCGCTGAATTTAGTGTTGCTAATCTCTAACTCATCCTTTTGAATAGGTGAATGATCATTATTACGATCAAGAGTTGAGTTAACTACACAAATATCAACAAAAGTCCCCAAAGGTTCGCCTTTTTCAACATAACTATTCATTTCCTCCTTGTATTCTTCAATGCCTTGTCTTAAAGTGGAAACACCTTTTTGAAGCTCTTGGAGTGTTCCATCCAAATTCCGAATATAGTGTTCCATTTGTTTGTAAAGCTCATTCGACAAAGAAAAAGTAGAATTACTTACTTCCGTATTGTTAGGCCAATTATCTTCCCTTTGAATGGGTGGATGATCATAACTACGATCAGAAATTGGGCCAAACATACCATGAGCACATTCGGTCGATGAAATTGGTTCCACGCTTGGTTGTCCACAAATTGACTCCATGCTGTCCATAAATTGTTGCATTTCATCTACCAAACTAGAAGAAATATTAATAGGAGTACAACTAGTCTCCCCTCCTTGTGGTTGCTCACTTACATACCCACCGTAAGAAGGTTGGAATGTATGAGAACAACTAAAAGGGTACGTGGAATATTGATCATAACCAAAGGATTGGTTTTGATTGTATTCCCCATAAGGGTGATAGTTTTCATGTTGTTGAGGTTGAAAGCCGTATTGATTGCTCCAATATGCTCCGTCCATAGCAATTGGTACCTGAAACGAGATTCTCAAAACTCGGTTAAAACCAGAAAATAAGAAAAACTAAAAATAAAAATAAGAACCCAAAAACAATTGACCCGCTGCCTCCCCGGCAACGGCGCCAAAATTTGATCGCGGTCGTAAGCGTCAAAAATAAATTACACTTTCTTACTACTCAAAATATAAATATAGCAAGGGCAAGAAAGGATCGATCCCACAGAGAGGTCTAGGTTGTCAAATTGTTGTGGTTTCCTATAAATAACACCGGTAGTTTTGTGATTGTGTAAATAAAAATAAAATAAAAGCAAAACAATAAAAGTAAACACGCAAATCAAGGATGTGAAATATTGGATAAAGGTTTCATCTTCAATTGTAAACAAGTTTATGAATATATGAATAGAATTCGTATTTAATCTCGCTATCATCAAAAGCCATAGAATACCTTATTGCAAGAATACTCCGTAATTTCCAAAGTTATCAACACACACATTAGAGTTGCGTATGTGAATTCTACCTAAAGAATAACCTAACGCCTTGCGCTAATCAAGTTCAATTCCTAGGAGCATTAAGTTTCAGAAATAGGCTAATCAATGCAATTGAAATACATTGCGCAAAAAACAATTCGAACAAAGGTCAATTTCTACATATGACTACAAGGATGTATCACTACAACCTAGAATCATATCATGCTACTCGTATTCAAGATTATCGCTCGATGAAAACCTAAAATAGCTATAGATATGGATGTGAGTTCAATCAATTCTAGACTCGACTAAACAAACATTCAATCATATTGCAATACTTCAATCATGCAATTATTATAACCCGTAGAAATCAAACGATAATATTGAGAGAAAACTAATTCATAAAAATCATAACTTGGTTGCAAAATCCAACTACATCTTCAACCAATAATAAAACTTAGTTCATATTCATGGAGTTCATAACAAGAAGAAAGAGAAAAGACTTCATGGTTCTAAACCCTAGAAAACTAACTAGAGGCCAAAAAGAATCAAAAGATATTATAAGATAGATATGTGTTTGAGAAAAGTCTTCTCTTTTATAACTCCACTCCTTCCAAAATTAGGTTTTGTCTTCAAAGTCCATCTCCAAGTGGTCCACCAAGCCCATAAGAGAGAGAGACCCGTGTAGAAAATACGTCCAAAAGTCATCGCCGAAAATCTGGTATTGTGGCGGAAATCGGTAGGAGAAGTGGTCGGAAATCGGCTCTCGGTGGCCAGGCAAAGTCCGCCTTGGTCACCGGTCAACGGGTTGGATCGGGTCAAGTCGGTCGGCCAACGCAGAGTCATACCGAGTCAAGCACAGTCGGTGAGTCGGATGGGTGAATCAAATTTGAGTTATGAGTCAGGGTCTAACTGGCATTGGCATTGGCATAGGCCTAGGCCATGTTGCACAGGCCATAGCTCTGTTGCACCAAGATGGTGCATCACTGTTCCAGCCAAGATGGCTATGCATACTGCATTATTTCCAGCTGCAACTCAACCTTAAAATCTCCAGCTCTAACATCAATCACTAGAGCAGCAACTCCAACTTCCTTGCACAACCAGACCCATTTGCATCACTTCCATTCTGCTCAAGCTTTAAGCACCAGCACCAGCACCAGCACCATGACTTCTCTGCAATATATACTCTACCAGAGCTGCACTTGCACCTGCAACAGCTGCATCATATAACCCTTTACATTCACTGTTCTTCTCAGCTTCAACAGTTCCATCTTATTCTTCCCTTCCCTGCTCCACCATCCAGCTGCTTCTCCCTGCCTGCAATTTCCTTAAACTCAGAGCATCACCAGGATCATCTCTGTGGCTGCATATAAAATCCACCAACACAATTCCAACTTCTTTAAACTATTACAAAGACCACCTCGGACCACGATTTCAGCTCGCAAACAACCTGTAGCGGCAACACCAACTCCCATTCTCACCATTCTGCTCACAGCACCAGACCCCCAGAATACGCCTTAGCTTCAGATGCTCGAGACACATACCACCAATACCAGCTGTTCCATAATCTTCTCAATATCAACAGCACAACCTGCAATGCACAGACTTTCTTCTCGCACATTCTACCAACTTAAACAGCACAGCTCAATTCCTTCCACAGACTGCAGTTAACACAATCTCAGCTCACTTACGCAGCAGCGATCATATCCTCCAACTCGTTCGAGCATTTCTCAATCAGCAAACTCCGTCTCTTCTCAGCAATCCCATGACCATCCGATAAGCCGCAACAGTCCCAGCTGACTCTTTTGCAGCCAACAACAACTCCAACCCAAAGATCCATGCCTACATAACCTACAACATTGCCCGTAACTCGGACTCTCCTCTTCTCGGTTGTTGTAGCTTCAAAACCACCGGTCTTGCCGCAACTTCTCCGCTTCTCGAACTGAGCACCAAACTTGTCTCCATTACTTGTCTGCGCTAGCAAAGATCACCATCTCAATCAAGCCTCCAGATCAACCTTTACCAAAGACTTTTGCATTGCCTTTGCTACAAATGCTTATTAAGCTGGGGTACCAACACCGCCTTAAAACCCCGTAAACTGCACTGCCAAAGATATTTCTTTCAGCTCTGGCAAGCACCAGCTCTGCCATACTCAAAGCCACAACAACCCTAATCATCTCAAGCCATTGTAACTTCATGGCTGCAATGTCATGCCACATTTTCTCTCAACTGAATTCATTGTAAACTCTCCCCTCTTGGCTCCATTTCTCATCAACTTCGAGTTCCCTGCAAAGCAAAACACAAACCCATAGTTCCATTTCTTCCAAGAGCTGCAAATCTTCATCAATCTGCACTATTCAGCCACAACAACAACTCAACTCCAGCAACACAGTTGGACATCTCATTAAGCTCATTCCTTGGCTATTAACTCGTATCACCAGCTAACTCCAACCCTAATTTCAGAACCCCATCAATCTCAGCAACAATAACCCTCCTGCTAGTTCACCTCCTATCTCATGTCAGGCAACACAGTCATCTATCTTCTTCTTGACTGCAACAGAAAGTGCACTTCACACACACAACTCCAGTCCAGCCAACTGACACCATTCATCAATTGCATCTTCCAGTAAATCACCAGGATATATATCTTGCATAACCCCCAGCTTCCTTATTACTCACTAACAACTTCAGATTCCATGGCATCACAAAGAATCAAACAAACACCTTTTTAATACCCATCTAAATCTTCATCACTTCAAATCAGAGCCTCATGACAGCAAACCCTAGTTTCAGTTCTTCAAGAACACCAACACATCAAATTCCCTCTGATTCAACTCACAATTGAGATTAAGCTCGGATTCACACTAAACCCATCTCTTTAACTCGCTTCAATTCCACCTGAAGTTCTCTCAGCGGCAACAACTTCTTCTCAATCTCCCCTAATCAGATTCAAACCTTGAAACCTAGAAATCAAACCAATCTCCTACTGAAATAGTTGTTCAGTCCCTTCTCTGGCTGTTCTCGATCTCGCACCTATCACTACCCTCGCATCACCCATCTCCATTCATAGCTTCTACCTTAACCTAGAATCTAGGGTTGAGATGATTGAAGCTAGGGTTTCACCAACAAACCCCATGCATGGTCGATTCAGAGGTCAGAGACAAATTGACAAGAGCCAGAGCACGATTCAGAGACGTGGGTGAGAGAGGTTTACTTTTAAATTTATATTTTGAAGTAAATTAGGGTTTGAAATTGGTATGTATAAATAGAAGATGTAGAGGATGTTTTTGGGTATGCCTGGGCTAGCCAGAGCAGCAATTTAGGTTTATTTTGTTAGTTATGTTCTAAATCGAGTTCCGGGGTTTAGATGAAACCCTAATTTATGACTGTGTTCTTCATGCTTCATGTATTGTTCTTGAGTGCTTAACTATTTTTAAGATAGACTTTAATCTAAGCATGTCAACCCTTTGCTCTCACAGTGTATGCCTTGTATGCACTGTAGTTAGAATATCTCTGTGAAGATGATGCTACAACCCAAGCTCAATTAGATTATTATTGATCCTCAGATTATTTGTACTCTAACTAGACAAGTAATGCTTGGGAAAAATACTTTAGTTGTGATTAAACTATCAAGCGGAGAAACACTTTAGATTTAGGGCAGACTCCGACACCTCTCCCTTATCTGTCATAGGAACAAGAATAATATCATGAGCCAAAGACACAGTGTAGGTTAGTGGTGGAATTGAAGACCCTAGTACCCCATTGTCACTAGTTACATCTTATTTCACTATCTCAGTCACTAATGCAAACTCAGTCGCATCGACAAAACTCATAATTGTGTTACACCTCTAGGAATTCAGTAGAAGAAAGCTTAAGATCAACCCAGCACCACAAGTCTCTGTGGTTCGACCCGTACTTGCCATTGTCTGTATTGTAGACACCGTGCACTTGCGGTTTATAACAAGTAGGCAAAAATCAGACCATCTTCCCAGCCTACCAGCCCTCCACCAATTTTGTAACTGGTTCTCAAAACCATTACAACTGCTCCCTTAAGTGCCTTGCAAACAATTCCTTCCTGCATAACATAATTAAGCTTCAACTCCACCTGCTCTAATGCAAGTCCGCAACATAGATGCAACCTCCATGAGCACAGTTATGCCATCAACACCAGCTTGCACCTGTTCAGCTCAGACCCATCCAATTCCTTTCATCCTTTGTAGTTCATCCATTTTTCCATGTCTGCGACGATACGTTAAGACCTGCAACCTAACATACATCAATATTCTGCAATCTTTCCCTGTAATTTGAACTCCAAGCACAGCACAACCAAGATTCCATGGCAAGCTCAGTTTTATCTCCACCTGCAGCCGCAACACTTCATCTCAGTACCATCACCATCTCAGCTTCTTTGTACAATCAGTATAGTTCAGCCATGATGGCCCTGTATGTTGCACCATTCTTGCAATATCTTGTCCTGTAACCTTCAGTTCATGCATTTTCACTTCTCATTCACCATTTGATCCATGCCTTACTGCAACAACCACCAGCACCTCATCCCACCAGAACTACTTCATAATCTCCTCAGCCAAGACAGCTTCCAACACCACCACCAACGCTACCATCCTTCTCAGCTTCATCTCAACAGCACATTCCCACTGCATTACTACCTTCCATTTCATACCCATCTCAGATTCAAACGGTGACAAGAACCCTACGACCTAAATTAACAAATACCATCTCTTATTCTTCTCTCGGCTTCATATCATCTACTCCATCTCTCAATTTCTATAAATCTTGGATCCCCTTTTTATCTTCGAGAACACCAACCCTAATTTGATCGATCTTCTCCATGTCTTGCTTGAATCAACAGTGGCAAACCACCACCACATCTCATCAATTATTCTTCAATCAGTCTTGATTCAACAACAATGGCTTCGATTTCTCTCAACTCTCTTCTATCAGCCATTTATTTTCTTTCTCAATTTCAGGTTCTGGTGCAAATAATGATTGAGAGTAAATTCTCGACTTAGGGTTGTAGATAGGGTTATATTTAGTGTCCGATCACCTTCATAAGGGATACTCAGATGGCATCCCCTTAACCTTGGCTCCACTGTGTTTAGTACTCCTCCAAATAGAGTTGCCCCTTAAGCTTGACTGGGCTCCAGATAGTGTTCGCCCATGAAATGACGTTTTTGCTCTTTTTGCTCAAATTGGGTGTTTTCTTCTTCTTTTCGTCTATATGACTCCAAAGTACCTAATAACTCAAAAACAAACATAAGATACATAATTTACATGAAAACTCGCAAAGAAAGCATCAATAATAGATAAATATCAAGGTGTTTACAACACCTATCAAATTCCCCCACACTTAGACTTTGCTAGTCCTCGAGCAAATCAAACAAAACAAACTTTAAAACATACATACAACTCCGTGTCGTCGAGGCTTCGGTCACACTTAGCACGTATAACAAGCCTTTTAACCCCTAGGTGTCCCTAGTGGATGAGTTATAGTCTCGTGAGGGTTTACTAGAGATATACCCACAAAACCTACTTTTCCAACTTACTAGTTCTCCGAAATGATAGCTTCCAACGCGCTAAGAAGACATAGAGATTCTGCACACTAGTCATAAGAAGTTAGACACATATATGAACACAATCTCATCCTTAAAAGTTGAGAGAGAAATAACCATCCCTTATCGAAAGAAATTCGGGTTCGGAGTGATCGAAATTCTCGACTCTGCCTCACAAGAAAAGGGTTTTATGATATTGCTCTCAATAATAAACAACTTTTTATGGGTCACACATGTGTCCAGGTAGGAGTGAAGAAAGAAATCCTGCGACACGTTGAATAGTAGGAAGGCAAAACCCTCCGAATTGTGAAAACCCACATCTTTTATCATTTTTGAAAACCCGTTTTTCTGACGATCTCTTAGAAAGGAAATCAACCACTTAACGAAGGTGGGAATATGCTTACTTACCTCGTTATCCGTTCGACGTGCAGCTAGCACCACTCTCACAGCATCCATAGAAACGTCTTCGGTCTTCAATCGGTGTCTTCATCTTCGTCTTCGGTCTTCAACTCTTGATGATAACTCTTGAACTTCGTAGAATCTTGACAATGTAACTCTTTCCTCTAATTCCTTGTTGCTTGAAACTTCATTGTAGATATTCCTTCTTCCATTGGCTTTATTGAAAGAATACAAAACTAAAACGAACTATACAAACCCAAAATATGAATTTTTCTTGTCTCTCTGTTTTTTTTTTCCTTCTTTTGTTTTTCTTTTCTTTTCAATTTTTTTTTAATTTTTTTTTAATTTTTTTTATGAGACAAGAAAAATAAAACAAATACAAAATAAAAACGAAATAAAACAATAAAACTAGTAATGAACCTAAAGAAATTTTCTCTTGTCTTTTTTCATATTTTTTTTTTTGAGACAAGAGAAAGTAAAATACAAATAAAATATAAATGTAAGTACAAAGGTCATTGTGTAAGTACTTTACCGCTTGATTCTTCACGACTTGTATGTCTCGATATCATAAACTTCTCGAACTCTCATCTTTATAATCTTCGCTCTTGTACAATAGTCTTCAACTTGTAAAAATTCTGCTCCTTGTTTTGTTGCTATATTTGAATCTGAAATCTGCTCATTTCTGTACCGTTGCTCGTAAACCTTGAACGTCTTCAACTTTCCTTCGAATTTGTGATGCTCCTCTTGTTGATGATGATGGTGTTTCTATGGACCTGTTGGTCTAGAGAGAGATAAAGTGGATGGTGCTAACTGCGAACAAGATTACAAGTGGTATGTAAGTTAGCAATTCGATGTTACCATCATGGTTGATAAAAATAGCACTCAAGAGATCAAAATAGTGCTTCTATTGGTGGGAGGTTGGGTAGCTCACCATTCTACCCGGAGTTTACGTACGGTGACACACACTCTAAAAGCACAAATTTAGATAGGTACAAAGAATTGAAGGTCGGTGCCTCTCATGATGTAACATGGGTAGTCTCCACTATAGGGGATCACTACTCTAATACCGAATTCAGTCTGCACCTTATTTGCCACAGGCATGGTTAAATCCAACTTTAACTCTCATACAATTAAGAAACCCGATCATGTTCTCTGTCATCTCTAAGTTCAGTCACTCTTATGAGAATCTCGATGTAATCTTAACGACATGTATACTATGTGACTCTAAACTAACCACAAGTTGGAGTTTTTTATTCACTAGTTTACACAAAAGTTGAAAATTTCATGAAAAATTTACAATGCAAATGCTTAACCACTCCCCCACACTTAAACTTTACATTGTCCTCAATGTAAATTGAATCGTCCAAAATAAGTCAAGGTGGGAAATTCTAACATGAATGTGCCAAGAAATCAGAAAAAATAAAAACAAGATAAGAAAAAACTAAAAACAAAACAAGAAATAATACAAGACAAGAAATACTCATCCGATGGGTTGCCTCCCATTTAGCGCTTGGTTTAAAGTCGTCAGCCCGATTATCTCCTTGCTTTCTATGACTCCTCCAGAGGGAGTACATCCACAAAGTTAACTCCTTCCACCACTTCGGAAGTGAAATTCTCATAATATGGTTTCAACCGGTGCCCATTAACTTTAAGTTCTTTTCCTGTAGCTATGCTACGAATTTCCACTGCACCATGAGAAAACACATTAGTAACAATAAAAGGTCTTATCCATCGTGACCTTAATTTACCCGGAAATATTTGCAAGCGAGAATTAAACAAAAGCACTTTCTGCCCAATGCAAAATTGTTTCCTAGAAATCATGTTATCATGAAATGCTTTCGTCTTTTCCTTATAAATGCGTGAGCTTTCAAATGCATCATTGCGAAGCTCCTCCAGCTCTTGGAGTTGTAACTGCCTTTGCTTTCCAGCCCCATCCATCTCCATATTGCATTGCTTAATAGCCCAAAATGCCTTATGCTCAATTTCAACGGGTAAGTGACAAGGTTTACCATACACAAGCCTAAAGGGATACATCCCGATAGGTGTCTTGTATGCGGTTCTATACGCCCACAAAGCATTATTAAGTCACATGCTCCAATCCTTTCTTGTTGGATTCACCGTCTTCTCTAGAATGGATTTCACCTCTCGGTTAGAAACCTCGGCTTGTCCATTTGTTTGGGGATGATAAGGTGTTGCAATCTTGTGCGACACATTGTACTTCTTCAACAAGCTTTGTAAAATCCTGTTTTTGAAGTGAGAACCCCCATCGCTAATTATGGCTCTTGGAATTCCAAACCTTGCAAAAATATTAGCTTGCACAAAATCTGAAACCACTTTAGAATCATTAGTTGGGGTAGCCTTAGCTTCCACCCATTTCGAGACATAATCAACCGCAAGTAAGATATAAAAATTCCCATGGGAGTTGACCCATAAAATCAATACCCCATACATCAAAAACTTCAATAAATTGAATAAAAGTTTGTGGCATTTGATTTCGGGCACCTATATTGCCTGTTCTTTGGCACTTATCACAAGTTGTACAAAATATATGCGCATCCTTAAACAAAGTTGGCCACTAGAAACCGCTTTCAAGTACCTTGTGAGCGGTTCTCTTACTCCCAAAATGTCATCCGCAAGCATAGGAGTGACAAAAAGACAAGATAGAATTAAATTCAGATTCGGGAACGCACCTTCGTAATACTTGGTCACTACCATGTTTCCACAAGTATGGATCATCCCATATGTATTGGTTCCCCAACTTATTAAGTTTGTCCCTCTCAGCACGAGACAAGTTCTTTGGGATTTGTTTAGATACCAAGTAATTCACAATGTCAGCATACCATGGTTCTCCAAATGCTATTGAGAATAGTTGCTCATCCGGGAAACTTTCACGCAATGGGATAGCTTCCTTGTCCACAGCAAGACGACTCAAATGATCCGCAGCGGTGTTCTCAATTCCTTTCTTGTCCTTGATTTCAATACCAAACTCTTGCAAGAGTAAAATCCACCGTATGAGCCTCGGTTTCGCTTCTTTCTTCATTAGCAAGTACCTAATGATAGGTGTTGTAAAACACCTAATTTTATATCTATTGTTTATGCTTTCTTTGCGAGTTTCTTGTGAATTATGTATCTTATGTGTGCTTTTGAGTTTATTAGGTGCAATGGAGTCATTTGGAGCAAAAAGACCAATTGGAACTCGTTCAAATGCAAGATTTCTACTTTTCATTGTGTAGAGGACGAGAATATGAAGACAATGGCGAAAGAACGGAGTCATTCTGAGTTCGTATGAAGAAGTTATGAGCAAAACAAGAACTCATAAGCAAAAGGCAAAATGGTCATTTTCCAAGGGAAGCGCTATTGGTATCCCAACCGGATGATAAGGGACACCTTCCTGTTAAGGGGTAGTCAAGTTCAAGGGAAATGCTAAAAGGAGTCTGATCTTTTACAAAGGGGGAAGCTAGAATTCAAACATTACTAAAGGCACCTGCCTTATTACTAAGGGCACTTCGTCTTCACTGTTCTTAAACATAAAATAAGCAATGGCAGATAGAGTTTGATGATCATGATGGTCACGATGATGAAGGATCTTGATTAATAGTATATTCGAATTGAATACATCACTGGGTTCAGGAGAATGATATGAATCTTGGGTATGATCCTGATTTCACATCAGGGGTGTGCAACCATCATGATCAGAGAATGGTGATAATCATGATGAGATGATGGCTTAGAGAAAATCTCGAGTTCAACTGTGTCATTAGGCTTCTGAAGGTGAGACGAAGCTTGGGTAAGTGACTGATTTCCATAAATAAGTGGTGTTCGAGTTCGGGGAGAAATCAGGCGAGACAATAATGATGAACTGCTGCCATTATCGGCCATTGATGGAGAGGGTCTGTTGGAAGAAATGATGAGATTGTGATGATGGCAGAGATGGAGAGATCGAGTTGGCTTCGGGTGGAGTTTTGATCAAGAGAACAACGAGAGGATGGAAGTAGCAGTGATGATCATGATTGAGCAAGGTTGCTTTTGGTGATCGATGGGGAGTATTCGATCTTGGAAGTGGAACTTACAGGGGCATTGAAGATGAGAGTAAAGATCGAGGAACAACCTGGAAGAAGTAACGACAGTTGCTGTCATTAACGTTGGCTGAGCTCAAGTTTGCTGCCATTATTGGATACTGTTATTTCCGATAATACTCGGTGATGGAGTGCTGCAGTAGAGGAGAGGACGAGCTGTTGGTTGATAATGAAGAATAAGTTGCTGCCATTGATGCATCGATGAAGGAATAGAGTTGAATAGGGAAATGGCAGGTGATCGGAGTTTGGGTTGCTGTCGACGGAATATGGACTGTGGTCTGTGGTTCTCCGAGTTTGCAGAGAAGTCTTATGAAGTCCAAAAGCCGTACGATGGTTCTGAGAAGAGATAATTGGGTGAGCACGTGATTGGAGGAGAAGAAGTATGGTGGGCCCTACCTGCTGTACTTGCGACAAAAAGAAAACACGCTTCTGCCCAAGCTCTGACGCGTTTTGGAGAAAGGTGCTGATTGTATGTATCGCGGAGCATTGGGGCTGGATAGGTGGACGGTGCAGATGAAGATACAAGGGTTCCTCATAGGATCAGACGGATCAGAAGCTATATGCACGCTACTAGAATACACCGCGCTGCACCCAATTATTAGTGGGATAAACTCCACCGACTTTGCATCTTTATCTAGTACGACTATTGTGGATCGACTAGGGTATTTGATGCCTATAAATAGCTACCTAAACCAAAAGAAAAAGGATCTTCTTCTTTTATTATTCCTTTTGTAGCTAGAGACAAAAACAGAGAGAGAAATATCTCCATTAGGGAGGCTTCTACTTGTTTTCTAGGGTTTAGAAACATGAAGTCTTTTCTCTTTCTTCTTGTTATGAACTCCATGAATATGAGGTAGAGTTTTCTTTTGGTTATGGATTAATTGGATTTCCAAACATGAGTTTTTGTTCAATAAATTAGTTTTCTCTCATATTATCTTTTATGATTCACCATTAATATTGTTACATGATTTGAATGCTTGTTTAGTCGAGTCGCGAATCGATTGAGTTTGCTTTCATCTTTATTGCTAGATTAGGGTTTTCAATACGAAATAGTTGTTAATTCCTGATTCCAAGTAGCATAAATAAGATTATAGTTTGTAGTGATATATTCTTATGATCTTATGTGAACCATAACCTTTGTTAAATTGAATTAGTGCTTTTACACGTTCGATTGCTTTGATTGGCCTGATTTCATAGAACCTAATGCATCTAGGGAATTAAACTTGATTAGTGCTTTTACACGTTAGGCCTGTTCTTTTAGATAGAATTCATATTCGCATCTTTTAATGTGTTTGTTGATGACAAGAGGAGATTAGCGGGATATTCTTGCGATCAAGGTATTCTAGGGTCTTTGATAAAAGTTGAGATTAAAATATCAATTCTAGTTATTGTGTTGAAAACATGTTTGTGAATGAAAACGAAATCCATGACCAATACTTTCTCATTCTTGATTGGCGTATTTACTTTTTATTGTTTTCTTTTATTTAGTTTATTATATTAAAATCACAAGACCCCGGTGTTATTTATAGGGAACCGAAACATATTGACAACCAAGACCTCTCTGTGGGAACGATCCTTTCTTGCCCTTGCTTCATTATATATTTTGAGTAGTAAGAAAAGGTAATTTATATTTGTGTCGGCTGACAACCGGTCACCTAAGTGCTGCATGATCAGAAAAAACAACAACTTTTGTACCAATTAGATAAGAGCGAAACTTTTCCAAAGCAAAAACAATGGCTAACAACTCTTTTTCAGTGGTTGTGTAGTTTTGTTGGGCCTCATTTAACGTTCTAGAAGCATAATAATTAGCATGAGGAATCTTCCCCACAAGTTGCCCAAGCACCGCACCAACCGCATAATCACTTGCATCACACATGAGCTCAAAAGGCTTGCTCCAATCCGGTGGTTTAATGATAGGGGCTGAAATCAAAAGTTCTTTCAAACGATTGAATGCCGCTATACACTTTTCATCAAAGTTAAAAACCACATATTTTTGCAATAAGTTACAAAGTGGTGATGCTATCTTGGAAAAATCCTTGATGAATCTTCGAACCTGCATGACCAAGAAAAGAGCGTATCTCCCTCACCGTAGTGGGAGGGGTTAAAGCACGAATAAGGTCTATCTTCGATTTATCAACTTCCAAGCCTTTAGAAGATATTATATGGCCTAAAACTATGCCATGAGTTACCATAAATTGGCACTTCTCCCAATTCAGCACAAGGTTTGTTTTAACACATCGTTCAAGGATTAGTGATAAATTGTTCAAACAAAGGTCAAATGAATCACCAAAGACACTAAAATCGTCCATGAACACTTCGATTATGTTTTCAACATAATCGAAAAGATACTTACCATACACCTTTGAAAGGTAGCTGGAGCATTTCATAAGCCAAAAGGCATCCTTCTATAAGCAAAAGTACCGAAAGGACAAGTAAAAGTAGTTTTCTCTTGGTCCTCCGGCGCTATCACAATCTGATTATAACCTGAATAGCCATCAAGGAAGCAATAGTAAGAGTGTCCAGCTAAACGTTCAAGCATTTGATCAATAAAAGGAAATGGAAAATGATCTTTCCTAGTGGTGGCATTCAATTTTCTATAATCAATACAAACCCTCTAACCGGTTTGCACACGAGTTGGGACAAGTTCGTTCTTATCATTCTCCACCACCGTCACACCTGATTTCTTTGGTACTACTTGTACCGGGCTCACCCACTTACTATCGGATATGGGGTAGATAACACCCACTTCCAAAAGCTTGAGTATCTCCTTTTTCACAACTTCCATCATGGTAGGATTCAAACGACGTTGCGCTTCCCTTGTAGGCTTTGCATCGTCCTCCAAACGTATCTTGTACCTACAAACGGCAGGGCTTATACCCTTGATATCAGCAATTGTCCATCCTATGGCCGTCTTGTACTTAGCACCCTTAGAAGTTTTTGCTCCTGTAAGTCACTAAGCTTGTTAGAAACAATCACATGTAACTCTTCATTATCACCCAAGTACAAGTACTTTAGGTGATCGGGAAGAGGTTTCAATTCTAACTTTGGAGATTTAACAATTGAAGGTACAAGCTTTTCATCACTGCATGGTAAAGAAATAAAAGAGATATTATGAGTTTTCGGGCATCCTTGTAGTGAATTAAGATCACCAAGGGCTTCCTTGACTTCATTACCACACTCTACACCATTATCCATGGATGTAGTTAACACGGTTTCCAAAGCGTCATCACCATTTAATTCAAACATTTGTTGTGCCAATGTATCCATAACATCAATGGAGAAACAAGAGTGGACATCACTAGGATATCTCATCGTCTCGAAAATGTTGAAACGTATTGTTTCTTCATCAAACTCCATGGTCAACGTTCCCTTGTCCACATAAATTATGGTTTTCGCCGTTTTCATGAAGGGACGCCCAAGTAGAAATGAAAGAGACGAGTCCGGTGACCCTTCATTCATCTCTAACACACAAAAGTCAGCTGGAAATACAAGTTGATTAACCTGCACAAGAACATCTTCAACAATACCCATTGGGTAGACATTAGAGTGATCGGCTAATTGCAATACAATTTCAGCCTTTTTAAGAGGACCAAGATCAAGTGAATTATACATTGATGCATGCATAACATTAACGGATGCACCTAAATCCAACATAGCTTTGTTAAATGTAGTGTTACCAATTGTGACGGGAATGTCAAAACTACCGGGATCCTTGCACTTAAGTGGGAGTTTGTGTTGTAAGATTGCCGAAGCATTCTCCCCCACAATAAGCACTTCATTACCTTTGAGCCTTTGCTTATTGGTACACAAGTCCTTCAACACCTTTGCATACTTTGGAACTTGCTTAATAGCATCAATGAGTGGTATGTTCACATGGATCTTATTTAGAACGTCTAAAATCTCCTTTTCTAGTTCCGCCTTCTTATTGCAAATCTGCGAGGAAAAGGTAAAGGAGGAACATAAGTAGAAACCGGAGTTTTAGAGTTAGGAATAGGTACCTCGAAGTTTGGGAGAATCCTCATTCTTCTCCTCCAAAACAGGTTCCTTTGGTGTTTCCACCTTGCCCGAATCAGTAACTTCGGGTTGCACAAGTTGTGTACCACTTCTCAACGTAATAGCATTGACACCCTCTTTTGGATTAATAGGTTGAGAAGGGAGTTTCCCACTATTTTGTGCCTTCAATTGGTTCAACTCAATAGCCATGGAGCCCATTTGTGTCTGCAACTCCTTGATAGCACTCTTAGTTTCGTGCTGACTTTCTTTAAACATGGTGGAAATGCCTTGCATCATTGTTTGAAGCTTTGAATCGATATCAGAACCTTGATTTTGCATTGATTGTTGTGCTTGTGGTTGCTGAAATTGTTGTTGTTGCGGTTGAAATCCACTCGGACGGTTGAAAGTAGGTTGTTGGATTGCACCTTGCTTGTTGGCATAGCTAAAATTGGGGTGATCTCTCCATCCCGGATTGTAAGTGTTGGAGTAGGGATCATACCGTTTTTGTTGATTTGGAAAGACCGCATTAGCTTGCTCGTCTTCATAAGCTTGAGAGGAACTTGGTATCACCGCTGCTGCAACTTGTTGCATCATTGCTATCATGTTACCCATTTGTTGACGAAGTTCCTCGACCTCGTTCACTTCATTTACTTTCCTAAGAAGCACATCCGAACCACGACTCAAGAATTATTAGGAGTTTGCTAACATGTTTTCAATCAACTCTCTAGCTTGTGCCACCGTCTTGCTCACTAGTGCACCACCACCCGCAGCGTCAAGAAGATTCCTATCACTTGATTGGAGTCCTTCATAGAAGTATTGGATGATCATAGCTTCACTGAATTGTTGGTGAAGGAAGCTTACCACCAATCTCTTGTATCGTTCCCAACATTCATATAAGGATTCTCCCACATTTTGCTTCATCCCACAAATCTCCTTGCGAATTTGAGTAGCCTTTGCTGCGAGAAAATATCTCTCTAAAAGAGTTTATTCAGCCCATTCCATGTCGTGACACTTAGGAAGGTAAATAGTACAACCAATCCTTAGCACTATCCATCAAAGAGAAACGAAAAACTTTCAACATTGCACCATCCGCCTCAACATCCGCTGGAAGCATGGCCATGGCAATGGTGTGAAAGTCCATAAGATGCTTGTTTGGGTCTTCATTCACCATGCCATGGAACTTTGGTAATTCTCTAAGCAACCCCGGCTTAATTTCAAAAGTAGAGTTTGTTTGAATATACCCCTGTTGTGTATCAAGCCTATGAGAAGCCAAGTCCTTGAGTGTACGATTTGCATCACCCATTGTTTCTTCTTCTTCAACTTGTGGTTCGTCTACGAATGAAACCTCTTGTTCTCCTTCTATCTCTTGATTTTGTGTTGTGTCTTGACTTGGTTGGATTATTGTGCCTCTTCGAGTAGCTATCCTGCACCTTGGATAGTTCCAATCTTTAGAAGCCAGGGATTAGGTACCTGAAAACAATTCTCGCAAACAAGTGAGAAACAAGACAAGAAACACAAAGCAAAGATAAAAGCAGAAATTATAAAAAGAAACTAAAAACTTAATAACAAGTCGTATGCCTCCCCGACAGCGGCTCCAAAATTTGACCGGTTGTCAGCCGAACAAAAATAATTTCACTTTCTCACTCTACTAAATATAAATGAAGTACGTGATAAGAAAGAGTTCGTATCCACAAAGAGGCAATTGTTGTTATAGAATTTCAGTTCCTAAAGTAACCCAGGGGGGATTTTTGTTTTATCTAAGCAATAAAAATAATTGAAAGCAATAAAATAACTTGAATAATCAATAAGGAGAAGATATTGGTCATGGGATAGTATCATTCACAAACATGTATTTTCATCAATGATTAGAATTGATATTTAATCTCTAATTTACTAAAAGTCCTAGGATACCTTGATCGCAAGTATATCCCGCTAATTCCCTGATTTCATCACAACCACATTAAAAGATGCATATGTGAATTCTTCCTAGAAAGCAACCTAAAGTGTAAAAGCACAATCAAGTTTAACTCCCTAAAAGCAATAAGTTCTATGGAATAAGACTAATCAAGGCAATCAAAACGTGTAAAAGCACTAATTCAATTTAACTAAGGTTATGATTCATATGCAATTATAAAGATGTATCACTACAAGTAATAACCACACTATGCTACTTAGAATCAGGGATAAACAACTATTTCGTATTGAAAACCCTAATCTAGCAATAGAGATGAATGTAAATCGGATTGATTCCGGACTCAACCAAACAAACAAACAATCAAATCATATGACAATATTAATAATGAATCATAAACAATAAAGTATTGAGACAAAACTAATTCATAGATTCAAATAACATGTTGAGGAATCAACTTTATCCCATAACCAATAATATGTGTTTAGCTACTCATAGCTATGGAGTTCATCATAAAAATATTAATTGAATAGAAGAGGATGAACAAAAGCAAACCCTAGAAGCGTAAACAAAAGCGGCTCTCTCCAAGTTCCGAGAATAATATGTGATATAAAGTTGTAGAAATCTTTCCTTTAAATAGCTTTGCTTTCCAAATTAGGTCAAATCTCAAAGGTCCAATAGATAGAAGTCCACCAAGCCCATATGTGAGAAAAACCCATGTAGAAAATATGCCCCAAAAACTGTCGCCGGAAAACTGGTATTATGACCGGAAATTGGCCGGAAAAGTGACCGGAAAGTAGCTCAGGTGACCGGCAAAGTCCGCCCGGTCACCGGTCAACGAGTCAGCTCGGTCGGGTCAACTCAGTCAATCGAGTCAACTCAGTCAAAATCACTGAGTCAAACCGGGTCATATGAGTCTGGTGGTCTAGTCAGACCTGAGTCAGAGTCTAACAAGCCTGACTGAGCTGAGTTGGTTCTGGCTAAAACCTTTGACAGCTTGAACTTGTGCTGCACCATCATTGCACTTCACTAATGCAGCCATGATGGTTATTCATCCTGCCATTTCACTCTTCTTGTTCTTATGTTCTTGCCATCTGAGCAGCATCGGTTCCATCCCAGTCCAGATTCCGTAACTCAGTACCAACACCCATAACACCGGCAAATGCAATACCATCCGAAACTCGCAGCCATTCTTGACCTGTGAATCCTAACCCATTTATCTAAAGTAGGTTTCCATTTCAGTTCTGCCATATTCTACTAATTGTTGTCATTGCAGCTAACAACCAGCTTCTTCTCTCTCAGTACACATCCAGTTCAACCCAACTCTTACCATTGCTTCAATGCCACACAGTCACTGCAATTCATGCCTGTAATTTCACCAGATTCAGTTCCACAGCTTCCTCTTAGTTCAACCATCTCCATCTTTATAACACCACATAGATCTCAGTATCACTGTCGCCTGCAATATACCACCATGAGCAACATTATCACCTTCTGTAGCTTCATCACTGTCACAGAACCACACACTCCATGTATGCAATATTAGACCACCACCTTCTACGACACTGCCCTCCACCAATTCCGTAACTGGTTCTCAAAACCATTACAACTGCTCCCTTCAGTGCCTTGCAAACAATTCCTTCCTGCATAACACAATTAAGCTTCAACTCCACCTGCTCTAATGCAAGTCCTCAACATAGATGCAACCTCCATGAGCACAGTTATGCTATCAACACCAGCTTGCACCTGTTCAGCTCAGACCCATCCAATTCCTTTCATCCTTTGTAGTTCATCCATTTTTCCATGTCTGCGACAGCGTTAAGACCTGCAACCTAACATACATCAATATTCTGCAATATTTCCCGTAATTTGAACTCCAAGCACAACACAACCAAGATTTCATGGCAATCTCGGTTTTATCTCCACTGCATGACGCAACACTTCATCTCAGTACCATCACCATCTCAGCTTCTTTGTACAATCAGTATAGTTCAGCCATGATGGCCCTGTATGTTGCACCATTCTTGCAATATCTTGTCCTGTAACCTTCAATTCATGCATTTTCACTTCTCATTCACCATTTTATCCATGCCTTACTGCAACAACCACCAGCACCTCATCCCACCAGAACTACTTCATAATCTCCTCAGCCAAGACAGCTTCCAACACCACCAACAACGCTACCATCCTTCTCAGCTTCAGCTCAACAACATATTTCCACTACATTACTGCCTTCCATTTCATACCCATCTCAGATTCAAACGGCGATAAGAACCCTACGACCTCAATTAACAAATACCCATCTCTTGTTCTTCTCTCGGCTTCATATCATCTACTCCATCTCTCAATTTCTGTAAATCTTGGATCCCCTTTTTATCTTCGAGAACACCAACCCTAATTTGATCGATCTTCTCCATGTCTTGCTTGAATCAACAGTGGCAAACCACCACCACATCTCATCAATTATTCTTCAATCAGTCTTGATTCAACAACAATGGCTTCGATTTCTCTCAACTCTCTTCTATCAGCCATTTATTTTCTTTCTCAATTTCAGGTTCTGGTGCAAATAATGATTGAGAGTAAATTTTCGACTTAGGGTTGTAGATAGGGTTATATTTAGTGTCCGGTCACCTTCATAAGGGATACTCAGATGACATCCCCTTAACCTTGGCTCCACTGTGTTTAGTACTCCTCCAAATAGAGTTGCCCCTTAAGCTTGACTGGGCTCCAGATAGTGTTCGCCCATGAAATGACATTTTTGCTCTTTTTGCTCAAATTGGGTATTTTCTTCTTCTTTTCGTCTGTATGACTCCAAAGTACCTAATAACTCAAAAACAAACATAAGATACATAATTTACATGAAAAATCGCAAAGAAAGCATCAATAATAGATAAATATCAAGGTGTTTACAACACCTATCATAGAGCACTGCTCGGTCGAACTCGCATGCGTTGCTATCTCAAGCATGTTTGTCAATGTTAGTGATCAAGACTTATATTTCTAGTCTACTATAGTTAAGTCTCGGACTAGGATAGAAAATATAGTTGAGCTCAAGAACTCCATGGCGATCATCATACAAGACGAAGAACTACTCAAGGAACTGGTGGAACTTCATCAACTAAAAGGTATGTGGAGACTTGAACTTATCTATCACTCAAAAGTCTATCTACTCTATCTCCTATCTTGAGACAAAAGTCGTTTTACTATATAGACTATGATTATACACATTTGCTATTTCGAGCCGAGTTTATCTCGCTTATCTATTTCTCGAAATATGTGTTGGTAAGCTTTCGCTTTGGCCAAGTTCATCTTTACCTAGTGACGAAAGTCATGTTAAGTTTCAATCACTTGAAAATGGCTTTGACGAAAAATGGTTTGTGAATAACAACTATATAACGTCCTCTAAGAATGTTTCAATGATTGAAATGAGAGTTTAGATTATATAACCATTGTTGGATATAAGCATTGTGTGGTAACACATACATGTATAAGTCCTTATTCCTTGAACCAAAGTCTGCGTACTTTGCTGCTCAGGAAACCGAAACAGAGTCCGCGTACTGTCGGAGGTTCTCTTCCTGAGAAAATCTACTGGAGTTTGTGAACTTTTTACAAACTTATTCCGGGTACTTAAGTCCGCATACTTAGGTTGGTTATATCCTAAAAACGATTATTCGTGAAGTTATACTTATATTAACTAAGGAATGCAAGTTTGCAAACCGTGCCTATAAATTTCATGAATCAATTCGAGTGAATCAAATCGTTTTTGCTTCGAATGTGTCTTGTATACTTCTATAAAATCTAAGCAATTAAACAACTCTCTAACTAGTTCATTTGAGTCATTCGAGCTAGTTATGGTAAAGAAGAATATGGTTAATATGGAAGTGCTCATATGGCTAACTGATAGGTGTAAAATACACCGTATTTAATATCTAGTATTTATGCTTTCTTTGCGAGTTTTCTTGTAAATTATGTATCTTATGTGTGAATTTGAGTTATTAGGTGCTTTGGAGTCGCACAGAGGAAAAGAAGGAGAAACTACTCATTTAGAGCGAAAAGGGCAAATCTGTCGTTTCAGGGGAGAACATTATCCGGAGTCGAGCTGAGGTTGAGGGGCAACTCTATTTGAAGGGGTGCTAAATATAGACCAACCAAGGTTAAGGGGGTTGCCATCTGGGTGTCCCTTATCATTTACTAGAGAGTGTGATTAACAGTGAGTGTAATTATCCAGCTCACGTTCAAGACCCGCATCTAGGTCGCGAGAAGATATTCTTCCCCAAAATTCTTAAGCTGAGAACAAACAGATCGAGTCTGTGATTTCATGGATCGATGAGGAAGGAGATGGATTCTATGAGGTGGTATGAAGATGCCGCTACTGTTCGATTGAATCGAGTACCAGGAAAGGGAGGAAGAAATGATGCTGATACTGTGAAGAACAAAAAGGGTTTGAACGGATCTGGTATATGGCAGTGGTATGATTTGAATTTGGGGGATTCTGAGTTGGGGTTTCTACGGATTTTGTGGCTGCTCTCGATTTATGAGGATGAGCTCGAGCACAGACGCAGTGAGGAGGCAATGGAGAGATTCAGGGAGGAATGGCTAAAAGGGATCGATGGATGATTTTGTTTTGAGCTGTGAAGACTCAGATGGATGGGTATTCCAGTTAATCTGAGAGGATATGAAGAAGGGTTTGAAATGAATGCTGTGTTAATCTGATGCCGCAAAGAAGAGGGGTTTGATGCGAATTTGAAATTGGTGACGGGTTTGTGGAGTTTGAAGAATCTCAGGAATGGGTTTTTGGAACTGTGAAAGAGCCAGAAATACATGGGTTCTGTACAGGTTAGGGCTGTGTGGCTGATGCGTGTCGTAGGTGCAATCAAATTAATTCAAAATTTCCACTCAATTAAAAATAATATAATGGAAGTCAAGTTCGTTCCCACGAGGAGCAAGTGATCTTTAGTTGTAAAAGTTGTCACGAAAGGGGGGTGTAAAAAGCAAAATAAAAATAAACAAAGCAATTAAAATCGAAAGTTGAAAGATGAAAGCAATAAGAGAGAGAAGACCAAGGAATCCTTCTTCGTTACTTAAAACAATGAATCAAGTTATGTTCTATTCTACTTGTTATTAGTCACAAATTATCACCAACCGTAGGTAAAACTGACTAGCTCGGTGCTAAACCCTAAATCCCTTATATCATAGGATACGGAAGTTCTCGCCTACGGATTCTAATCACCTAGCCACCTAGAATTAGCTCAACCTAGATGTAACTGGGCTCATGCATTAGGTTTTGTGAATTTCTTAGGTTGATATTAGTAGTTAGACTCTTAGCTCAAGGTCTACTTGCTAGCGTTGTTTCTACACACAATTGCTCCACGGAATCCCTCATGAGGTCTCGTGTTTGCTACTTATGTAAAGAGTCAAAGAACGATTACTTATCCCTTAACTTTCACTAGCTTTAGATCGAATTAACAAATCAATTTAGTTGGCCACCCAAACAATCTATCAATCAATCATGAATGTCTTTAAGATCACTCCTATTAGTAAAAACAAGCGATAATTATGTGAAAAACTTCAAGATAGAATTTGAAAACAAAAACTCAAATCATGTTAAGAACTAGGAATTCATCCTCAATCAAAAGAAATTTAGCTACTCATGTTTTTTGAAATTCACACAAATAATAATAATTAAAGAAGAAGTTTCAAATTCACACAAGTAATTAAAAGAAAATCTTAGAAAAGCAAGCAAAAACACAAGTGTTGTGTGTGTAGAGAGGTGTCTAGAAGTTGTAGAAAACTTCTCTATTTATAGGCTTCAATATTCTCCAATTCTTCCAAGGATTAGAATCCTTTTCCTTTTGCAATTCAATTTCCAATTCCAAGCTTTTCTCAACTCTTCACCTTCTCTTTCCAAATTTGAGTCCAATTCTCCATCCAATTCCTAGCCCAAGTCTTCATACCCATGAGAGAAGTCCATAGAAAGTTGGAATTTTGCTCATGGGAAAAGCTGGGATTATGGTAGGAATTTTGCAGGAAACGTCGCCGTAGGCCACACGAAAATTTTGTCGTCGAGAGAATATTCGACGGAATATTCCGTCCGGTCCTCCGTTAGGACTAACGGTCAAACTAGTCAACCGTCAGTCAACTTGAGTTAGTCAAAGGTCAAGGAGAAGGAGTGAGTCGAGACTCGAGTTAGCCGACTCCATTAAGCGGGCTCACTCGCAATCGATGTCGAAGATTGAGTCACCTTACTTCGGCTGACTTGATTAATTGACTCAGGAATCGGTCATCGGGCTCGGTTGGATCGGTCATCGGGATCGTTCGGATCGGTCCGAGTCAACTCTTGAGAAGGACGATTTGCTTGAGTTTGTTGTTTATCCAGTTTTCCTAGGCCAATTTCAGCCTCTTCTTGACTCCACTTCCCTGTTAAGAATTCCTAGCATTCATCTATTGTATTCATTCATTTCCAAGCTTGACAATTTCATAAGCGGCATCAACTCCCGCCCCGTAACATCGAGAAATCACTTTGAGCTTGCACTGGACCCAACTCGCAATTTCAATCTCAGATGAACCCTTTCTCCGTATCATCCCTGTATTCAACAGCAAACCCATCTTCTGGCTACTTCATCTATAGCAGCAGAATGATAATCCCATAATCACTCCAACATCGAACCTCAATACCAATACCTGCTGCTTCAATATTTCCATCTGAAACCGGCAATTCCTCCCTGCCATACGCGACCTGATCACAGAACTCACTCACAAATCGAGCAACTCCTTCTGTTCTTCTCTGAATTTAGTTCATACCCATCTCACAGCACCACCATCCCATCTTCACAGATCGAATCAATCCATTTTCCATTCACTTGCTTCAACATCAGATTCAAACACCCATTCTCAATTTCTATTATTCACCAGCTCATAACATTTACCAGAGACCCCTAATACCGATTGCTCCATATCCCATCAGCGCCCTTCTTCACCTCCATTTCCCTGAATCGATTGCAACAAGATCGATTTTCTTCTCGTAATACGATTTCTTCAAACCCATTCGATCTCTATATTCTCTTAGCACCACAAATAGAACTCGTAGCAACCGTTGCATCTTCCTCTTCCTTCTCGATGAATCGAACCCCTACCTCTCTCGATCTCTCGATTTGATCTCAAATCCCTCACGAGCTTCTCTCGATTTCACTCGGGTTGTCTGCTTTCCTTCTCTCGTCTTCGATTCTCACTTCTCAATTTCGACACATTGTTGTCCTGGTTTTATTTCTCAATCTCCATGTGGCTTCTTCATTTCTAATGGAGTCTTGTTTTTGGTTTTGTTTGGTGAAAAAATGGTGAATGAGAGAACATCTCGATTTGATTTTAGGTTTTAATTTACACCTGATCGGGGCCGGGTTTGGATCCCAGGGTTAGGATATGGGTCCGAATGCAGTTAGGGTATGGGTAGATGGGCTTAGGGTATGGGTAGATTCAAACATCCACTAAGTACACCCCAAGTGCTATTCTTACTTACTTCTTTTGGATAAGGGACACCTTGACCTCCCCTTAACCTTGGCTGGGCTCCATATAGTCTTCGCCCTTGATAAAATGACAAGTTTGCCCTTTTTGCTCAATTTTGATGATTTCTTCTTCTTTTCCTCTGTGCGACTCCAAAGTAGCTACAAAACTCAAAACAAAGCGTAAAATACAAAATTCACACGAAAAATAGCAAAGAAAGCATAAACTCTAGATAGTAAATACGGTGTATTCTACACCTATCAGTGGCCATTGACCAGATCAAGTTGCTACCTGGGATTTGTAGAGCTATGTGAGGATGAAGCAATTAATGAGATGTTGAGCTTGAACTTGAGCTGGGGAGGTTCAGATTTACAGGCAAGGATTTTGATGAACTGTGAACTAATGATGGCTTGAATAGGAATGGAAGGGTCCTGGTGTTGCAGCTCAGATGAGTTAGTGGTGATGCTGAGCTGAGCTTGAGAATGTAGTTGTTTGCTTGCCAGGGATTGCAGTGGCTCAGGGCAAAATATGGAGATTGCAGGATGAATGTAAATGCATTGTCGGTGATGGTTTGGGTCAGGTCTGGACAGCAGCGTTGAAGATTTCAAGGCAGAGGAAGGAATGGGAGATGGCTTGAAGTGGTGTTGTTGAGCGATCAGATGAATGAAGGCTGAATTTGTGGTGGTATTTTGGGTTTGTTTTGCGCAGCCGCAACAGCCAACACAGGGAATGAGTTGCTGCTGTCGAGGTTGCAGGTGGTGCTATAACTAGTTTGAAGTGGTGCAAACTGGTCTGGGATTGCAGGTCATGAAGTCACAGGAAGTTGCAGTGCAGCTTAAGTTTGCTGGAGACTTGGTAGAGATAAATTGCGGGGAGCCGAGTCTCGTTTCTTGAACTCAGGAAAAATGGGTCTTGAACTATTGAATTGTAGGAGTGATATCAGGTTGAAGTTGCAGGTGAGATGTTGTTGCCATTGTGGGTTGTGTTATGATGTTTGTTTTGATGAGCAAAGGCGATGGAACTGAACTCAGGGAGTGTAGATGGTGTTGCATTGGTTGCAATTGGAGGTTGGTGGGAATTGTGCGGTCGGGCATGGAAATAGCTGTTGGTGGTACTGACATTGCAGAATGCGTTTGCAAATGGCCAGGTCAGGGGGAGGAACAGTGTTGGAACTGTGTGTTGTGGTTCAATGAAGAAGCTTAAGCTGCAGAACTCGGGGAGTATAGTTTAGGAGAGTTATTGGTACCGTGTGGGTTGTATGAATTGGTGCGCAATTGTTATTGAAATTGCGGTGGTGTCTTGGTTTTAAGGGTTTTTTGGTGAAGGACTGGTGAATGGAATGGCAAATGGGGGTTGCGAGAAGATTAGGCTACTATTGGAGTTCATCGGGATTGTAGTTAGCAGAATTTGAGAGGACTGAAGATTGCAGCTGTTGGAGATGATCTTAATGCTGGATGTGAAACATACAGGGCCATTATGGCCGGAAGTGCAATGGAGGCACAAGGATTGTGCATCACAAGTGCAAGCCTGTGCAATGGCCTGGCCTGGCTTGGCCATTCAGCTCACTCAGCTGATCCAGTGTTGACTCAGCGATCTGACTCATGATCCTGACTCAATGACCTCGCCGACTCATGGTCCCGACTCGGTGACCTGTTGACCGATTTAACTCGGTTTGACCGACTGGCCCGCCGAGTTGACTCGACCGTTTTGACTCGTTGACCGGTGGCCGGGCGGACTTTCTGCCGGTCACCCGAGGTACTTTCCGGCGACTATTCCGGCAGATTAGGCCATTATCCCGATTTTCCCATGAGCGTTTTGGGACAGAATTTCTACACGGGTTTCTCTCACTTGTGGGCTTGGTGGACTTCTAACTAATGGACTTTGAAGACAAAACCTAATTTTGGAAGGAGTGGAGCTATAAAAGAGAAGAGTTTTCTCAAAACACAGATCATATATCCATTAGGGAGACTTCTACTTTTGGTTCTAGGGTTTAGAAACATGATAGGTTTTCTCTTTCTTTTTGCTATGAACTCCTATGCCATGAGTAACTAAGTTTTTATTATTGGTTGAAGA
Organism: Papaver armeniacum; assembly: GCA_023531295.1. Classification (NCBI taxonomy): domain Eukaryota; kingdom Viridiplantae; phylum Streptophyta; class Magnoliopsida; order Ranunculales; family Papaveraceae; genus Papaver; species Papaver armeniacum. The sequence continues at coordinate 392,326 of JAJJWW010012496.1, forward strand.
TGTAGTTGGATTTTGCAACCAAGTTATGATATTTATGAATTAGTTTTCTCTCAATATTATCGTTCACTTTCTACGGGTTATAATAATTGCATGATTGATGGATTGCAATATGATTGAATGTTTGTTTAGTTAAGTCTAGAATTGATTGAACTCACATCCATATCTATAGCTATTTTAGGGTTTTCATCGAGCGATAACCTTGAATACGAGTAGCATAATATGATTCTAGGTTGTAGTGATACATCCTCGTAATCATATGTAGAAATTGACCTTTGTTCGAATTGTTTGCGCAATGTATTACAATTGCATTGATTAGCCTATTTATGAAACTTAATGCTCCTAGGAATTGAACTTGATTAGCGCAAGGCGTTAGGTTATTCTTTAGGTAGATTTCACATACGCAGCCCTAATGTGTGTGTTGATAACTTAAGAAATTTACGGAGTATTCTTGCAATAAGGTATTCTATGGCTTTTGATGATAGCGAGATTAAATACGAATTCTATTCATATATTCATAAACTTGTTTACAATTGAAGATGAAACCTTTATCCAATATTTCACATCCTTGATTTTGCGTACTTTATTTGCTTTTTGTTTATTTTTATTTACACAATCGAAATTCTTAGGGTTACTTATAGGAAACCATAACAATTTGACAACCTAGACCTCTCGTGGGATCGATCCTTTCTTGCCCTTGCTATATTTATATTTTGAGTAGTAAGAAAGTGTAATTTATTTTTGACGCTTACGACCGCGATCACTAACCATTTGGTTAACTACTGTTGAACCAACGAATGTACATGTTTGGGTACGGTTACACAAACCTAAAATGTGCATTTCATTTGTGTGTAACAAGCTAAGTTTTAGATCTAACGGTTGAAAGATATTTGCTTGAATCTAATCAGTTTTCATCTAATGATGAATATTGAATGCTTTGTTACTAAGCTAACATTGATTGCAAACCCTGATTTGAAAGACTATATAAAGGATAACTCTAGCAACTAGGAAACCTAATCCCCACACCTTCCGTGTGATACTAGTTGTATAATCTAGAGTCGATTCTCCTTTAACCTTAGGTTTCTACCGAGACCCTGTAGGTTAACGACTTCAAGACTTCATTGGGGCTGTGAAGCCAGACCGATACTACTTTTTCGTAGTTGTGTATCTGATCTTGTTTGTTTCTATCGTATTGAGTACAATCGTAACGATTGGCTTGAGATTGATATCTCCGATATGCAAGATATAAAATTAATCACAAACATCTTCGTCTCATCGTTTGTGATTCCACAATATCTTCTTTCGCCGCGTCGATTAAGCTTATTATGAGGTGATTGATAATACTAGGGTTCTTTCTTAGGGAATATAAGTCTGGGTTATCAATTGGTTTCTGTTCACCTTGATTTATCAAAAGACGGAACAAAACTCGTAGATATTTCTGTGGGAGACAGATTTATCTATTAGCCTAGACTTTTCTGTGTGATACAGATTTGTTTATTAAAGTCTTCGACTTTGGGTCGTAGCAACTCTTAGTTGTGGGTGAGATCAGCTAAGGGAATCAAGTGCGTAGTATCCTGCTGGGATCAGAGATGTAAGGAGCGCAACCGTACCTTGGATCAGTGTAAGATTGATTGGGTTTCAATAACAGTCCAGACCGAAGTTAGTTTGTAGTAGGCTAGTGTCTGTAGCGGCTTAATAAAGTGTGTGTTCAATCTAGACTAGGTCCCGGGGTTTTTCAGCATTTGCGGTTTCCTCGTTAACAAAACTTTTTTGGTGTCTATTTATTTCTTTCCGCATTATATTTTGTTATATAATTGAAATATCACAGGTTGTGCGTTTGAATCAATCAATTGGAAAATCCAACCTTTGGTTGTTGATTAAAATTGATTGATACTTGAACATGGTCTTTGGTACCGTTCAAGTGATTTCTCTTGTATTCAATTAGACTCGCATATTTCTATTTGCTTAAGTAAGTATTAAATCGAGAAAGAGAGATATAACTCTTTGTTATACGCAGATTTCTATTTTCTTGAGTAAGTATTGAATCGAGAAAGAGAGATATAACTCTTTGTTATACTTTATTAAGATTGAGTCTAGTTGATTCTCTTGAAAGTATATTGGAGTTAGACCATACAGATTGCTAATCAAAATAGTGGGTGTGGTTGTTGTACCCCCGCTTTTTCAGTTTGGAAGTGTGGCAAATCGGTTTCAAGATTGTAAGTATGAAAGAGGACTTACAAAGTAATGATGTCGACATTCTTTGAACATGTGCGATAATGCTTATCTTTTATTGTTCAAAGATATTCCTTAATAGATAAAGGAAAATCCCGGATCGAAATATAAGTTAAGAATCTTTTAATTAAGGTTGTAAATTTTATTTTTAGAAAAATGAAAATTGGTAATGTGCATTTACTAATTGGAGATTTTCTAAGAGATTTTCGGTCAATGTTTGGACAAAGCATTTCCAGGAATTATGGAAACCGAATCTGGAATATATTGCATATCTTGAGAATATTTTCGGTTTTGGAAATTCCTTGGTGTCCAAACTTCCTTGGTCTATAAATACCAAAGTTTGCATTTCGAGCAAACTAATCCTCAGAGCCAGCAAAACTACCTAGTTGTGTTGTTACTGGTGGAACCGCCTATTCGGAGAGGAAAGTAACCCAATTTGGCGAAATCTCTTACGACCGTTCAGTTTAAAGACTTCTTTGGGATTGAGAAGCTCTATTAGTACCGTTGGTGGGAAACTAGATAATTGCGATTTATTATTCGTTTTCGATTGATTTGATTGACTAACGGTTGTTGAAATTTGATTGCACCTGGTTTGTTAATGCTTGAGAATCTTCTCTTTTGATATAAGATTCACTCAAACTAGATCGAAGTTTCGACTGGGATCTTTAGATTGTTTGTAGATCTAAAGACGTCTTGTGATTATCCATTGTTAACAGACTCCGTTCTGTGCGTGATTGATCACAAGAGATTCAAGTTGATTGTGTGCAGGTGTTTATTGAAGATCTAAGAAGATTTGAAGACAAAGAAGACTTTGAAGATTTCTGATTTGGGTTCATAATCTTTGGTGTGCACAATACTTGTTTCGATTAAAGAGGATCCAATTACAATCAGTTTATCCTTGTGACAGATTGGATTGATTAATTGAGTAGATCGACATTAATACGATTCTTTGTGATTCAAGGTATTTATTGCAAAATCTAGGAGATTACTTTCGTAGTCATTAGTGGATAGATCTAAGAACCTGACAAAGGAGTTTATTGGGATAAACAGAAGAGCCTTTTGTCGAACTCACATCACTTGGTTCAATAGAGTTGATACCAAACAGATTTGTTGTTCTATTACTGTTTGGAATACGAACCAAAGGAATTGTTCCAAGTACGTGACTTATTCATAAGTTGGAGGCATGGGAATACATACGAAACTAGGTGAAATATAGGTTTAGTTGCTTGGTCTCAACTATACGAAGTTGGTTTATTTTGTATAGCGGCTTAATCCCGAGAGTATTCAGTGGACTAGGTCCCTGGGGTTTTTGCATTTGCGGTTTCCTCGTTAACAAAATCTTGCCGTGTCTTTTACTTTTCTAATTCCGCAATTATAATTGTTCTTATTATAATTAGAAGTAAAATACACAAACGTTAATTTCTATTTACTTGATAGTAATCCTTTTGTGTTTGGTTAAGTCCGAACCTCTTATCAAGTAAACATACTTCGTTGTTGTATTGTCTCGATCTTGTATCCATAGTCAATCACACAAGTTATCTTGTTGTCGTATTGTCTCGATCTCGTATCCATAGACGATCACACGAAGTGTGAACCGATTAGTTGTATTGTCTCGACTCATTTCATAGACAATCACTTTCGGAGAAAGGACTTATAGGTGGAAAAGTTTTAGATTGAGGTATATTTGGGTACCCTCGTCTTTTCAACAACATATGAGATTGAATATCAAGGTTAGAAAACCGAAATCAAACATCCCATACACATACATAGCAATAAGATAAAACATTCAACCACAGGCTATGTAATCATAAACTATCACAAGAAAAATTATAAATCAAATAATTTTATTCATAAATAAGATAGTTTTATTCATAATAGACCTAATACAATCATTGAAAGAAATCAAAAATTGATGTCTATTTTCTTTGATTAAGTATTACTGACAAATAACTTAATCTCTAGAAGAGCTTCCATTATTTACCAAAGATTCCTCGGTGTTCGATTCTTGAGTCTTCTCTTCACTTTGAGATGATTGAGTCTTTGTTTTAGAAGATTCAATTCCACAATCGACTTCAAGAGGTTTGACTCGGCAGTTTTTCATTCACTCTGCCGGTTTCCAAAAGCTCACGAGCGACTTCAAAATCTCCCATTAACATAAGCATAAGCTCAAAAGAAATATGATTCTTTTTATGTTCGTTCGAGAAGTAGCACTTGAATTCAACTGGAAAGGTTTCAAGTTTTCGGAGTTGAGATTCAATGTCAATAGTATTTTCACCCATCTTTGACCGCAAATAGAACATAGAAAAGTATCGGTCCTATAGATGGCTTATATTCTAACTTGGATTCCAAGATTGAGATACCTAATCAAGGTATATTATTGAACCGAAAATAGTTTTCAAGAATTTTCTCATAGACTTTCCAAAGATCGAAAGTATTTTTCTAAACATAGAAAATGTATTCCAAATATAGAAAAATACTTTAGATGGAAAAAGTAGACATGGTATAATATTATACATCTTTCATCTTCTTGTGCTCCTTTCAAGAACTTCCCTTTTATTTGAATAGAGAACATCTAGAGAAATCTTGAATGCCAACATTAGTTGTTGGAGTGAGCTCGTGATAGCTCGGAATTTATGGAACATGATCCATCGTGATATTTTGAATATCTTTCCTTTTGGGATTCTTCTAAGAATAAACTTCTTTCACCGAGTCACGGCTAAAGTGATCGATTTAACAAAATGATCAATTAGATGAACGGGATTATAAGCGTGACTTGAAGTTTTTTGAGTTGTGAAATAACTTGAGAACTTTTATATCGACCCGGGAATTCCTTGGAATATGACAACATCACTTGATGAGATTGTTTCCTGGATTTTATTTCTGCAGATTGATCAACAACAAAACAACATGATCGAAATCATTTGTTTTTGTATACTTGATTTGATCTTTTTCTGTTTAAGAGATAATCATTGTCAGATGATCTTGATTGGATACTAGTCAAAGGATTACCCCTTAAAACACATCTATTTCGATTCTTGTAAGTGGTTAGACTATTAGAATCATGATGTTGTATATTAGTTAAGAGATTCTGAAGATTAGAATCACATATCCTTGTTTTAACTAATACATCTCTTTTGGCTTGAGCAAATTCAAGTCCTTTAGATTCAACATCTCCATGAATCAAAGATTCTCTGATGATCTTTCCGGCAGATGGATAATATATATTATCATTTAGATTATATTTTTCAGCAAGCTTTATGAAAAATTTAATCTCATCACTGTCATCTGAATCTGACTTGTTTGCCACAACAATTTGTTTTCTTATTAACCCATCATGGTTAACATTTCCTGAGTTGTGTTCCACTAGTGAACTAACAGTGCAGAGCTGTTTATCAGGTTTTGAAAACAAACATCCTTTATGAAGTATATCATATTCTTGCTCTACGTTAACTGAATCAGACATGGATTCAATTTCTTATAGGTTGGATCGCACCAAACACATATTGTTAGATATTTTCGTGTTTGCCTGCTCTGATACCAATTGAAAAGACGAGGGTACCCAAATATACCTCAATCTAAAACTTTTCCACCTATAAGTCCATTCTCCGAAAGTGATTGTCTATGGACTGAGTCGAGACGAAACAACTAATCGGTTCACACTTCGTGTGATCGTCTATGGATACGAGATCGATACAATACAACAACGAAGTATAATTACTTGATAAGAGGTTCAGACTTAACCAAACACAACAGGATTACTATCAAGTAAATAGGATTTAACGTTTGTGTATTTTACTTCTAATTATAATAAAAACAATTATAATTGTGGAAATAGAAAAGTAAAAGACACAGAAGATTTTGTTAACGAGGAAACCACAAATGCGAGAAAAACCCCGGGACCTTGTCCAGGTGAATACTCTCAGGGTTAAGCCGTTATACAAAACCAAACCAACTTCGTATAGTTGAGACCAAGCAACTAAACCTATAGTTCACCTAGTTACGTCTGTATTCCCACGCCTCCAACTTATGAATAAGTCACGTACTTGGAACAATTCCTTTGGTTCGTATTCCAAACAGTAAAGGAACAACAAATCTGTTTGGTATCAACTCTTTTCAACCAAGTGATGTGAGTTCGACAAAAAGGCTTTTCCGTTTATCTCAATAAATAAACTCCTTTGTCAGGTCCTTAGATCTATCCACTAACAACCACCGAAGTAATCGTCTATAATTTGCAATCAATACTTTGAATCACAAAAAATCGTATTGATGCCGATCTACTCAACTAATCAATCCAATCTACCACAAGGATAAACTTATTATAGTTGGATCCCCTTTAACCGAAACAAGTATTGTGCACACCAAATATTATGAACCCAAATCAGAAATCTTCAAATATTCTTAGATCTTTCACTTGCACATAATCAACTTGAATCTCTTGTGATCAATCACGCACGTAACGGAGTCAGTAGCAATGGATTATCACAAGACGTCTTTAGATCTATAAACAGTCTAAAGATCCCCGTCGAAACTTCGATCTAGATTGAGTGAATCTTATATCAGAAAAGAAGATTCTCAAGCATAAACAAACTAGGTGCAATCAAAGTTCAACAACCGTTAGTCAATCAAATCAATCGAAAACTAATAATAAACCAAAATTATCTAGTTTCCCACCAACAGTACTAATAGAGTTTCTCAATCCCAAAGAAGTCTTTAAACTGAACGGCCGTAAGAGATTTTGCCTAATTAGGTTACTTTCCTCTCCGAATAGGCGATTCCACCAGTAACAACACAACTAGGTAGTTTTGCTGGCTCTGAGGGTTAGTTTGCTCGAAATGCAAACTTTGGTATTTATAGACCAAGGAAGTTTGGACACCAAGGAATTTCCAAAACCGAAAATATTCTCAAGATATGCAATATATTCCAGATTCGGTTTCCATAATTCTTGGAAATGCTTTGTCCAAACCTTGACCGAAAATCTCTTAGAAAATCTCCAATTAGTAAATGCACATTACCAATTTTCATTTTCCAAAAATTAAATTAAAAACCTTAATTAAAAGATTCTCAACTTATATTTCGATCCAGGATTTTCCTTTAGCTATTAAGGAATATCTTTGAACAATAAAAGATAAGCGTTACTGCACATGTTCAAAAAAGTCGACATCTTTAATTTGTAAGTCCTCTTTCATACTTACAATCTTGAAACCGATTTGCCACACTTCCAAACAAGTTTAGAATTGGTTCATCTGACTATCAAGAACTACGTGATTGATTAATAACACTCAATCACCAATCATGGGTTTAACGGTTCTACCAAAACAAGTTTCGGTTCTACCTCCATGTGAGTATTGTGCATAGTCACACTAGCTTTCCAAAAATTCGGTTGACTAGGTACTAGGATCGGTTCCCCACATACTTATGGTAACTACTTGTATTTGCTGCACATGTCCATAGGATCGGTTCTCCCATCACTAAAAACGTGTTGCACATGTTCATAGGATCGGTTCCCCATCTGCTAAAAACGTGTTGTACCTCTTACAAGGATCGATTCCCCTCTTGTGATCGGTTGAACCTCTTCATAGGATCGGTTCCCCTTTCCCTAGAGTTGGTCATACCAATAACACTAAATCGATCATATCATCTCAGGTGATTACTTAAGATCGGTTTCACTAATAAAACTCATACCAATACAAAAGTCAGGCCTTGTGAATAGTTTTACCAAGAACATAAAAAAGTCATGAGCGATTATACTAATCACACACATATTGGTAGTTCAAAAGATATGCAATGAATAACAATACCAATAAGCCTAGCGATTTCCCTTTCGATTCACGAAACAAGTTCATGAATTTACTTCCTTTAAACGAATGTAAAACATTGTTTCCTAGGATGAAATCTTCACCTCACACCCATACATAATCACAATAACATTCAAACGATTATGTCCAGTTGCGCTCCTTACGTCTCTGATCCCAGCAGGGTACTACGTACTTGATTCCCTTAGCTGATCTTACCCACAACTAAGAGTTGCTACGACTCAAAGTCGAAGACTTGATAAACAAATTTGTCTCACACAGAAAAGTCTATAGATTGAATAAATATCTCCCACAGAAATACCCAAGAGTTTTTGTTCCGTCTTTTGATAAATCAAGGTGAACATGAACCAATTGATAAACCGGACTTATATTCCCGAAGAACAGCCTAGTATTATCAATCACCTCACAATAATCTAAATCGTATGATGGCGAAACTAGATATTGTGGAATCACATACGATGAGACAAAGATGTTTGTGATCACGTTTTATCTTGCCTATCGGAGAAATTAATCTCGAGCAAATCTTAGAGAAGGTAGTACTCAAACGATAGAATCGGGAAAAATCAGACACGCAACTCAAACGGTAGAATCGGATAAATTAACCTACATGGTCTCGATTAGAAACCTAAGGTTAAAGGAGAATCGACTCTAGTTGATGCAACTAGTATTTGTGGGTGAAAACTGTTTCTGCTGGTTTTGGTAATTTTGGGTGTGTGGATGAGAAACAAGTTTAAACCCTAAACAATGCACTGCACGGGAGTACTTTTAATTCGAGTGATCAATCTGTACAATCCTGGCCTAAACCAAGAAATGGTCGTTCCAGGCTTGCTTCGATCACAATGTGAAGGAGAAGGGTTGGTCTTAGGGAGAGAAGCGAAGAAGGTGTTGAGACCAGAATGGTTAATTCTGAAGGTGTGGTTGTTTTATGACTTGTATCCGAAAGTGGAACCGCTTACTGTAATGAAAAGCTATCAATTCTTTGGTGATTTATTGATACTGTGTTGTTCTCTGACCAAAATTTGTTGTTTGGTGGAAATAGGTGAAACCTATTTATACAAGTCATAATTAAACGTATCCTGGTCTCGTAGGAAGTTGGAACGATTGAGTGATGGAAGAGTGGGGTAACGTGTAACCGTCAGAAATCGTGCTTATAAGATGAAGGAACTGGATCCGTTTACACCCATTACTTCTTGCCGCTAGTAATTGCCCCGCTTACTGACACTTTCTTATAACGGGCGTATTGCACGCCGCATGGTGTAAACCGCTAGACCAATACCCCGATGAGTATCCCACAGTTTGTGACATGTTTGATGTCTCAAGTGTTTTTGTGGAAAGCATGTAACAGTTTGCTACGTGTGGCAAGTCAAAGTCAAGAGACTTGCCGCAGGAAGACAGCATGTGGTGCTATTAGGCTTATCTCGGCTGGTCGCCTAAAACTTGCCGCAAGCCTCGCCGATTCGGTGGAGAACTTGGACGGCTGAGATTGTATCTCATGAGGAAGGGTAGCCATTGATTATGGCTACATCCTATTGGCGCATAATAATGGCACAGTGGCGCCATTGGCATATGCCAATGGTATAGTGGTGCCTTTAACGCATGCCAATGGCACGGTGGAATGGCTGGCACAGCCTGTGTATGCCAGCGGCATGATGGTGCAAGTAGCGTCTGGCGTAGCCATGGCCACTAGATTTTGGCACATTGGTGTTAGAATCCAATGTGGTGTGGCAACATCAGTTTCGGTGGCCACATCAATCCCAATGATCTGTGGAATATTATTTGGCTTGGTTGGCGTAGCAACTTTGCCTAAATTAGGGTTTGGCATGCCGAAACTCTAATTAGCGCATATGGTATGAGGCATTCGGTAGGTGGCACGTTTGGCATGTGCACTTGGCGTGACCGTTTGACATGTGTGATTGGCATGCTTTTGGGCATGTTTTGGCATGCCGTTGGCATGTTGGCGCGGTTTTGGGATGCCAGCTTAGTATGGCGACCTATCGACACAATTTCCACCTCTTTTAAAGCTGTGGCGGGTTTAGAGCGACCTGATTGGTCGATAAAAATAGGGGGCGTCCAAGCATGGGCGTGGCCACCATTTTGGTGCGCGTGGCAGGTTTAATGCGACCTGATTGTCCGATAAAAGTAGGGGGCCGGCCAAGCATGGGTGTGGCCACCCTTTTGGTGCGCGTGGCAGGTTTGTGCGACCTGATTGGTCGATAAAAGTAGGGGGGCGGCCAAGCATGGGCGTGGCCACCCTTTTGGTGCGTGTGGCAGGTTTAATGCTACCTGATTGGTCGACAAAGGAATAATGGTCGGTAGGGTAGCATGGGGCGCGGCTAAGTGGCGCTGGCTACCCTATGGCGTGGCCACGCTCCCTCTCATTCCTGCTCCTACTCCGCGGCTCCGTTATTCTCTGTTTTCTAATTTTGAGTAGGACTTTGTACCTACTAATCCACGGCGGATCAATTGCTGAGTTGCTTTAAGTATAATTTCGACCAACGGGGCCTAATATACTGCACAGGGCGCAAAAACCCTAATTTTTGCAAATTAGTTAGATTCATAAGTTTTGTGAATTATCACAAGATTGATTGAATTCTATGTTTTGACACATAATTCTTTATTTACAGAGAGCAATATGCTTTTCGACTGAGTATTTCGTGTAAGGACCTTAGTTTTGATACTTGGAGATTTGTGCTACTCTGCTGCGAGTGAACACAAATCCGTTATGCCATACCAATATTAAGGGTTCTGTCGGGGAAAATAATATAGGAAAAGTACTTAGAGGGTCTTATATTAATGAATAATATAAGCAAGGTGTTGAAATTTACAGAGTATCTGGGATTTTTGCTACATGCGCCAGTCTGGATAAATTTCATGCAAATATTTTGAACGGCTTAATAGATGCGCCAGTGGAGAGGTTGACACTCATCACTTTTACATGTCTCCGTTTCTTTGCAGAATGACGGCACATTAGATATAAGGTTTTACAAATTTAGCCATAAACTAAAAACCACCATCAATATTAAGTCCCCTGCTTAGCCCATAACAGTGGCATTGTTGCGGGGTAAGCATGAGATGGTGATAGACAAGGATAAAATCAAAATGGCAAGTCATGAAGAGATTTCCAGAAAAATTTGACTGACCTTTGGAAGAAGGCATGAGGAATCTGCGATCCTTGTATTGGCGATTTTGCGTAATTCCGTCTTGGCCATAGGGTGCTGGCGTTGGTGCTGGAATTCTGGCTACTGATCGGCAGAGATGGCGCTGCGACTTGGTCCGCGAATCGGTGGATGGCGCTAGCTGGATAGGTCACGGAACGTATGGAGATGGCGCTTGGCTTCAGTCCGTGGAATGATGGAAACTGGCTTCAGTCCATGGAATGGTGGAAACTGGCTTCAGTCCGCGGAATGGTGGAAACTGGCTTCAGCCCATGGAATGGTGGAAACTGACTTCAGTCCGCGGAATGCTGGAAGCTGGCTTCAGTCAATGGAATGGTGAAAACGGCACTTGGAACTTTGGCTACCAAATAGTGAGGATGGAGCCGGCTAGTTCGCAGAATGGGCAGAGATAGCGCGACTTTGATCACGGAGTGCTGGAGTCATGGCGCTGCTTGCTAGGCTGTGGAGCGGGCGGAGATGGCGCTGCTTTGAGCGGTGAAGGTGGCGCTCCTTTTGCTAGGTCACGGAATGGCAGTGAGAATGTGGATGGCTCCGGTTCGTGGATCGTGCGGAGATTGTGCTGCTTTGAGCGGTGAAGATGGCGCTCCTTTGGCTAGGTCACGAAATGGCAGGGAGGGCGCCTGGATGGCTTTGCGAGCCCGGTTGCCTTCTTCTATGTATGGCCCGAAAGAGGAAACCTTCTTCTACTCAAACTCCAAGAATATAATGTATACAGAAGGCGTTGCCCACCCTTTTATTTTTTGTATCATTGGCTTTATCTTTGTAGCGGCAAGCCTCTTTCCACCGATAGTCGGGTGAGCCAATTATCCCGTATAGACAAGTATCTAATCCGGTGATATCCCGCGTTCGAGCCTTAATACACGGTTGACAATTGAGTTTTTCTTTCTCAGGTTTCACCAATCTGCTTAATATAAGAGGCAATCTTGAACCTTTCTTTCATATAGATCATCATAGAACTGCGTCCATCCTCTTCATAGGTACCGTCTCGTGTCTCTCCTCATAGTTCTCCATTTTGTCTTCTTCATCATGTAGATTGCCGACGCAGACATAATATTTTTTTTTTGTAGCATATAATGGGATCTTTCGGTGATGATCATACCTCTGACTCTTCGGAGAAATTTTTTGAATTTGACAAACCCAGGTTTTCTTCACATGAGGAGGTATTAGACAAAATCAACCCTTTGTTCCGGGAAGCCAGACAGATTATACAAGGCATGTCTCTCACCCATCTAGGCATCGTGTGGATGCCTGCTCAGGATTTCTTGGCTTCGATGGACATGTATGAAAAGTGGAGACATGATGAAGCATCCCAACGCGTCTAGAAATCTCAACGTGATGAAGCTTCTCCAAAACCCAGTGCCAGGGCTGAACGATTCGCCTCTCGATTAAAACGGTGAAGGACTGAGCCCAAGAAACTTTTAGGCGAGAGCCAGTTTAATTACCCGGTCCATAATGGTATCGTAATCCTTGATTTTGATGTGGACGAACAGAGAGCATCCTCAAGAGGCTGTTGGAAAAGTTCCTGAGGAAGATGTCTACGCGGTTTGCGAGACTAAATCGGCTCACGGAGTGGACACCGAAACCGTTGTTAGGGAAGTTGGAGCGACCACTGAGGATGCTGTCTGATGTGATTTTAATTTGTAGTAGAAAGTGGTAGTAAAGTTCGTTCAACTCGGGCTTGTAAAGATTTGATTTAAGAAAATACTAAAAACAAAGAAAATATATTCACAAGTTTGTCACAAAAATCGAGAGATTACTGAGACTCAGATTCCACCATAACTCATTCATGCGATTCGTATATTTATTCCAAACAATTATAGCTCAAATAATATTGACTCTAGTTCTTTGCCAAGGTAGATTTTTAAAAGATTATTTGTAAATCACTAGCATGACGCATCAAAAGCACTTAGACCAAGCATACATCATCATACGACATCACAATCAATTAAAAAAAATCATAAAACGATTGATAATAGTGCAAGTAGTCATAAAAGAATTAAATATAATTACCACACGCATGAAATATGGCTTCCTCCGTCATCCCAGTGTTGGGGTTTAGCTCCTCATGGTAAAAACACGCTCAAAATAATAAATCATAGCTCAAAAGGTGTTTTTATTGAAGAGGAATAATAATGCAGAGAATCCGCAACACTTAATGGTCGTTACAATAGCTGTTGTTACAATTTTATAAGACTGCTGAGAACGATAGATTTCTGGTGTAGCAGGTTTGCGATAGTTAGTGTTGGTCCAATGTTCTTCGTATTAAGGTTCTTGAGAACGACACTTCTGTAGTGTCGTCTGCAACCCTTCTCCTTCTTCTTCACCTGCTGATGTTGAATCGAGCTATGCAACTCTATGTTCTTCTCTGCCGGTCCCCTAAAGTCTCGATACCCTTTCTCTGCGAACTGGAACCTCTTATATCACAACCACCGATTATAACTCGATAAAATCTTCGGTTATCCTCCCTTTTTTTTCTCTGCAAGTTACGTACTTTCCTTCCCCTTTTATCTTATCTCTCACGCGACTTCTACAGCTGTTGTATCTCCCCTAAATCACAGAAGATATTTTCTCTTCAGTTCTTCCAAATATACGAGTAAAATCCCGTCAACTTCGTTTCTTCCCTGTTTTATCAAATCGGTAAACTTATCCCTGTTTTTCCGAATCCAAGAGAGTTACCAAACCTGATTTGAGGTCTAGTGTTATTACCAGTCCATATCCGGGTCCAAATCCAAGAAAATATCGACCCAAAATCCTTCCAAAGTAACACACGGTGACTGTATGGTTTACGCATGTGAAGTTGTATTTTCCCGCCAATTTTCAATATTCAAAAGGTAGGGGTGACCTCCCCTTATCCATTCCCGGGGTGCGAATAGCAGCTGCCTTGGGGTGCCCTGAGGGTGCCCCTTAGTAATTTGGGTACCCCTTATCCATAGCGAGGGTCCGAATAGCAAGTGTCCTCCGGGCGCAACTTTTCGAGCCGATTTTTCCAAAAATGTTTATTGGCCAAAAACACCTACACACACATAAACACCATAATAATTACAAAAATGAGCACAATCAATATAAAGAATCGAGACAAATTAGACACAAAAATGTGTCTATCAAATACCCCCAAACCTATTATTTGCTAGTCCTCGAGCAAAAATAAAATAGAAATAAAATCCTAACTCACTGTCGCAGGCATCATCGATTGCATTTAGCGTATGCAATAAGCCTTTAAACCCCTAGGTGGCCCTAGTGGTCGAGTTATAGTCTCGGAAGGGTTTACCAGAGGTGTACCCACAAAACCTTTACACTCGACCCTAACTATCTACGTGAGAACCTTGGAAGGCACTAAAGAATCTCCTTGGTTGGCAAACTTATTGACTACGGGAGGAAGTACCCCGATGCGAAATTCCAATTCTTTGGACACGAGTTTGCACTCAAGCATACTAAAATTCATATATAAGTCACGAGCTCTACTCAGATAGTTTATGGACATCATAACCGAGTCAACCAATCACATGGATAGATTAAGAGATGGATATAGAAAAACATAGATGGTTTTGATGTTGACTAAGGTGAACAATGTTTCTCATATCTCGTCCTGAAGGCCACGCCAAAACGAACCTATCCTAATGGACTGAGATACTAGTCTGACTAATATCAACACACTGGCATATACAAGGGAACCAGTGGTCGATAATCCTAACTCTAGGTCAACACAACTGGCATATACAAGGGTTCCAGTGGTCGACTTTATTGAATTTATTCCGGTTGGTCAGATGGTCTGGTCTCATTTTTTTTTTTTTTTTTTTGTATCTCAATCACTCTATTTCACCCTAGCAGTGGTAACAACTTGAATCGTGAGCCCCACCTAATCACTTAGAGAAACATATTTTAAAGAAAACAAAATAAAAATACAAGTGAAAAGGATTCAACGAGATATGGCGAAACTACCATGTTTTTTCTTTAATTCTAACACCTGAGCTCTGTGCTTTTATGAATAGACTCTTTAGATGTTTCCATCTAATCAGATTGGTTCCTCAACTCCTACAACCAAAATGCTTCCATCCACTTAGATTGGTTAGTGCCATCCTTAATAAGCAGAAATTTCTAGGCTCTGGAGTTTAACAATGCAACTAATCAAAAAGTTTCTCCCATACCCCCAAACTTAAATCTAACATTGTCCTCAATGTTCTAAAGATGAAATTAAAAGCATGAACAAGGAGAAACTGTTACCATTTGAAGTAAAAGAGTTAAGGAAAGATATTACCGTGTCGCATGAATATTGGGTTACCTCCAAAGAAGTGCTAAGTTTAAAGTCTTCAGCCAGACTAAGAAATGATTAGTCACCTCATAAAATCATAAAGTAATAGCCGAAATATCTGTGGGTCATCAAAACCAAATAGAGCTATCACAAGTAAAAGGAATCTGCAACATGCCAAGAAAATTAACAAATAATGCACACCCTTGTCTAGTTTCCTATTTAAGACAACTACATCTAGCTGTGGTTCAGGTTCAGTTTCTATAACTGGGTCCAAATAAAATATTTTCATGTGTTGGAATTCCTCAAAGCTAAGATCCGGTTCAAAGTTGTAAAGTCCTTAAAAACTCAAATAAGAACTTAGAAGCACATAATAATAACCCGAATAATTGCGGATCCTTAAAGTCAATCAGTTTTGACTCACACAATTGACCACGATGAAACGCGGGTCAATCATAAGAAAACGTGTCATTTCTATTCTCCTAAAATAATTAGGTTTGGTCTCGAACTTAATAACTGACACATTTTGAACTCATACATTCCCACAATTGGTTGAAAAATATTTGGTGGGAAAACAAAATCAATCTGGGTATCATAGCCTGGACTAACCACATCAACCAGAGGATGGGTTTCTAACAACTGAACTTCCCTATGGACATCACTAGGTTCAGGAAAACGTGTATGAAGATAATTTTTAAAAATGGTTGAGGCACATATGTCAAGTCCCAAGTGAGGGACCTTTCTAAGAGTTAAGGCACATGGAGAATGATAATCACCCCCAAACTTAGAGTTTTCAGTGTCTCTAGAAAGACTAGTCACAACTTCCCTAATTTCAAGGTCATCTGATTCCTGAAAATGGTCAATTGCTTCTTCTAAGTTATAATCGGAAGGTGCATCCTCACTCATATTTAGAAGCTCTACGAGTTCATCTTCTTTATCTAAGACTAATGTTTCTAAATCGTTAGACTCTAAAACAATGTTTTCAGAATAAACTCGTTCCTCAAAACTATCATCGGCTTCGTAATCATAAGGAAATACTACATCGTCTAAAACGGTGGTATCTCTAGTCAAATCCTCGTCCTTTTGAATAGGTGAATAATTATTAAAATTGTTTGAATTTGAACTAGAAATATTATCATTGTAAAGCTCAATTGGAGTAACAAATTCCGGATCACTATGCCTACTTATTTCAAATTCTTCATCAACCTATCCTCATCATAATCATCATTGTAATAACATGAAAATGGTCGAACCTCGTCTAAAAATGTAGTGTTACCAATTATAACCTCGTCATCTTGATTATGCAAATAACTATCCTCATTTTCAAGGGTAATATTGGAAACACTATATTGGAAATTAAGACTATCTTGAGCAGTTCTTTCCTGGGCAATATTTTCTGAGTTGACTCACATGATTTCCTGATTTTATCTAGGAAAGAAGGTTCACACGTTGCATTGCTTTCGTCCATAACTAAGTTATTCATCTCAGCTGAACTACGTGTCGACTTAAGTATCTTTTGTGCTGACTCAACTAACTTACGTGCGGACTCTAGTAGAGAGGAATTTTGCTCGTTTGAACCGTGCGTGTGTGGATAGTAATTGGGCTCATCATGGTATGAGCCATAACCTTGAAAAGGCTGATGTTCCCAACCACTATTCACACTATGGTCAAAGTAGTAACGTCCATTTTGAAACTCAGTCGGATATTCGTTGTATTGGCTATTGTAATACCAGTTCGACATTCTATTCGCAGGGGTGTGAGTTGTCACACAAAATAAAACCCACCGACAGGGATTCGTGGGTGGATAGAGTCTTACCTCCCGTACCGGACGGGCGATGAACCGTTGAAGTCGACTCAGCCACCGACTCCCATGTCGTTGTACGAACCCGAGGGGCCGAGACAGATCGTAATCGTCGTCCTTCCCCGCAAACAGCTTGATTTATATTTAATTTCAACCCTTCCTTAGGGTTTTAAAATAATGTCCAGTCCAAAAAAAATGTCCAAAAAGTGTCCAAAAATAAAAAGAAAGATTACAAAAAATACAACCCTATTTACAATTTCTAAAAATAAAAAGAAATAAAGTCTAACTAAAATAAATATATACAAAATCTTCTTCACTCCTTGGACTCCTCTTTTCTTTCCTTCTTTGGCGATGCTTTACTTTTATAGCACTTTTCTTTCCTTGTAGCTTCGCTCCAAATCTGAAAAGAATAAAAAAAATACCAAAGGCGTAAAAAAGAACAAAAAAAAAAATAAAAAAAAATAAAAAAAAATAAACCTAAAACAAATCTAAATACAAGTCCGCGTCGGCGGCGCCAAAAATTGATGTGATTTTAATTTGTTGTAGAAAGTGGTAGTAAAGTTCGTTCAACTCGGGCTTGTAAAGATTTGATTTAAGAAAACACTAAAAACAAAGAAAATATATTCACAAGTTTGTCACAAAAATCGAGAGATTACTGAGACTCAGGATTCCACCATAACTCATTCATGCGATTCGTATATTTATTCCAAACAATTATAGCTCAAATAATATTGACTCTAGTTCTTTGCCAAGGTAGATTCTTAAAAGATTGACTATAAATCACTAGCATGACGCATCAAAAGCACTTAGACCAAGCATACATCATCATACGACATCACAATCAATTAAGAAAAATCATAAAACGATTGATAATAGTGCAAGTAGTCATAAAATAATTAAATATAATTACCACACGCATGAAATATGGCTTCCTCCGTCATCCCAGTGTTGGGATTTAGCTCCTCATGGTAAAAACACGCTCAAAATAATAAATCATGGCTCAAAAGGTGTTTTTATTGAAGAGGAATAATAATGCAGAGAATCCGCAACACTTAATGGTCGTTACAATAGCTGTTGTTACAATTTTATAAGACTGCTGAGAACGATAGATTTACAGTGTAAGCAGGTTTGCGATAGTTAGTGTTGGTCCAATGTTCTTCGTATTAGGGTTCTTGAGAACGACACTACGTAGTGTCGTCTCGCAACCCTTCTCCTTCTTCTTCACCTGCTGATGTTGAATCGAGCTATGCAACTCTCTGTTCTTCTCTGCCGGTCCCCTAAAGTCTCGATACCCTTTCTCTGCGAACTGGAACCTCTTATATATCACAACCACCGATTATAACTCGATAAAATCTTCGGTTAACCTCCCTTTTTTTTTCTCTGCAAGTTACGTACTTTCCTTCCCCTTTTATCTTATCTCTCACGCGACTTCTACAGCTGTTGTATCTCCCTTGAATCACAGAAGATATTTTCTCTTCAGTTCTTCCAAATATACGAGTAAAATCCCGTCAACTTTGTTTCTTCCCTGTTTTATCAAATCGGTAAACTTATCCCTATTTTTCTGAATCCAAGAGAGTTACCACACCTGATTTGAGGTCTAGTGTTATTACCAGTCCATATCCGGGTCCAAATCCAAGAAAATATCGACCCAAAATCCTTCCAAAGTAACACACGGTGACTGTATGGTTTACGCATGTGAAGTTGTATTTTCCCGCCAATTTTCAATATTCAAAAGGTAGGGGTGACCTCCCCTTATCCATTCCCGGGGTGCGAATAGCAGCTGCCTTGGGGTGCCCTGAGGGTGCCCCTTAGTAATTTGGGTACCCCTTATCCATAGCGAGAGTCCGAATAGCAAGTGTCCTCCGGGCGCAACTTTTCGAGCCGATTTTTCCAAAAATGTTTATTGGCCAAAAACACCTACACACACATAAAACACCATAATAAGTACAAAAATGAGCACAATCAATATAAAGAATCGAGACAAATTAGACACAAAAATGTGTCTATCACTGTCAAGACAGATGGGGAGGCGGTGGAAGCATATGTTGGAGCCGTTGGAGAAGCTGTGGAATCATATGCTGGAACTGTTGTTGAAACGGATTCTGGATGGGATCTTTGAATTCTTTGAAACGGATTCGGATGGGATCTTTGAAATGGCTTCGGATGGGATCTTTCAAGTTCTTTGCTGAAACGGCTTCGACGGATGGGATGCTTGCTGTCGGAGAGGGTGCGGGAGCAAGTGCTTGAAAAAACTCTGATGGAGGCGTCATTGACCAAGGTGTTTGTCATTGACAACTAGTTTTTCCACTTTTGCTATTTCTTCTTGGCGTGTAGCCATTTTTGATACTTCAGGGATTTTATTTTCATTCTCTCGTTCATATGACGGAGCTAGAGCTTCGCCAAGTAATATTCTTTTATTTATCTTTGATAGTTTCACGTCTTTAATTGAATGAATGAGCAAAATCTTCCAACTGAAAAGAATCCAAAAACCCATCTTGCGAAAACAAGTTCCTCCATTATCCTAGGCCATCCACCAAATGGAAAGACATTGTACACAAATAGCATGGATGAAATTGCCACATGCGCTAACCACCATTCTGTTTCTTGGCTCTCCCTTGTAGTAGTACAATTGTCACACGTCACGACAAACATAGGAACGTCAGATCAGACTTGAAGCCAGATATTCTTGAAGAAGATATTTGTTCCGCCACTTGATGATCCTCTTTCTTGCATATTTTCTTCTTCGGTGTTTTCAAATAAGGTATTCCTTATTGGGTTTGACTTTTCTGGTTTCGAATTGATGGACAATAGTTTTGTGAGGGTTTGGATTTACTCGATGTTTTTCCTTCGAAGTAATCCAGGAAAGCTTATTTTGAAGGGAAGATGCTTTTAATTAAAATTGAAACCCTAACTATGAATACAAGCAGTGCAATCAATTTGGAGAAATTACAAACATTGAACGAAAGGGAAATTGCTGAAGGAAATACTAAGGAGAATTTTGAGACAAGAGGCGGTGTAACACTTTCAAGTTTTAAAAGGGTTTGACCCAGCGGGCATGTATTATTACGCCTTCCAACTTGTCGGCATTGATGAGCTTGCACTATCCTCCTGAAATGTCTTCTTCTACTAGGTATGGTTCGCCTGCGGAATTGGACGAAGGAGGCTGAGCAGAAATTTTCACTACCATATCTCCGACCTGGAAGGGGTTTTTAGGCTGCGTGTCTACTTGATCTCCGGATCCATTATTCTCGGCTAAGACATCCTCTAGACTTTTGACAAAACACTTGAAGGGCTCGGAACCCCATTCACATCTCTTAGTGGCGCCCGGGTTGAGGATCGGATCAAGTCCCCAAGCCTGGAGGAGACGATAAGTGGCTGATTGCGAAAGGGTTGTTCAATAAGACTTACTTTGGTGATTTCGGATACCGTGTTGTTCTCTCGACCAAAACTTGTTGTTTGGTGGAAATAGGTGAAACCTATTTATACAAGTCATAATTAAATGTATCCTGGTCTCGTAGGAAGTGGGAACGATTGAGTGATGGAAGAGTGAAGTAATGTGTAACCGTCAGAAACCGTGCTTCCACGATGAAGGAAGTGGATCCGTTTACACCCATTACTTCTTGCCACTAGTAACTGTCCCGCTTTCTGACACTTTCTTATAACGGGCGTATTGCACGCTGCACGCTGTAAACCGCCAGACCAATACCCAGATGAGTATCCCCCAGTTTGTGACATGTTTGATGTCTTTAGTGTTTTCGTGGAAAACATGTAACAGTTTGCTACGTGTGGCAAGTCAAAGTCAAGAGACTTTCCGCGGGAAGATAACATGTGGTGCTATTAGGCTTATCTCGGCTGGTCGCCTAAAACTTGTCGCAAGCCTGTCAGTTCGGTGGCGAACTTGGACGGCTGAGATTGTATCTCATGAGGAAGGGTAGCCATTGATTATGGCTACATCCTATTGGCGCGTAATAATGGCACAGTGGCGCCATTGGCACATGCCAATGGTATAGTGGCGCCTTTAGCGCATGCCAGTGGCACGGTGGAATGGTTGGCATAGCCTGTGTATGCCAGCGACACGATGGTGCAAGTAGCGTCTGGCGTAGCCATGGCCACTAGATTTTGGCACATTGGTGTTAGACTCCAATGTGGTGTGTCAACATCAGTTTCAGTGGACACATCAATCCCAATGCTCTGTGGAACATTATTTGGCTTGGTTGGCGTAGCAACTTTGCCTAAATTAGGGTTTGGCATGCCGAAACTCTAATTAGCGCATATGGTATGAGGCATGCGGTAGGTGGCACGTTTGGCATGTGCACTTGGCGTTTGGCATGTGTGATTGGCATGCTTTTTGGCATGTTTTGGCATGAACCGTACCCAAACGTGTACACCATGTTGGCTCAACAATAGTTAACCGAAGTTAGCCATATGATAGCTCTCATATCAACCATATTCATCTTAACAATAACTAGTTCAAATGACTCAAATGAAACTAGTTAAAGAGACGTTCAATTGCTACATTCTCATAGAAGTATACAAGAATACAATCGAAACAAAATCGGTTTGGTTCACTCGAATTAACTTATGAACATTATAGACACGGTTTGCAAAGATTGCATTCCTTATTATATAAATGTTAAAGTTCATGTACACAACCGATTTTAGAAATTAACCCACTCAAGTACGCAAACGTGTACGCATACTTGAGTAGCCGGACTTGAGTTTGGTTACGCTAGTACGTGTACCGGTGCACATACTACTTATATTTCTAAACTCCAGCAGATTTTCACGGAGGTGAACTTTCCGCCAGTATGCATACGTGTACGCATACTTGCCAGGATCGACAAAGAAACGCCAAAAGACGCGTGCACGGGTACACATACTTCAGGCTCCAGGTTTTGGATTTGCACACTAATGTGATTAACACACTATGTTTATATCCAAACATGGTTACTTGATTCTAAACTCTTTATTTCAATCATTGAAACTTTCTTAGAGGATTTTATATAGTTGTTATTCACAAACTATTTTTGATCAAAGAAATTTTCAAGATATTGAAATTATCATAATGAAGCATTCCAAGTCTTCACCAAATGATTGTATCACACAAACCATATGGGATGTTACTCGGAAATTTTCATATGATCATATTCGGACTTTCGTCATGAATGTAAGATAAACTTAGCATGGTTTAAATCTTTCCAACACATATTCCGAGAAATATATAAGCGAGTTAAACTCAGCTCGAAATCTCAAATGTGTATAATAGAAAACTATATCGTAATAAGACTTATGTCTCAATATAGGAGATAGAGTAGAAATTGACTTTCCAAGTGATAGATGAGTTTCAGTCTCCACATACCTTTTGTCGATGAAGTTCCACAAGCTCCCCTTAGTAGTTCTTCGTCTTCAAATGATGAACGCCGTGAAGTCTAAAGTTCAACTACACAATCTATGTCCTAGTCTGAGACATCTAAATAGGCTAGAAATCAAGACTTATAGATTTGATCACTAACATTGACAAACATGCTTGAGATAGCAACGCATGCGAGTTCAACCGAGCAATGTTCTAACACAATGGTTAGCCATATGAGCACTTTCATATCAACCTTATTCTTCTTTACCACAACTAGTTCAAATGACTCAAAAGAACTAGTTAGAGAGTTGTTCAATTACTTAGATCTCATACAAGTATACAAGACACAATCGAAGCAAAAACAGTTTTGATTCACTCGAATCGATTCATGAACATTATAGCCACGATTTACAAAGATTGCATTCCTTAATTTATAAATGTCTTAGTTCACGAACTAAACTATTTTTAGAAAATAACCCACTTAAGAACGCATACCTAAGACACATGCTTAAATACCCTGGATTTGAGCTTATTTTCAGTTCACAAACTCCAGCAGAAATTCACAGGATGTGAACTTACGACAGTACGCGTATAGGTACACGGACTTAGCTCCGGTTATTCGATCAACAAAGTACGCATACTTTGGTTCAAGGATTTTGGACTTACACAAGTATGAATACACATACAATGTTTATATCCAAACATGGTTATATATTCTAAACTCTCATTTCATATATGTACAATTCCTTTAAACAAATGTTATAAGATATTGTTTAGGTGAAATCATTCCTATATAATACACACATAATCAAATAAATATATACAGTATATTATATTGATGTCGTACTTACGAATTTCCAAAAGATAAGCGTTCATACTTCGTAATATGTTTTCCTTGACACTTTAATCATACTATTATGACCAAGTCACATTACTAGAGTATTATATACAATTTTTGATGGTGGTTTTTAGGTTAGGGAGAAAGCGCAAAGTCATCTACGACCCAACATCGAAGTAGTAGACCTTGATATATCCATATTCCGCAGGGAATTTGGAGAATATGTAAAAATATGATGAGAGCCTATGTCTCTGTTCATATTATATTGAAACTCAAGCTCCTAGATGAATTGTTCACTAGTATAAAGCCTAATGAGTATTTAAACTCCTGGCCGCATTACTCACTAATGTCGGAGCCCGCCTAGTACTATCCTATGCTGTGTTTCGTAGCTGAACTCCCAATATTGACATGACATGACGATTAATTGTTCACTCTCAGCAGAGTAGCGTGAATCTCCCGAAGTGTCAGTATTGAGAATCTACATGAAAATACTCACACAGGCTGCATCGTTCTCTGACAAAGAGATTTTCGTGTCCACGCGCTTTTAATTAAAGGATAGCTCGATCTAACATGTTTAAATTCCTTAAGGAAAATCTAGACTGTTCATATCAGTCTCAAAAATGATCACGGCCACACGATTTGGTCGCGCGATTCAGCAAGCCTAGATTACTCCTGGCGGAACTAGGCAATCACCGTATTGACCACCGGCGGCCCTACTAGTACCCTAGTCGATCGATATATATTTAGTTCATTCACAAGCGCTTCAAATGTTAACCCAAACATGGGTGTTCGCGCTACTTGAAAATAAGCTCAAATGAGCTAAGACCGGCAAATACGGTCTCAAAAACATCATGACCGTCCAACTGAGCCATCCTAGTTGGACGGCTAAGATCTTCCTTGAAATGATCAAAGAGGCGCCATCATGCCCATTGGCGGCCCAACATCTCCCTTGGTCGATCGACCTGCCCGTAATAATTGATAAGCACGTATATGCTATATTTTATACCCATATTCATATTAGCTAGGACTCATTATTTTAACTAATAACACTCTTTTAGTGCTTTTATAGAAAGTACAAGGAAATCCGTTCATTCGGAAATAAATGGCTAAATAGAAGCCAAATGGCGTTTGCGACAAACAAGTTACTTGTCAAGGCACAAAAGGAGTCAAAGCTCAAATAGTCTGCTGGCTGGCAAGCCAACAATTCATGCGCCCACCACCTTGCCATTTCATTACCATGCATATTGATTCAGAAAACAAAGAATTATCCTTCTTTATTGTGGCACGTGAACCACTAGTGTAGTGGGTAACCAAAACTTTAATGTACAAAAATAACCCCTTCTGGAAACCGTCTTCCAAAAATGCCACCCTTAAATGAAACACACAGATAATACCCTTTTGGGCTTTTATAGACATTTATGCCCTTATTTAGAAAAGGTCCCCACCCTTTTGGTAGTCGGCCTACCACCTCGGCAAAATTTTGATCGATCGGCTTAGCGCAGAGATTTCAGGCGACGTTAATCTCTTGATATTAACGCATCTCTTGTTATTTCCGTCATTTTTCATCTCCTTCCTTTCAAACCCTTCTCTCATTTCTGGTTTTCATCTCCTTCCCTCTCAAACCCTTCCCTCACTTTTAGCAAAATCGAAGTCAACACATATATCCATTTTGCCTTCAAGATTGAATCTTTCATTGACAGGACAAACATCCTAAGATTCACCATAGAAAACCAATACCTCATAAACAAAAAACCAGAAAAACACTAGATTTTTACATACCCTATTCTCAATCTATGGAAAACTAATAAATATGGATATAAATTAGGTATACGGAAGAAGAAATTAGGGAAGAAGATTTGGATAAAGGGACAGCCTAGAGATTGCGGGATACAAAGATATCAACCCAACTTCAAAATGGGGAAGAAGAAAAAAAAGGTATGATTTAGGGTTAAAATGATTTGTAATCAATATGAATTTAGAGAAACAAGAATCTATTACGGTAAGAATTTGAAAGAGATATGTTTGATTATTTTTAAGCAGATTTGTGGTATATGAAATGAAAGTTTAATTGATTTTGTATTTCGTATTTAATTTGAGTTATAGGGTTCATGCAATTTGGGGCTTGTCCCTAATTTGTTCCACGATGTTTGATTCCTCTCTCTTTGCTTGAATGGAGTGTGAAAATCTACTCAAATCCGTTGTTGTAGTTATGTTGTTGCTTTATTGTAGTCTCAAGATGCGCTTGTATTAAATTGTTCACCTATTCTTGATCCATCTTCTTCAAAGTCCAAGCAGTTTTAATAGATAGGAACTTAGTTTTACTTAATCACTATATCTTTATGTCGGGTTTCTTGTGAGTAACTAAAGAATCTGAATTACCACTATGTTATTACTAATCTCGATTATATTATGTTTGTAGGTTCCAAGTTATGGGTGCGGGAGTGAAGAGAAGTGTGCTCAAAAAAGTGAAATATGTTGATCATGTGGACAAAAGAGTGGAATACGCCCTTTGTGGAGGACAAAAGAGTGGTATCTACCAATGGTGTTGAAAGGTACGCGGTGACGAGTTCTAATAGATGATTGTATGGTATAGTGTGGTTGTGCCAACTTTGAGTATTCCTTTGTCAAATCTTTGAAATGTATGCATTAATAGCCTAGAATCTAAACTTACCGCATATCTCACGCACTATTTTAAGAAGTTAAATTAGAGCAATAACAATAGTTTAGTTATATATATAAAAGAAACATGGAAATTAGACGCCTCTATGCAAATCCCCTTTTTTTCATGTTCTTTGCATTATTCTTTTTAGGTGTATTTGGTATAAGACGCTTGTAAATGAAAACTAGACCAGGTCATTCCTTACGTCGCCTTTACAACTTGGATTTTGGTGGACTTTTCACCCCTCCATACAGTAGAAGGTTTGTTTGGCCATAATTATTTGATTAATTGGAATGTGCAACTATTTATCTTTTTAATGTGCGTGCTTGCACAGCTTAAATACTTAATTCTAAGAAGTTGTATGTTATTATTGGTGTAACTATTTATCTGTATTGTAGCTACATGATGTTTCTTCTTTGCAGTGTACATAGTACATGCAAAGTAACTACTTACTCAAGCGAGGGTTATAGAGAGTGTACGTTAGGCTTTTGTCTCTGTTGAGCAAGCGAATTTTTAAGTCAGCGCAATTGGCCCCTCGGGGATGTGCCCATACAAACATGGTGCAGGGCCTTATTTCATTTCTTATTGGCTAGGACAGATCTCCATGGGGTGATGAAGGTGGTAGCGTAAACACGAAGAAATGCACGTAATGGTTTTGGAAAGAACTGCATCTCTGTCCTTTGGGAAGAAAGAGTCGCATTGATTTCGGGGATTAATTTCATTTTCTAGTTGTCTAATTGTTTGTTGTTTTAAAGGTTTTCCTTTTTTTTTTCACTAAGGCTTGGGGATTTGTTAATGTTGCGAGGGAAGTGCTTAGAAAGTTTGGAAAAAGACGATGTGTAAGTTGACGCCCCCATATGCATAGTGTGACATGCAAATTAGTAATACACCATGGGCCTCTAATGAAGGTCTTGGAGCAGTCAATTCAACAAGGAAAAATGTTGTTCAATCTCAAAGGATTTGCGTAAGTAGTGAAATCATGTGCATTTGGGATGTTGACATTATTGTTATCCTAATTTTTGTTTAAGCTGAATTGTATTTATTTTGGTTGTAGGAACCGGTAAGCAATCTCTATTGTTGGTTCAGTTGTCAAATGCCAAGGCAGGAATATATCCTCAGGTTTATAGGTATGTTTAACTTAAGACCTTACTTTCCTTGGCCATTCGTTTTATAGTGATTTGAGGAACCAGTGGTAAACACAATTTGCATTTCATCTCTTTTTACAACAGAGATTGGTCCTATTAGCATGAAGTTGTAAACTTCATGGACTTTCCAATAAATTAGAACTTGATGTCACTACACCTTACACCGTTTGATTTGAAGGTCAACAAGTAATTTCTTTTACTTTCTCAATCTTATTAGTAGCAATACCAAACAGCCATACAATTAACAAACCAATTTTGTTCGTTTTTTGGTGATCTTTAGAGATTTGATTTGGGTTTGAATTTTTTTACTTGCTTATTCTGTTTCTTTTAAGCAGCGTTACACAATGGCCCCCTACATGATGTACACGCTTAGTCTTTGTACAAGTCTTAGCTCTCCTTGGCTTTGATAAGGTATCAATCCGTTTCATTTTATTGTGTATTAGCGTTTTTCAATGTTTTATTAAAGAGGCTTCGATCCTTAATTTTTTTGATTCCCTTGATTCTAACGTCCGACATTCTTTGGAGAAGCTTTGTGAAGGCAAGTCAAATCTAGAAGTCTAAATGGATGACCAAAGAATTTGCTTGATGTAAGTCCTTTAGATACTTTTTTTCTCTACCTTTAGCATGTTTTCTTTTGTTGAATTTTTTTACGTATATAGTATATAGGCTTACATGAACCCACACTTTATAATCCACAGCTGTCTAGAATGCTCACTAGTACCACATCTTTTACAACCGACCAGGATACTACCTAGAATTTTCTAGATAATTTGTAATCTAGGAACAAAAATTAACTTAGTTCACACTTTGTGAAGACTCTTGCAATAGGCACTGACAGTTCTAGACTACTGTTCTCTAGATTTGTCTATAGAAATCTTTTCTTAGTTTACACTTTTACAAATTAATGTTCCAACATCCTTTACTCAGGTTTGCTACTCTTGGTGGGTACTTTGTAGCCAAATTCTGATCGATAGAGTTCATTGGAAAGGCACAAACAAACTGAGGTTCATTCTAGACTGTTAGGTACCTTAGTTTTTGTGGGGCTTTATCTTATCTTGATTTATGTATGAAATTTTTACTTGGTGTTCTAAGTTGTTGATGTTCCATAGATAGTTTAGTGTCACTAGGTAATGCTAGCGTGGACCTTTTTCTTTGATGTTATCCATGATACTGTTAGTTCTTTTACCATCTACGCACTAACTTAAGGATCACATTTTGCTATGTACCTTTTCTTTTGAGCTTGTGCCTTGTTATTTTCTTTAACGTCCACAATGACATTTTATGTAAGATAAAGAGTACGAAAATTTTGTTATGTACCTTTTACTACCTCCATTTTGATTGTCTCCTCCGTTTTGTGGGTGTTAATTGTGCTCTCGAAGATTACTCGAATACTTGGGATAAGCTATGGAACAGTCCCTCCCATGACTAGGGATAAGCTAGGGAACACAACCACTCCTAGCCCACGATGTACCTATATAGCAAACTCCATTATTAGCATGTACTGCAAATCATGGAAAAACTTTCATCTTCTTTATTTTTGTTTCACAACATTATTGGAGCTTTTCTAAATTTTTTTTGTACCTTGGTAATGCAGGTCAAGAGGGAATAAAGTAGTATTTTTACTTTTGTCTGGCTTAAACGCTTAGTATTGTTTAAATTTCAAGGTTGTATGACTCAAACTAGCAAGTTTGAAAGCTGTATGCTTTCCGGCTCAAAAAAGTTAACCGAGTTGATAATCTTACATCTCTATGGTGTACTTTATGCTTGTCCCTGGGACGTTGATTCTTTTGCGGATATCAAGTATCAAGCTGTGTTGTTTGTTTAACTTTCTTTGGTTTAGGTATTTGTGGTACAACATACCGAGAAATTTGTAATACTGGCTCTTAATATAATTGGAGTCGGTTGATAGTCTTATATTACTCTCTCTGTTTAGTTGACATGTAATAATATTTTTCATTTACTTTTGCCAAAGTACAAAATGTTTGAGAAACATAAAATTGAAAAAGAACAACAAAGTTGAAATTTCATCGGGAAATTCAAATTATCACAATTTTGTGCGCGTTTGTGTCTGTGGTTAGTACCATTTGAGTAAAGAGAAACCAAAGCTCTAGATAGAGAGTCAAAATTTGATAACACTAACATAATATCTAAAGGTTCTCGTGCGTAAATCCGAGAAACAAGCTATTGTAATTTTGGAGTACTTACCGTCTAAACTTTACACGCTTCAAAATATAATTTTACATCTCTAAAGACTTGAAAAATAAAAAGATAACACCACTGACTAAATTTCCTAAACCACGAAACCAGACTGAATCTCTCTTTCCCCTAGCTTCCTCAAACTTTTCCCCTTGGAGCAGACGTCCACGGTTTCTTTGTGGGTCATGTGAGGTACTCAGTGACAGAAGTGCTCTTAGGTCCCCTCAAAGAACCTCGGTGATAAGAAAACACCGACGGGAAACACTTTTTCTCTCATGCATTTCAAACTCTCTCTCTCTATATATATAGCTCCCGCCTTCTCTATCTCGGTTGGATGATCAGTCGATCGAGAAAATATAAAACCCTAGCTTTCATGGTGTGTGCATTTTGCCATGATATGAACACAATAAAAAAGAAAAGAAAAAGTATAAGATAGTGAAAGAAGAAGAGCAAAGTAGAACCTTAAGAAGAAGATGAAAGAGCCAATAAGGGTAAAAAGTAGAGAGGGGAATGGGAATGGAACCTGGGTTATATAACTAAACGAAGGTGTAAGGGGTGGAGTATTGTATGGTCCTGACCCTGGATAAAATAAGTCCCGTCTTTGATCATCCTATTTGTCTCCTACATGGCGCCTAGGTGGCCTACGGAGAAAAGGTCCTTACAATGGAGTGAAAAGGTCCGGGACCCTTAAAACCATATTTAATCCCATAAACGAGATTATTTTTATATTTTCAAGAGAGTCCAAGTAAAAGTCCGGACCTTTTCTTGGACCACGATAATAAAATATTAATAAAAATTATCTTATTTTAATATTTTTGTATCCACCGGAAGACTTTTACGAGGTCGGTAAGGTCTGTTAAGAGTCCGGACCCTTTCAGTGGGACCTAATACTTGAATATAGATAAAAAAAATGGTTTTTAATTTTTTATTCAAATTCTAAGATTTTTTTAATAAAATCCTAGGGTCCAGTAGAGAGTCCCGACCCTTTCTTAAGGACCCTTGCACTGAAAACCACACCAAAAAACCACTTATTTTAATATTTGAAACTTAAAAATAATAATAAACAACTAAGGGTCCTCTATTGTTAGGGGTATAAATGTCATATAGTGGCATTTTTGGTAGATTAGAGTTAGGAGTGGCACTTTTGGAATCCAGTTTCCTAAAGTGGCATTTTCACCAATTCAGCCGGTAAACAAATGGGAAGTATGCTATGAACTTTTGGTCATTTACTAAATGAACGGGAAGTTTGGACGTGGCCTCACCAACCCCACTCATGCGTTAGTGGTATTACGAAAGAAGAACACCTGTTGTTTTTACCGGATTGAAATGGGAAGTTCTGAACATCTAAGGTTTTTGAAGGGGTCTCTGTATGCAAGGTATCGAGTGTTCTGGACAGGTATAATAGTGGCTGGCAGAGATGAAGTTAAGCTTGAAATCATCCAAGTAACATTGGGTACCGGTGGAGGATGATAGTCAGTGAGTCTGCTACGAGGGAACATCTGTTCGAAGGAGATGGTGGTGGAGTCGCTGTTGTTTACGCGACTGTACAACAACAGTCGAGTAGGTACTGGAGTTGGTATTTTTGATGGAAAGAGCCGCTGGTGTTGGTTGGATAATTTTTTTAGTGAACTGGTGCAGCGTAGGTAGAGAAGTTGAGTGAATTTGGTCGTGCTGGTTCAGACGAAGGTACGAGATGGTGATTTCTGCATGGTGTAGGCAGGTGATGAACTGCCATGGCGTTGGGCTAATTCGAGAAGGTTCAGCTGGGATTTCTTAATCGATGGTTCGTCTGCAATTTGAGTAAATGGGAAATTTGTGGAGGAGATTTAATAGCAAGCAGTGGTAGCTGGTGGTGATATCATCATGGTTATGGCAGCAAACAAAGCAAGGAGATGTATCTTGGCTGGGAATGTAACTGAAGGGTTCGGTGCAACTACTGGTGATGGCTGGATTGTGGTTCGAGTGAGATATTTGTTGGCTGGGACTGTTGTCGTCGCAGTGGAGGAAAGTGCTTACAGGTTACTTTGAATTGGCAATCGGTGGTGAGTTATGGGGTTTCCTTTCAAGTGAAGGAAT
This sequence comes from Papaver armeniacum, assembly GCA_023531295.1. Taxonomy (NCBI): domain Eukaryota; kingdom Viridiplantae; phylum Streptophyta; class Magnoliopsida; order Ranunculales; family Papaveraceae; genus Papaver; species Papaver armeniacum. The sequence continues at coordinate 423,858 of JAJJWW010012496.1, forward strand.
AACAGGAATGTTGTCATGCCATCAATTTAGTTAACGGAGGTGATTAGTCGGTCAAGAAATAGTTGAGAGTGTTGCTGGACAACAAACGGATACGAACTAGTTCTGTTGGCTGAATTTGAGATATGGCCGAGTCTTGGAAGGATTGATTAGTGGGGCTCTTGATGACCGAGTCATTACAGTGGTGGAAAGAGTAAGAAATTTATTTCTTACTTAATTAGGTCCTCTGATGACATTACAATAACAATGGGAATTAAGCATTAACAAAGGGAAAAATGAAGACAAGATTTTCATGTCTTATTTGAGTGTTCCTATTTTGGAAATAACCGGAGGCAGTCAACTTTTATCAACTTTTTATAAGGAGCAGCTCACGGAGAAATGGGGAGAGGGCACACATCCGTAAGGCGGGAGGCAGCGGCAGAGCGGAGAGGAGGAAAAACACGGGTTTGCGGTTTGATTTTATTTTCTCCATGGTTGGCTAAATCGTTTGTTAGGGTTTAGATTGAAACCAATTTATTTATATAGACTCTACGATGATATTTCTAATAATGATTCATTGATTAGTGATTTCTCTTCATATAGCTTGGTGTTTTATCGTTCATGTGATTTTCTTGATTATTTATGCTTTTGAATTGATATTTCGTGCCGGTCAAATCCTTAGACGTGGTATGCAAGGATAGATAGGTAATGCTCTAGGATCGCTACATACGAAGCGAAGGAAGTTACAACGGAGAAACTATATTTTAGAATTTAATATAACATCTTCCGGGACATGAGATTGATTTCGAAATTTGTCTTGATTAATAAATAGAGATTAGTAGATTTTTATATGATTGAATCGGTAGAAATCGAAAACCCTAACAACCCTTTCTCATTTTGGTTACGTCTTTGTTATTTATTATTTCATTTTGTCCAATTTCTCAAAACTCTCAAAAAACATCATATTGCGATTACTTAGTTTTTGGTATTAGTTGGTAGAGTATTTCACACTCCTTGTGGAACGACACAATACTTGCCATTGTCTACTAGTTAGACGTTGTGCACTTGCAGTATTATTATTGTAGGTTTCAGAACCTATCAATTTTTGGCGCCGCCGACGCGGACTTGTGTATAGATTTGTTTTTATGTTTTATGTTTTATTTTTATTATTTTTGTTCTTTTTTACGCGTTTTGGTATTTCTTGTTTGCTTTCAGATTTGGAGCTAAGCTAAAGAAAAAAAAGAAAAAGTCTTGAAAAAGAAAAACAAAGCCAAAGAAGGAAAGACAATAGAGATCAAAGGAGTGAAGGAGAATATTTTTGTATATAGTTATTTCAATTTTATTAGATTTTATTTCTTTTATTTTTAGAAACTGTATTAGGAATGTAGGATCCAAATATCGCAACAACAACACACTTGCGGAATTATTTTTATTTCTTGTATATAATTTATTTTTCTTTTTCTTTTAGTTCTTTTTACGTAGCTTGTTTGATTTTTTTTAGGTACCTTAGCTCTAAGTGCACGGGCTAAAAGAAAGTATGCACACGCAAGGCTTTTGCAATAGCCACTCGTAAGATCCATTAGAGGTTTGCTTAGCTCATTTTTGGTATGATTTTGATGATTATAGTGTTATTTGTGAAGTCAATGCTTTGTTAGACTCCACACCGCTGCTAGACAATAATAAATGGAAGCCCAAGCTAGAACCTCTAGTTCTACCCAAGTCTCGACTAGTTCCATCAGTCGAGAAAGCTCCAACCTTGACCCGTAATAATGAAACCGTTGTAGGTGATAATGGGTTAATGAGTCATGACATTATTGCTCCGTTGAGCCCTTGTTCAGCGAGTAAATTTGAACCAATATCACTGCAAATTATTTCGTTGGACTTAGAGACGATTTAGTGAGTATAACAACTGTTCAATTCCCTAAACAATCTTTAGCAATTATCTATGAATCTGCTTTACTTCACATTACCACATATGGTTAGGCGGTGTTCGAATTATGTTCTAATAAGATTGAATTCGTCTTTAGCTCTCCGGGTACTAATGATTCTTGTCTGTAGGATCATCTTTTTGTCGACTCGAATTAGTTGGGTTGATCCCTAACTTTTCGGACTTTATATATATAATTGGCGACTTACTTTAGGGCACCAACCTACCTTGTTTGAGAACGTGCTCATCGGAAAGCGGGAAACAAATACCTTTCGCTTCATGGAGTCAACCCATCGGATTTTTCCTTTACTCTATCTTTCATTTGTTTGTTATCGCATCTTATGAATTTCCCATCTTAAATTCTACGTTGGATGACTCAATTACATTGAGGAAAATGTAATGTTTAAGTGTGGGGGAGTGGTACTCTCCTTAGGAATTTTGATTAAAAAATCGAATGATAATGACCAAATTGTTGAGCGGGTCTATTACGAGTTCGTTGGTATATTATGACCAGCTGTTGAGCGGGTCTAAAAAAAATATATTAAAAAAAAATTAAAAGGAAATTTCAATTCTTTATTTAATAAAAATCAAACAAAGCTTTTGGTTGGTAACCTAGCAACAAGTCAGGATCCAACACCTCTTTGAATAACAACTCCTAATCTATGAAAAATAAAATTGCCAAAACCACTACTAGCGTCATTACTAACTAAACAATTTTCAGTACGCTTGAAAAACACAAAGTGTCTTCACCAAGTTCCCCCAAAGTAGAAAAAGCCAAGACGCCCAACCCATGGCCATGTGAGACACACTTTTCCAAATATTTGGTGTGTTTACAGAAACAACGATTAGATATAGCTTTTCCCAGTGACAAAAGATCTAACACCGTCACTAGTAAAGGGTGATACCCCGTGACATCCATACAAACATCTTTTCCATTCTCCCAATTGAGCACGAGAATGTCGGTGAGCTTCAAACCTTTATCCTCATCTGTCGGAAACCAAGAGGAACCTCCTTGCGCGCAGCCACACCCGCCTCGTAACAAATGTCAGCAACAACATCACTGGACAAAATCATGTCAAAACTTAGGACCAACATCTTTAGCACAGTGATAGTGCGTGATCCCCAAAAATGTCCATGGATTTGTCGCAGCTTGGGCATAATCCATTCTCAACAAACGAGTGGGATACCGAGGCGATAGCAAAGCACAGCTCCGAATTGTCTAGACCAAGGCACCGATCGAGCCCACTAATGAGGCATGATAATAAATAATCCCTGTGCATGCTTGACACGATTGCATCAGCTAATAAAATTAAAAGAAAATATAATTTAAAAAAAAATTAAAAAAAGGGCGATTTTTCCGCAGCAAGGGCGATTGGCGATTTTGAAGAGTTTTTGGCGTAGGTCGTGGTTTTCTTTGATCAAACCAGTTCTACCCAAATCCTTCATCTTCGTTTTTTGTCTCATCTTCTTCCCCTCTTTCCAAGCTTTTGATTGGCATCCTAAGTTTGGCATTTGCATCCGTAATCCTTTACAGGGCGCGCAGACTAGGAGTTTCTCACATGGGCTTTTGATTCGTCATGGTAAGAACAAGAGGTTCTTCCACTTTGGACACCACTCAAGACGATGCTGAGTCTTCTGATGATGCACGCTACCATTGCCCATTCAATGGTTTCGATGGATGCTCTGATGGTGTTCGAGGAAGAGGCTACACCAAGGGCTCATTACTTACACATCTGCGTGATAAGCACTACCCTAACGAAGAGTGCAAAATTGTTTGCCATGGAAGAATCAACAGTAACAGCAAGGTTTACAAGAATTGGGAAGAGGTTTTGTGTCAACTGAAGATGTGTCTTTGTACACAATGCATGCGTTGCTGAGGTTTGGCGTGAGTTCATGCGAAAACCATAAATGGGTGGTTTCTAAAGGTCCGTTCAATGGAGTTGATGTGGATTTTTGATCCATGATATTCCTCGCCATGTAGACGTTCTCCTCACGATCAATCCATCTCAAAGTACATTTGATCCCTCTGCCTTGTTTGAGCTTGGATTTATTGGACAATGTGCTTCGTCAACAAATTAAAATCCAGTTTCTGATCTCCAGCTAAATATAAGCTCTTCTTTGCTCGTACTTTTAACACGGTTATACAAAAAGTCATCCATAACCCAAAGGATATCACAATGTGGATTCATCTTATGTTCTTCCCTGTCTGTGTCCTTCGTACCTCACATCCCTAAGAGTAGTGAGGAGGAGCAATCGAGCAATAGAAAAAGCTACGGATAGCGGCCCATCAATTCTCGCTTCTGTCGATGTGGTCCGACACTCAAGGGTGTATTGTTTTGGTTCATCGAGTTCTCGAAGAGCACAAAGCTTGGAAGGGCAGGCTACTGAGAAGATCAAGAGGAAAAAAGGATAATCAAGA
>JAJJWW010012497.1:0-13155 GCA_023531295.1 Papaver armeniacum
CTCAGTAGAAATATGCCCTCCCTGGACCCCAGGGCCGGCCCCTGACATAAAGTGCCCAAAGTTGAACTTTGGCCAACATATTCCTAGGGGCATCATTTTTTATTTTATTTTATTTTTTTAGTTAAGATACATTAATAAGTTTTTAATAAAAAAGTCAAAACCATTTTAGGGGTGTATTTAATTATAGATAATTTAGAATCAGTAAGAATCCGTGGTATTCAAACTACCAAAAATCCACTAAAGTCAAAACCATTTTAGGGGTGTTTTTAAAAAGCGGATCTTGGGGAAGCTAAAAACCTTCTGGACACTTTACTGTTTTTTAGAAAAATCATTGGTCAGATGGTTAATTTACAAAAAATCAAGTGTTTATTTTAGTCCCCGTATCCATCCCAAACATGGGAAAATTGTAGCCAAAATTCTAGAAGTCCCTTAGATACACCTCTTTTCTTTGATAAGAATCGAAAAGCCAACTTTGAGCCTCTCCTTCAAAAATATTATTTCACTCTAGAAGGTTGGATATCTAAACTTCTATCCCAAGCGGGCAAGACAATTTTGATTAAATCGATTTTTCAAGCCTACCCAACTTATTAAATGCAAGTCCTAGCTCTGTCAAAAGAAACTCTAGATCAACTTGACCAAATTCAAAGAAACTTCTGGTGGAAAAAAAAGGGCAAAAAAGGAAAGGAGGTTTCATAAGAGCTTGGACAAGTATATGCGCAAGCCTGTCTCTCAAGGAGGTTTATGAATTAAAAACCCGCATCAATTTAATATATCTCTCCTCACAAACTTGCCAATAGGTTAATCACTGAACAAAACAATTATGGGTTAAACTTCTTAAAGCCAAGTATTTCCCAAATTCACACCCACTTGAAGCCTCCAGAAATTCGAATTTGTCGTGGATTTGGACGAGCATCCAAAAAGGTTAAGAACTAATTAAGGGAAATTTTGTTTGGCAAGTCAAAAACGGAGCATCGGGTAAAAATATGGGAGGACAGATGGATTCCTAATGCGGATATTGTCCACAAAATTCTCAACTTACAAGATCATGCACCAACAATGGTACAAGAGTTAATGACGGGAAAAAATAAATGGGATCAGGAAAAACTAAACAAATATTTTTACCCAGAGGATAGAAAAAAAAAATCAAGCTATAAATCCAAGGAGACAAGAGCAAGACATTATTAGATGGAGGCATCATTACTCAGGGAAATTATCGGCTAAGAATATCTGTAATTTTCTAGCAAAGCAGGATCAAGATAATAATGACATTTTAGACTTTCCCTGGGAAAAGATTTGGAAAATTCAGGCAATCCCAAGAATAATACTAGCTCAAAAAGGTCTTCCAACTTCTTTTATATTGGGAGAGCACAATCCAGATATTGACACGAACTGTTAGATGTGTAATAATCAAGCGCAGGAAAGAAATACCGTCTCTTCAGAGAGTGTCCTTACGCAAAAGCAATTTGGTTTAGTCTCTCCCTCGAAAATTTAATCTTAAAATGCAATACAGACACGATTATTTCTTGGGTTAGATGGTGGAGTACGAAACCTGATTTGGTCAATTTACATGAAAGAATATCCACCATCATTTGGTTCATCTGGAAATATAGATACTCGGTTGTTTTTGAGAAAATAAATCCAGACCCTAAAGGCCAAATTAATAGATTTTTACAATCTACCCCTTCGAATATCCTTCAAGATGATATAAAAATACAAAAGAAAATCTCAATCAGTTACTCCTGGTCCGACCTAAATTCATATTGGATAATTTCCATAGATGCGTCCTTTCTGAAAGAAGATTGGTCGATGGGTTATGCCTTTATCCTATACTCAGCGGATCATAAGACTTTCATGCACTTATCAACGGGTTCGGAGTGGGCTACGTCAGCATTTCACGCAGATGCAAAATCTTTACTAAAGGCAGTTACTTAACTAAAAGAAAATGTTTTGTCTAACGTTTCAAAAAGTCACTGGATCGCAAAGTGGTAAGCTCAGATTTTTCGTGGACAGCGGAAAACACTATGCACGAAGCAAGGATAATTTTGAGTGAACTACCTCAAGATAAAGTGAAATATATTGCGAGGAAGCATAATTCAGCAGCGGACTACATTTCCGAGGAAGCAAGGATTAAAAATCTTCAGCATATGTCGACCAAACTGAATCAAAAAGTTCAAAAAGCTAGCATAGATTCTAATATTTTTGATAAAAATGAATTTGTAACCCTCTTGTATTACATTTGCTAGTTAATATATGATCTTTTCCCATTAGAAAAAAAAAAAAAAAAAACAAAAACAAAACAAAAACAAAACAAACAAACAAACTAGAATATATAGTTTTATACAAATCCGAGGCATTCAAAACCATGGATATTTAATTCCACAAAAATCCGAGGTATTCAAGTTAGATATTTAGATGTTCTAAAAATCTTTGGTATTCAATTTATTATATGTTTTCATGATCCAAGACTTTTGTGAATTTTTCTGATCAAATTATGGAACAAAATTTCTTTTTTTTCCTCTCCAAATCTCTAGCTACGAGAATTTTATGGGTTCTTGAGAGAAAATTTCTATCACGAACATAACACTCGAGATAACCTATCTATCAAGAATGATATCAATTTTCCTCATTCAGTGAGACAATTGCAAATAAACTTCATTCTTACCACTTCGTTAGTACCCCATAATTTTATATTATTATAGTAGTTCAATTCATATTAGTTTTCCTTGGTAAATCATCAAAATAAATTTTGCTCTGTCAACTTTTTCCGCTTTTATTAAAAATGTCAATCAAAAAAGTACCCAAGTATTCATCTTAATCAAAACTCACTTTGATAGCAAAACCCATGAACTTGGTAACTTGCTTTACCTCTTTCAACTATGTGCAAGCTAGAAACACAACTGATTAGAAGGCCATGACAATAAATTGCAATCAGACGTTTTATAAAACGCTAACCGTGTTTCATATAGCCAGCCTGATTTTGAACTTTATTATTCCATACAAATCTCTAAAAGATTTCACTTTAATCCATGATAGTTTAACATAAGTCCATGGATATATAATGAAATCTTATAAATCCATAAATTTCATGTAAAACAAGAATCCACACTTATCCTTAAAACTATTGATCGAATACACCTCTGTTAAATAGTTTGTTGGTATTCCTGGTAATATTGAACTATTGAAAGGGGTAGGAAAAAAATTTGTTTTATAAAATCTACCTAGATAAAGAAATCCTATTTACTCTTTGTAACCCATGCGTGTTTTTTTGTTTGTTTTTTACTTTTTGTCTTCTTTTTTTCTTTTAGATCGGAGAACAAAAAGAGAGAGAAAAACAATTAGGGTATTAATATTCCTTTAAAAAAATACTAGGTAACTAGGTAACTCATTAGTTCTTATAATATATTATTAATTCACTAATCATCCTATCTTGATTTACATCGGTTTATTCTTTTTTTTTTTTGTTAAAATTAAATTTAGGGCATAAAGTGAATCAATAAATCATTAGTTATCATATAAAGGAGGATCTTTTTTTTTAACTTGGTAACTCTACATTCCGTTTTACATTTTTTAAGAATTTAAAGTGTCATGTGGCACAACAATGTGTTTAAAATAAAGTACACACTAACTTTAAAATACAGGGACACGTAATTCATCTTCGTGTTTTTTTGCCAGATTATAGGCATGTCTTTCACAAGAATCAACAATATTTTCAAACAATGAGTTTAAAATGAAGAGACACAACTTATGCAGCAAAGTGCAAAGTGCAAAGTAACGGGTTTAAAATAAATGGACACAACTGATGTAGCAAAATATATAATGGGTTTAAAATGAAGGGACTCAACTTATAACACAATTTTCCATGTTTTTCAAGAAAAATCACATTTATCTATTATGCGTTTATCACAAAAAAAAATATTTTTATAATTAAGTTAGTATTATTATATTGTGGTAATATAAAGTGGTCCAAAAAGTCTTATTATTTTATAAAGTTTTACGTCGGTCTGTTCGCTCTTATTTAATATATTTTTTGACGTTATTATCTTTTTGTTCTATTATATTTTTAATCAATTTCTAATAAAATAATAGTTGCTTAGTTGTGTTAAGAAGATGGCCTAAAAAATATCTAATTTCTCTTATTATTCTATATATAGCCTTATATAGGGGCAACATCCCGAAGACTAACTTCGGCGCATCATTTTCGCAGGACCGGCCCTGCTGGACCCTTTCCTTTTCCATTTGATGTTGAACCTTCCTACATTGATTTCAAATTGTTTATGCTACCTCAGTTATTGGTGTCCACTGCACCATTCGCTTTGATATTGTTCGAAAAATCCATCGAAATGCTGATAAATGGAGTTGCACCAATTTCCAGGCCAATGAGCAAGAGAATATCATACTTCTTGTAATTCTGTGCCAGAGCTCCGTGATGTCTGTCAATAACAAGTTACGGTTATTAGATACATGTTAGACGAACATATGGATGAAAACTTTCCATGAAATTCAGATTTTATTCACCAGTTACGTGTTTGCTAGAAATTTGCTACTGTTGTAGCCTCCATTCATGCAAGTCTTCACTTATTTGGTTGAGTGGGGAGAGCACCAAAAACCTGCATGCATATGGAAAGGACTTTGTAAAGATTATTATCAACAGAATCTACAGATTCAAAGGAGATGAAAATCCTTTGAAAATCCATGAGGCCTCAGAATACTTGATCATACATAATCACTGCATCGTTTACAATACCGGTACCATACTTTAAATGCAAATTACAATATCATACTTCAAAATGTGAATTATAATAAACCATCCTTGGTCATGATAGGAGGCTATCCTCCTACAAATATCAACATTCTTTAGACTAACACCACGAAGTGAAATGATGATTAGTACACACATTGTATTGTCAACGCTCCTTCTGGCCAATGCGGAGGGTTTCAATAGATCATCTGTGTTAGAACAATTGCCGAAATCCGCCTGCAAAACAATCACAAAGAAAAACCAAAAAAATAATGTTATGGTTGAGTCACGACCAGGTCGCTCTCTTTAAGACGTTTCGCGGCTCTGCCCAAAATTGTGCAAACAGTTCTTCCATGTCGCGTCGTCCCCAGGATAAAACAGCCGAGTAAAATAAATCTCACAATAACTCTTGCACTTTGAGAGTATGTGATACTTGGACACTTATATTCTTGCTCATAATCAAATTTGTAGAAAACAAGTGATAAAACACTAGTTTTCTTTCTCTCAAAAATTCTGATTTTTTTTTTTCAAAAACTCAAAAAACATTAAAGAAAAACTTTATATTTGTTTTTCCAACCAAAATATATTTTATAGTCAAAATATCTTATAAATGAGTTTAATGAAAACATTAATATGATTGAATAAAAATCATTTACTCTTCTAATATGAAACGGTAAGAAATTTATAACAAAATAAATTTCTTTTAAGAAGATCATTAAGACTATTATTAAAATAATAAATGGAAATACATTTTGTTTTAAAACATATATTTCCAACAATCTGTCTATATGGTCATAGCAGCTATCAATCATAATTGAGAAATTCCTCATTCCAAACCCGAAAAAATCTTTGCATTTCCTAAAATTTCATACCATTTCAACAATTCTGATAAAAATGTACAAAAAAGAAGATCAAATGAAGATAACACGGACCTCATGCAACCTGACAACATTAGGATTCCTCGAAACTTTAGAGTCCCAATTTCTCTCTTTATCTGAAACAAACAAGCAAATCCCATTAACGATAATCAAAATCAAAGAGAACTCGTTAACAGAAATAAGACAAAATCAACAAAATCTAAACCAATTTTGTTAAATTATTTGGTTACTTGATTGGGGTTGTTGAGCCTCACCAATCAAGACGATACGCTGGTGAAAACCTTCAACATATATTACCATCTATTAGGAGGATGAAGACGAAGTAAGGAAAAGAAAGAAACTGTATTATTGGGACTGAAAAAGGGGTGTTTGGAGGGCTCACTAAGTGACAAGAAAAAAAAAGGGTATTAAATAATAATTTGGAAAACCCCTATCCAACTAATTTTATTTTAGTAATAGCTAATATGCCCTTGATTAGTGCTAGCACAAATAATTAAGTGTATTAATGATTCGATTAATACACTTAATTATCCTCGGTGGAGAGATATTGCTTTGGTTTTAAGCAAACTTATCTTGGATCTTAAATCAGGTTATCATCTAACGGTGAATATGGATTGCTTTGTTTTAAAGCTATCAAACCCTGATTTGAAGACTATATAAGGGAGAACTCTAGCAACTAGAAAACATAATCTCCACACCTTATGTGTGATACTAGTTGCGACTACAGTCGATTCTCCCTTAACCTAGGTTTTTCCTAAAACCATTATAGGTTAACGACTTAAAGACTTCATTGGGATTCTGAAGCCAGACCCAACTATTTTCTCTGTAGTTGCGTGTTCTTATCTTACTGTGTTCTATCGTATTGAGTATTATCTTCTCTAAGATTTGCTCGAGATTCAATCTCCGATAGGTAAGATAAAAAGTAATCACAAAGCTCTTCGTATCATTCTTTGTGATTCCATAATAACTTGTTCCACTACCATATAGTTAAGTTATTGTGAGGTGATTGATATTTTTAGGTTTTTCTTCGGTAATATAAGACCAGATTATCAATTGGTTCCTGTTCACCTTGATTTATCAAAAGATGGAACAAAAATTTCATAGGTACTTCTATGGGAGACAGATTTATCTATCGTAATATATTTTTTTGTGGGAGACAGATTTGTTTAAAGTCTTCGACTTTGGGTCGTAGAAACTCTTAGTTGAGGGTGAGATCAGCTAAGGGAATCAAGTGCGTAGAGTCCTGCTGGGATTCAGAGGCATAAGGAATGCAAATGTACCTTAATCGGTGTGAGACTTGGTTAGGGCTCAACTACATTCTAGTCTGAAGTTAACTTGTAGTAGGCTAGTGTCTGTAGCGGCTTACAGTGTGGTTTTCAAATCTGGACTAGGTCCCGGGGTTTTTCTGCATTTGCGGTTTCCTCGTTAACAAAATTTCTGGTATCTGTGTTATTTCTTTTTCGCATTAAATTTGTTTATATAATTGAAATATCACATGTTGTGCGTAGTTCAATCAATTGGTAAATCCAACCTTTGGTTGTTGATTGGAATTGATTGACACTTGAACATTGGTCTTTGGTATCGTTCAAGTTGTTTCTCATAATAATCAGGCTCACGGATTCCGATATGTTTGATTTACTGATTACATTAAGAAACAGAGATATAATTCTTAGATATATTTCCTTGATTGAGTCTGACTGTCTAGTTGATTCTCTTGGAATTATATTGGAGTTAGTACATACAGATTGCCGATAAAATATTGGGTGTGGTTGTTAGACCCCCCCGCTTTTTCAGTTATACCTCCGCTTTTTCAACATATAACAGTTTTCTCTGTTTGTAAGACTGATATTCATACCAAAGCTTTTTGGGTCGTATTTCCCTTAACAAAGCTTCATATTCATACAAAAAATTAATGCATTGAGATACCAAAAATCACTATCTATCAATTTCAAATCATTTTTCAACGATTGATTATCCACATGGTGGATAGCGGTATTATACATCTCGGTTTGTGCTCATTTTTGATAGAAATACAGAGTATTATGAACATATCAAGAAATATTTAGATCCAAATTCATTGTTATTTGGGTTTTATTCAAAAAAAATAATGGCGCCGAAATTATGGGCAGTGTGAAAATAACCATGCCAACGAATCCTCTCTACTTATTTTATTATTCTCTAGCTCCCCATTTTATTATTTCCTTTTACTTAGCTTTTATTATTTACCAACCAATTCATATTTATTTAAGTAAGTATTCCCTTTGCATTCAATTATTCGAGTCCAAATTTGTGCACTCCCTGACTAGATTTCTTTGAAGTGGTTTTCACTTTTTATTCTATTATTCCAAAACTATTCTTCTTCATAAAATTTGAGACATAAAATTCGCAATTTACTAAATCTTCATGAACACCTGTTTCTTGTTGTTCTGGTAAGAAGAAACTGAAAATTGAATACGTAAAACCAATCTTACATGAGGTTGGTGATATATAATCTTAAATCCAAAATTAAGAACTTGCTTCTGTAAGATCAGAGAGAGAAGTAACTTTGACCATCAATTTTTCTTTCTTCTTACTCTTTTTTATTCTCATGGTTTTAATCATACCCGGATAAAATTTTTCATTAATATTCATTAGAACATAACTACCACTCTTTATTCATCCTAACGGCTAAAACTATCACATGTCAATCTTAATGATATCCGATGAGATGATAACATTGGTTTAAGATGGGGATCATCAGTAGCATTCTAAATGGATCTCGCTGATATCATGATGGAAATATAATATAGTCATTGGTGCAACAAAATTGATTTCAAAATCTTTGTACAATTACATCTTTAAGAAATATTGGTTCCGAAATTTTCACTTTTTTGTTTGGCGAGTAAGAAATATTTACCCTGAAACTAGATAATGGAGACCTGAAGAAAGAGGAGTTTATAGAGTTTCAGGAAATATCAACTATTTGGTGTTTGCACCGAAATAAATAAATGTGTTTTCATGAAGCATCTATCTGGTTTGAAATTTCTAGGTAATGATGATTATGTATGCCATTGCAAAAATTATTTGTATTGCTTGAAAGAAGCTCTTAGAGCTTGGTTTCAGAAATTTAGTAGTTTTCTTATTAAATATAATATATATAGTTTTACTCAGTCCAAGTGCTATCACTTACTCCCTACGTCCCACTATTTGATGACCTAGTTCAAGTTTGCACAATTCTTAAGGCAAGGAAGGGAAATGAGTACTTTTAAGTATTTTTTACAATTATACCGTTATGGATAATAACTAGTGAAATTTTGAAGTGACTTATCTATCAAACTACACCACGGATGTTCACAAACTTCATACGATTGAAAAGCATTTTAAAACACATACGTAACAAATATAAACATTCCTATCAAATTGTGCATATTTCTTATATTTCTTATAATCAATTAAAAGGGTAATTTTATAAATATATCCTTGTTTAGTGATATAGGTCATCTATTATAGGACAGAATATAAAAGTAAATAGGTCAACTAATAGTGGGACAGGGGGAGTATTATTCATTTATAACTCTACAGAAGATGGTGATGTTCCAATTGTTGAATATATATGGTATCATACTTGTTGACAGTTCTTATTCTTTGATGAGTGCACTTATTTTTTACTTGAGTTCTGAGTTTTCTACGAAGGACTTGGGATCATTATATTATTTTTGGGTAATGAAGTTTCGAGAAATAATATTTCCAAGACTATGTTTCTTACTCATACGAAATCTACTTTGGATTTGCTTGTCAAGGTGGTTGATTGTGAACCATCCAATCCTCGTGAATTGTGAAAGGACCTAGATGTTCTTTTATGTTATTTAGGATCCTATTTGTTGGCTTGTTAAAAGTATCTTACAGTGACTAGACCTGACATAGTTTATGTTGCTAGCTATGTATGTCAGTTTATGCATCAACCTACCACTGAACACTTGAATATGGTCAAAAGCATTTTGAGGTTTCAGAAAGGTAGTTCGGGATATGGAAACACTTTGCCTCATCTGACTTTTCAACTATTACTACCTATTCAGACTCAGATTATGTAGGATTCCCAGAAAAAAGGAAGAATACTTCTGTATATTCGGTATTTTTAGGTTCTTTACTCATCTCATGGACTTCCAAGAAGCATCCTAGTGTATCAAGATCCTCAGAAGAAGCTGAGTACAAGTCTCGGGCAAACACTTCAGCTAATATGTTGTGGGTCTTTTAATTTCTCAAGGAGTTAGGTATCTCTTTCTCCCTTCCTGTTGTGTGATAATCTGAGTGCAATCTTATCATGTAACCTTATCTTCCATGCTCGTACTAAACATATAAAAATATATTACCATTTTATTAGAGATTTGGTCAACAAATTTTTCTGGTCATCAAGTTTGTAGCTTCTCAAATTCAACTTGTTGATCTCTTTACCAAGGGGTTGTCTAAAGATTTATTTTTCATCTTTGTATCCAAGCTTGTGTATTTTACTCATATTAAGCTTGAGGGGGTATAAGGGTGAGTGATGTTCTGAAAAAATGTACTTTTTTGTTATTTTGTTTCTCTTTTGAGTGTACCTTATCCTTGTGCTATCTATAATTAGTTGTGTCTATGTAACAACCCTATAACGGCTATCTATAAATACCTTGTAGTAGTTCTGTTAAGATTTAACAATTACGTCTATCTAATACAGCGAATAAGACACTACTACAACACTATTCTCCCATGGTACAGGCGAGAGGTAGGGGTCGATCCCCCACTAAGGTTGGTTGGATCCCTTATTTTACCTGCCTTCTATCACTTATTTTACCTTCTCTTTAGGGGTGAGCAAAAAGTCTGGAACCGCGGATTTCACCCGTATTCATCTGCAAAATTGCGGGTGAAATCCAATCTGCAAGATCTATGGGCCGGACACAGGTGGAATTCTCAAATCCACACTTTTAGTGATTTAGTTGCGGTTGAACTTTAAAATCCGCGGATTCACCCGCACCGTAGGATCACCTATTGAGAACGTACCCTACCTATGTCATTGGGTTGATGCCTTGATCTAGGTGGAGTAACCCGGTCGCAATCCCAAGTTGATTGTTTAAATGACAGGCCCAAAATCCCAACTTTGGAAAAATAAGAAATCTCGACCAAGTCCACAATGAGATTACCCATTATAGAGTGGAGAGAATTTTCTTTTTATTCTTGTTTCATTTCCTTCAATATTTTACGGCCATTAATAACCTGGCGAGATTGGGGTATACCCAAACTAATTGGGGTATACCCAATGAGAAGGGGACATGGTGTGTCATTATTAAAAAGTATGATTTTACTTTAATACCCTTGAAATAATTAAATCTTAAAAATAAATTCATTTCTTAATTTCATTAACCATAAAATTAAAAAACTAACCAACTCTTAATCTTCTCTTCTTCTTCTTCTTCATCTTCCATCAACCAAACCCATATAAAAATCTCAACTTGATTTTCCAAAAAATGTTGACTCTACCAAATGAAAAAGAATACTACAAATGATGTTTAAACTTAAACCCATCATTGTGTTGTGTGATTTGATTGTTATATCAAAGTTAGAAATCAAATTTATGATTTTGCGGTCTTGGTAAAGCAAGTCGTGACATGCATATCTTGCCGAGCTTTTCATAATGACCATGCATGAAACCTGTAAAAAAATTTCAACGGAAGGTGTTTTTGAAGACCTGCGGCCAATACGGTAGGAAGGGTATTTTGAATACCTTGCCGGCCAAAAATGTTTTTAAAGGGTATTTCTTGAATACCTTGCATTACTAATAAATTTTATGTCATCTCACGTATGTCAAAAACAAAAGTCGGGTAAGGTCGACGATGAAGATCATCTCGGCTGACTTTTGGCCTGGGCGAGGTCAGGATGCAAGACCTTAATACCACTTCTTTGCCAGCATGATCTTCATTAATCACCTTGCCGACTTTTCATATACTCTGCGTAACTAAAAGTGTTGATTTATTCTTTGATTTTGAGTATGATTTCATATATGATTTGCAATCCCTTTTAGAAGTATTTTGGTTGTGTGCTTCATTTTAGTTGCAAGAGATATTCTCAAAAAAAAAAAAAAAATCATCAAAAATCATCCCACAAAAAGTCAATCAAAACAAAATTTCATAACTTAAAATTCATAAGTTTTAATCTATTCAATCAATTTAAACTTAATTAATTAATCTAATCAAACTTTTAGTGTTAATTAAATGAGGGCAATTTTGCCATTTTGAAAATATTTGGTTAAGGGGTGACCTCTTTTACTTCAAAATGACCCTATTTTGTCTCATTGGGTATACCCCAATTAGTTTGGGTTTACCCCAATCTCGCCAGGATTAATAAAACAGTAGTAATTATTTTTGTAGATCAGAAGAAGGACCACCAGCATCTGCTTGCATTAAATTTTTGAGTTCTATTATTCATGAAGGCAGTAACCAAGGTGCTGACAGAAGTGCTGGAGTTTCACTTATTCAAGCTGATGCACCCAAGACCTTTGTATGCTCCTCCCTTCTTGTTCATTTCCGTTTATTTTAATGTGTGTAGATGAGATTCTTACATGCACGTACATTTCAAAAGGATCAACCCTAAAGTACAACTCAGTTAAATCCGGCCCATATCACCTGCCAATCCGCGGATGTCAAATCCAGGTGATTGGGCTGACAGATGGATTTTCTAAATCCAACTTTTGATAGTCGAGGATGAACCCTAATCCGCATCCGTCCATCCGTTGCACACCCCTACTTCTCTCAGTGATGTTTCTCGATTCCACTTCCTGACCTGCGCCAAGCAATTCAGGTCACATAACAAGCCACATTGTATCAGGCCCAGGTGTCCAACTGTACGTCCGTATGAGGCCCAGTATCCACAACCCGTCTTCAAGTTCTCACTCTTTTTTTGAATTTTTTCAAAAATATGAATTATATACTAGTAATTTTATACGTTTCCTTAGCAAAGACAACTACGAAAAATGACAATCTTTTCTTAGTTCTATTTGTTTTGGGGTTCTTGTTGTTTAAATTCTGAGTTTCTCACAAATTCCATATGTGCATGCGGTGTCAACAAAGGCTTCGATTTCTCACATCATTCGTTTTTTTCTTCTCATCCAAGAATTTCTTAATTTTGTTGGACCTTAATTTGTTTGATGGAAGTGGTCACGTTAACTTCAAAGATGGTAACCTTGAAGAGTTTTGATGGAGTGACTTCTGTGGTTGAAGAAGCTGTTGCTCTTCAACCTCAAACAATTAAATGATCGAAGAGAATGATTATTCCGACAAGACAATACATTTACCCAACGTCACAAGCAAAAGTGTTGGCTAAAGAGTAGATGTTTCAGCTTCTCATCAACCATGAGAATACATATCCCGCTCTCAACAACAATTATCAATTGCTCGACGACCAGCACGACCACTCATCTGTATATACTCTCCCCGATATCCCATCGACTTTGTCCCATCAAAACTTTGCATATTGAGGAATACCCACAGTTTTGCAGGCTTTTACCCCTGTGCTGGATGGCTCTGTTGCAAA
>JAJJWW010012498.1:0-20556 GCA_023531295.1 Papaver armeniacum
GAGAGGAGAGGAGGGAGGGATTTGTTTTTGCTTTGTATGTGTTTAAAATGGAGTGAAGCTCTCAGCTTAATCGGGCACAAAGCACCACCATTTGAAGAATTGAAATTCCCACTTTGATTGTCATTAACTTGCTATTAATTGCTCATCCATTTGAAGAATTGAAAAATCACCTATATATGGAGATTTTTCGTTCTAATCGAAATATTTATGAATTTATATTTGTTATAGGTTTTCATCTCCACAAAATTACTCAATGATTTTATCATATGCAACAAGAAGAAAGAGTATGTCATTTTCAAAATGCATTAGAAAAAAAATTATCGCTTCAAGCAATGTTAGAGGAACAAGTGGAACAAAACAAATATTTGGTTGGAAAAATCATCAATATCTTAGATGAATTAAAACTTGTTAAAAAAGAATGCCGAATCTTAAAGATTTGCCTTTGAAATCTAACTTATAACAGATTGTGGGAAATCATATAATAGACGAGGAATTGGATATATGGAAACCTTAAAATCAAATTCGAAAGAAAGCTGTTTTTTAGATAAACCAGAAAGGTTTTGAATCCACCTATACTTTGTAATTGGTGTGGTCATTTTCAACGATCTTGTAAAGTTTATAATGAAAAAAAAATTGTGATGCGAAAGTGCATTTGAACTAGCTCAGCTAACGTCATAGCAAGTTAAAAAACTTTACAAAAGATCGAAATAATCGATTAGTCGGTTATAGCTACGATGTACTATCAATGTCTAATTATCTTTGGTAAGAAAATTATTGAAAAGTGCATGGGTGCTTGTGCATTCAAATCCACCTCTCCATTCCTGGTGGTTTCTTGATGGAGATATAGCGAGAAAAAATGACACGTGATCTCTCATGGTTTATCAAAATCGAGAGAATACAAATCTTTAACTTTAGGAGGCAGTAGTTATCTCATTAGCAAAAGGTAGACTACAAAGCTACAAGTATACACGAAATGCATGATGTTGTTTATGTTAAAGGAATTAAATTAAATCTTCTCTCAATCTATGATATTGGAGACGCGTCTAGAAAGATCATCTTTCGTGGAGTATGAATAACCGTTATCTTAAATCCAGTCAAATTTACATTGTAACTTGACCAAAGTAGAATCCATGATTTATGGCATGAAATGTTTGGTCATATCAAGCGTATAATGCTTGGAAATCTCATTAATCGTGAACTTGTCCGCGGTGTTCCAAAAACTAATGTTAAGGTTGAAGGAGTAAGAAGTGGTGCTTGTCGGGAAAGAGTAAAAAAGCAAAGTTCCACATAAAACTTTACAAGATCTAGCTACTAAAGATCCTCTTGATCTTATATACATGAATTTTGATCTTATTCAACATGTTATTGTTGGAGGTAAAAGATATTCCTTAGTCATGATTGATGACTATGCTCGGTTTACTTCGGTCGCATTTTCTCAAACATAAAATGACACTCTTGAAGAGTTCAAGATTATTGTGGTAAAATCCAAAATGAACAGTCGTAAA
Organism: Papaver armeniacum; assembly: GCA_023531295.1. NCBI lineage: Eukaryota > Viridiplantae > Streptophyta > Magnoliopsida > Ranunculales > Papaveraceae > Papaver > Papaver armeniacum. The sequence continues at coordinate 1,506 of JAJJWW010012498.1, forward strand.
CTTAAGAAAATAAAAGCGATTGTGGAATAGAATATAAATATGCAAAACTCTATGAGTACTTTAATAAAATAGAATCTCATCAATTTTCTTCTGTTACTCCTCAAGCAATGGTGTTCCAGAAAGAAATAATAGAAATATTTAAGAAATGACTAGGTAATGCCGCAATAAACTTACCACACTTAGAGAGGAGTTGTTTTTGCGCATGTTATCTCATATAAGTCGGGTATATTTGAGATCGAAAACACTAAATACTCGTTATGAATTGTGGTATGGGAGAAAACCTAATCTAGGTTATCTTAGATTTTTTGGAAGCAAGTACAACGTTTTTTAAAACCGAGAGAACATAAGAGAAAATTTGACTCAAAAGTGATGAAGGTATCTTTCTTGGATATGCTTCGACAATCGTGCTTTCGGGTGTATAATCTTGAATAAAAGTCATGATGAAATCTGTCAATGTGGTTATTGATGTAGTGACTTTCGACAAAAGATAAACAAGTTACAGCTGAACTATCTCCCTATGAAATAGTTAATAAACCCAAGATGTATCCTACGAAGAAGAACATGTTATCGTTACAACCATCAATGATCTAAATAATAAAGATGATGACCGATTATGCGAAATTCCTGTCAATTTTGGAAATGGCTCATACAACTCCTAGGTGGGATTATCTCAATCATTAGGAAGATCACATCATCAGACAATGCAAATGCTAGGGTCATGACTCGAGGACAACTTTAACAAAAAATTCATTATGCTTTCTATCTACATACGGAGCCAGAACATTGATGAAGCTTTAGAAGATCATGCTTGGGTCAATGAAATACATGTGAACTTAATCAGTTTGAACAACAAGGGGTATGTAAATGTATCCAACGGAAGGAATTAATATTAATTGTTGGTATACAAAATCGATTTTCAAAAACAAGTTTAGTGTGTATGGAACGGTTACAAAGGCTAAACTAATATCTCAAGAATATTCGCAAATGAAGGGAATAAATGTTGATGGAACATTCGCTCTCATGGCTCGACTAGAATCTATTCGACTCTTGCTAGCTTATACATTCAATCTTAAAATTAAGCTTTTGGTGGAAATCAAATATGTTTTCTTAACGGAATCTGAGGAAGAAGTTTATGTTGCTCAACCTAAGAGATTTAAGGATCTTCTCCATCTTGATCATGTAGTTTGACTCAACAAAGCACTTTATGGTCTTAAACATACTCTTAGAGCTTGGTGTGACAAGTTAACTTCCTTTTATTACAAAAATTCTCTATAGGAGGTCTTGACAAAACTTTGTTTACTTGGTGGAGCGGTAAAGATGTTGTAAGCGCACATATTTACCTTGTGATATTATCTCTTGATCTAACTTTTAAAAATTTCTTTGATGGATTCTTAGATATTATGACAATGAATTCGAAAAGAGTAATGCGGGAGAATTTTCATACTTCTTATATTTACAAGTCGTATAAAGATGGAATTTTAGAACTCTCACTAAAGTTCGATCTTAATGAAGCAACACCTACGGAAACTCCGTGCTAACCACCGGAAAGCTTCAATCTGATTGTAATGAAAGATCGATAGTCGACCGGGAAAATAACATAGATCTATGGTTTGAAGTCCATTATATCCAACGTGATCGTGTCGTAGGTGCAATCAAATTAATCAATGTTTCCACTCAATTAAAAATAATATAATGGAAGTCAAGTTCGTTCCCACGAGGAGCAAGAGATCTTAGTTGTAAAAGTTGTCACGAAAGGAGGTGTAAAAAGCAAAAGAAAATAAACAAAGCAATTAAAAAGGTAAAGTTGAAAGCAATAAGAGAGACAAGACCAAGGAATCCTTCTTAGAATTCGAAACAACGAATCAAGTTATGTTCTTTTCTACTTGTTATTATCACAAATTATCACTAACCGTAGGTAAAGCAGCCTAGCTCGGTGCTAAACCCCTAAATCCCTTGTATCACCGGACACGGAAGTTCTCGACTCTTAGGATTCTATTTACCAAACCACCTAGTAGTAGCTCATCTAGATGTAATTTAAATAAACGCATTAAGATTCATGAACTTATTAGGTTAATATTAGTAGTTAGACTCTTAGATCAAGGTCTACTTGCTAACGTTGTTCTACACACAATTGCTCCACGGAATCCCTCCGCAAGGTCTCGTGTTTGCTACTTATGTAAAAGTCAAAACGATTACTTATCTCCTAACTTTCACTAGCTTTAGATCAAATTAACAAATCAATTTAGCGTGCACTCAAACAATCTATCAATCAATCATGAATGTCTTTAAGATCATTCCTATTAGTAAAACGATAATTATGTGTGAAAAACTTCAAGATAGAATTGAAAACAAAAACTTAAATCATATGTTAAGAACTAGAATTCAGTCCTCAATCAATAAAATTAGCTACTCATGTTAAAGAGTTCACACAAAGAATAAAGAAAAGAGAAGTGTTGTGTGTGTAGAGATGTGTGTAAAAGATATCTAAAAGATGTGTAAAACTTCTCTATTTATAGGCTTCAATATTCTCCAAATCTTCCAAAGTTAGAATCCTTTTCCTTTTGCAATTCAATTTCCAAATCCAAGCTTTTCTCAATTCTTCCATCTTCTCTTTCCAAATTTGAGTCAATTCTCCATCAATTCCAAGCCCAAGTCTTCACACCCATGAGAAAGTCCATAGAAAATTTGGAATTTTGTCGCGGAGCGGGATTGTGGGCGGATCCGTAGGAATAAGTCGCCGCCCGGCCACTGAAAATTTCTCGAGTCAGAGAACATTCAACGGAATATTCCGTCAGTCCACCGTTAGGACTAACGGTCAAACAGGTCAACAAATCGAGTCAAGCTGTTAGTCGGCGGGTCAAGGCAGATGAGTCGGTGTTGAGTCGAGCAGGAGTCGGCCCCAGCTAACTTGGTAGTCCCTATTGAGCTACTTGCGGGCCAAAATTGTTGCAGTTGTGCAGTTTTTTGTGCATGAGATGTTTGTATCCTTCCTGCTCTTCGATTCGTTGCATCTGTTTCTAAGCTTCAAATCATTCGATCCGTTCAACACCTCCATGCTCAATACAAGCTGCGGAATTCCATTCGGTTAAATATCTTCTCCCACCCCGGCCTCGAGTTCAAGCATCAATTCTTTCATCATTTCCTGTGACATCTGCTCCCATATCCTGCTCGTTCAATCCTCATAGCACCATGACATTACTCTATCATTTAGCCATTTTGCCCATACACCTTGTGATTCCGGCTCTCGGTAGATAGCGACGGTTCAAACCAACTCGCCATTACGTCATCTCGGCTCCACCCATAAAATCTTGACCTTAATTCATACGAAAGTGCCAATTGCATTTGCAATCCTTGCTTCCCTGCTCAAGCTCCACTTCCGCCACAAATCATTTAACGACACAACCACCAACTCTTGACTGCCATGAGCAATCATTTAATCCTGACATCGGCCTCAAAAGAGCTTCCATCGGCCACCACAAAAACACATCAACCTCGAGGGCTCGACTGTGAGTCAAGAACCAAACCCCGAGATCGAATCCAACCAATAATCCACCACAATGAAACCATTTCTTCCTTAATCACCAAACCCATTCTATCATCACGGACCATGCGCGACGACGGACAATCAATTCCATCTCCAATTTACGAGACCTCGGCTTCTTGACGACGTGACTCATCGACTTGTTACCACAGCATCAACATAAATTCATTTCACAGCAATTCAACAACAACTCTTTCCCCCAATTCCAGTTCAATTTCCTTCTCAGACTACCATTCATTCTCTCACTTCTTCTCATGTTGAACAACATTTCGATTAACAATTCCCGATCCCACGAGACCCAACAATTCCTTCATATCCATCAAACGATCAACTCCATCATCAAAACACTTCTTCTGTGTAGAATAACAGCTCTCCAGAAGCCGAGCTCGATTCCACGAGTTCTTCAAACCCATTTCAACGATTCAACAGCAACATCTCCTGAACTCTATTTCTCATTCAATTTCTCAGCGAACCCATTTCCCCACATTCTCTGAATCTCTTCTTCATCTCCGCAGTGCCAGCCATTAACATCACCTCCAGATCGAACTCATCTTGATTTTCTCTCTCTGCCTCTGGCAATGGCATGAACCCATCGATGGCTGAGAATCATCTCTATCTTCTCGATCTCTCACAAACCCATTCGAACCCTAGCTTGAGTTCATCAATCCCATAATTTCTCACGGCGATTGTACTCGATGTCGATTCGTCTCTAATTCATCACTAAAGCCCACGACCCATCTCTGATTTCTCTCGATTTCTTCTTAGTGATTATCAGGCACCAACTCAGTCCGTCATCTATGTAGTCTCTCGATTCTCGATTAGTAACGGCTGCGCCATCTCTTCTCTCTTGGTTTATCAAAAATCAACACAAACCCCATCCTTCTCTCTGTCTCACAATTCAAGTGACATCTTACTTCTCTCGAGACAAGAAAATCAATATCGTTTGCTTTTCTTCCCAATTTTGAGATGTGAAGTATTGAGAGAAACGCTTTTCGAGTTTAGGGTTGTAATGGTTTGGGATTAAAAGCGCCCAACATAAAAAACCACCCCCTGATGGGTGCCTATAGTAGGTGGTCACTTGATAAGGGCTAGCCAAGTTTCCGGCCCTTAACCTCTCTTTGGCTTTGTCTATAGTATTCCTCGAGGAAAGTTGCCCCTTAACCTTATTGGGCTCCATATATCAATCGTCTGTAAAATGACCTTTTTTGCCCTTTTGGCTCAATTGGGTGATTTCTTCTTTTTCCTCCGTGTAACTCCAAAGTAGCTACAAAACTCAAAACAGCGTAAAATACATAATTTACAAGAAAAATAGCAAAAAGGCATGCTCTACTGGATGGTAAATTAGGTGTATTCTACACCTATCAAATTCCCCCACACTTGGACTGCTTTGCTAGTCCTCGAGCAAATCAAACTAAAAACTCACAACTTCAAAGTGTTCAAGCGTCCCAAGCATCCAAAAAGCTATGAGAACATAGAGTTTACGCATGCTAGTAATAAGAAGTTAGAAATACTAAAGAACATATTCGTTCTTAAATGTTGAGTGAGAAATAACCACACCATAATGAGAGAACGCGTGTTTGAGAAAACGATCAATAAGCATTTCGCCTCGACTTCTGCCTCACCAAATAAGATTTTATGATAATTGCACTCAAAAGACTGCTTTTATGGTTCTCACATGTATGCGGTAGGAATGAAGAGAGAATTCTGCAACACGTTGAATGGTGGGAAGGATAACTTCCGAAATTTTGAAAAACCCACATCTTTTAATATTTTGAAAAACCATTTTTCTGACGATCTCTAAGAAAGGAAATCAACCATCTTTATCGAGGATGAGATTACTTACTCACCTTCATCCGATCGCCAATTATGATAGCACCACTCTCGGCATCAATAGAAGCGTCTTGGCTCGTCTTTAACTTCTTGGTCTTCTTGGTCTTCGGTTTCAACTATTGATGATAAACTCTTGATCTTCGTAATTCCTTGACAATTTGTAACTCTTTTACCTTAAAAATCCCATATCGCTTGAAACCTCCTTATAGATTTTCCCTTTACTGCTCATTAACAAAAATAAGAACAAATATTTCTCTTGTTTTTTCTTTTTTTTTTTCAAAATTTTTTTTTTTAAACACAAGAGAAATTAAATACAAAATAAACCATGGCCGTGAAAGAAGTATTTTACCGCTTGATTCTTCACAACTTGTATCGTATTGAAATCATAAACTTAAAAAAATTCTCACCTTTTGATTTTTCTTAAGCTTTCATGAATAAGTCTTCATACTTGAATATAAAATTACCTCATTGTAGTGTAAGTCTTCAACATATGTAAATCCGCTCATTTGTATGTTGCTTTACTTGTATTTGAAATTTGCTCTTTTTCGTTCGGTTGCTTGTAAACCTTAAACTTTTCCAACTTTCCTTGTAGATTTTGGTTTCGCTCCTTGTTGATGATGAGAGTGTTTCTATGGATCCGTTGTTGTCGAGAGAATGAATGGTGCTAACTGCAAATCGAACTACAAGAAGGAAGCTTTCATCCATGGACGTCCACCCTCATGATTGACAAAATTAGCACTCAAGAGATCAAAGAGTAGTGCTTCTATTGGTGGGAGGTTGGGTAGCTCACCATTCTACCCGGAATTAACGTACGGTGACACACACTCAAAAAGAAGCTCTTTAGTAGATGGAAAATTTCTGGTCGGTGCCTCACATGATATGAATACGGGTAGTCTCCACTAATGATTGATCGGCAACTCTAATAATGCACTTCTCCCTGCACCAAATTCGCATCACCGGCATGATTAAATCCATTATTTAACACTCAAACAAGCAAGAAATCCGAATGTAGTTCTCTAACATTCCAAGTTCAATTATGTCGGTCAAAATCTCTATGTAAACATACCTAGAAGTATGCTAGTGACTCTAAAATCTTTAAAAAGTTGGAATTTTTAAGAAAAACTTTTTTTTTTTTATTTTTTAATTTTTTTGTAATTTTTGTTTTAAAATACATGCTTAACCACTCCCCCACACTTAAACCTTACATTGTCCTCAATGTAATTGAATCCTCTAATAAAGTCAAGGTGGGAAATTTTAACATGATAAGAAACAAGAAAAGAAATAACAAAAAATAAAAAGATAAGAAATACAAAACCTATGGGTTGCCTCCCATTAAGCGCTTGTTTTAAATTCGACGCTGACTTAGCTCTTGCAAGATTCATTAGGCTCAGGATCAATCTCTTTTACGGGAAAACATGATTTCACATCCCTAGGGTATCGCGTTGTCTCAAAGATATTGAAGTGGATGAGTGTACCATCAAACTCCATAGTCAAGGTGCCATTTGGACATCAATCTTTGTTCGGCGGTGCTTAAGAATGGTCTACCCAATAACAAAGGTGTAGACTTGGAAGAATTCTCATCATTCATGTCTAAGACATAGAAATCGGCCGGAAATACAAGCTCATTAACCTGCACCAAAACATTCTCAACAATCCCTTTCGGGTAAACATTAGATCGGTTAGCAAGTTCAAGAACTACCCTAGGTTTCCTTAAGAGGACCGAGATTCAAAGAATCATAAATCGAGGAAGGCATAACATTAGGCAGCGCTCCCAAATCCTAGCAAAGCTCGAGTAAACCTTGTTTTACCAATTGTGCAAGGTATATTGAAACTAAAGGGTCCTTTAATTTTGGTGGGAGTTTCTTGAGAATAAACAGCAAACATTCTCCCCCACACTCATGACTTCATTCCCTTTCAACCTTTTCTTCTTCATGCACAACTCCTTTAAGAACTTTGCAGACAACGAGGAATTTGGTGAAGAGCTTCTATGAGTGGAATATTGACTTGTACTTTCTTAAAGATCTCCAAATATCCATGTATTCCAAGTCTCTCTTTGATTTAGCAAGCCCGCTAGGAACGGGGGTGGAGTTGTGAAAGTAGGAACCGTCTCCTCGGGTTGGTTGGTAGGAGATGTTTCTCCTTTGGTGCGGTTTCAATTTCCTCTTTCTCATCATACACCTTATCTTGTTGATTTGGTTGCTCCACTTGTTTCCCACTCCTCAAAGTAATCGCATTAACTTGTCTCTTTCTTGGATTAACAATTGGTTGTGAAAGGAAGTTTTGTGGATGCTTGCGCTTTCAATAAGTTCACATCGGTCGCTAATTGCCCCACTTGAATTTGTAACTCCTTGATTATAGAATCGGTCTTTTGTTGGTGTTGTTGGCTTTGTTGGAACATGAAGTAAGACCTTGCATACCTTGCATTAACGCATTGAGCTTGTCATCATTCAAAGAATCACGCTCCTTGACTTGTTGTGGTTGGTATTTTGAGAACCACCTTGTTATTTGAGGTTGAAAGCGTGATTGTTGAAAACCACCTTATTGCGCATATGGATTAGAAACCGCCGCTTGCTTATTTGCATAGATAAAGTTAGGATGATCCTTCCACCCGGGATTGTAAGTATTTGAGTATGGATCGTACCTTGGCCTTTGATTTGGATATAAAGCATTCACTTGTTCGGGTCTCACCATCCGAATAATTACCGCGGCCATCCTTTGAATCATTGTCTCCATGTTACTCATCCTTTGATCAAGATATGATGAAGAATCACTAACCGTGCACTCGCCTAACCATTGGTTCATCCCTTGTGTAGAATTGTTGCGAGTTTGCCGCCATACTTTCAATCAACTCTCTAGCAATTCGGTCAAAGTCTTGTTCATTAGTGCACCACACCGCGGCGGCGTCAGAAGAGACCTATCACTTGGGTGAAGAGCTTCATAGAAGTATTGGATTATCATAACGTCACTAAATTGATGGTGTGTACAGCTTGCCACCAACCTCTTATATCGCTCCCAACATTCATACAATGATTCTCCCACTTGTTGTTTCAATCCACAAATCTCCTTGCGAATTTGAGTAGCTTTGATGCGGGAAAATATCTCTCGAGGAAAAGTTTCTTCATCCCATTCCATGTTGTGATACTTCCGGAAGGCAAATAATATAACCATTCCTTAGCATTACCCGCCAAAGAAAACGGAAAGCTTTGACATTGCTCATCCGCATTAGTCTCAGGGTGGAAGCATAGCCATAACTATGGTGTAGAAGTCCATAAGATGTTTGTTTGGGTCCTCATTCACCATGCCATGGAACTTTGGTAACTCTCTAATCAACCCCGGCTTGATCTCGAAGGTTGAGTTAGTTTGGATACACCATTGTTGTGTATCAAGCTTGTGAAAGCTAGGTCCTTTAGTGTCACGATCAGCCATTGTTTCTTCCTCTTTGTCCGAATCACTTGATGAAGGAGAAAGTGGAGTGTTAATCGCACGAATGAAATCCTTTAGTTGAGTCTTAGGATCGAAGGCGTATTGGACTCGGTCTACCCACTTTAAGCATTCACCAAAGGTATAACACCTGAAACAAGATTCTCACAAACTAAGTTAGATACAGTAAAAAGAATCTAACAAAGCAAGAATAAACAAAAAGAAAAATAAAAACAACTAAAAATGCCCGTTGCTCGTAGCAACAGGCGCCAAAATTTGATGCGTGTCGTAGGTGCAATCAAATTAATCAATGTTTCCACTCCAATTAAAAATAATATAATGGAAGTCAAGTTCGTTTCCCACGAGAGAAAGAGATCTTAGTTGTAAAAGTTGTCACGAAAGGGGGTGTAAAAGCAAAAGAAAATAAACAAAGCAATTAAAAAGGTAAAGTTGAAAGCAATAAGAGAGACAAGACCAAGGAATCCTTCTTAGTTACGAAACTGCTTGAATCAAGTTATGTTCTTTTCTACTTGTTATTAGTCCTGATTATCACCAACCGTAGGTAAAGCAGCTAACTCGGTCTAAACCCTAAATCCTTGTATCCTTAGAACACGGAAGTTCTCGACTACCGGATTCTATTTACCAAACCACCTAGTAGTAGCTCACTCTAGATGTAATTTAAATAAGCATTAAGATTCATGAACTTATTAGGTTAATATTAGTAGTTAGACTCTTAGATCAAGGTCTACTTGCTAACGTTGTTTCTACACACAATTTCTCCACGGAATCCCCTCGCGAGGTCTCGTGTTTGCTACTTATGTAAAAAGTCAAAAGCGATTACTTATCTCCTAACTTTCACTAGCTTTAGATCAAATTAACAAATCAATTTAGCGTGCACTCAAACAATCTATCAATCAATCATGAATGTCTTTAAGATCATTCCTATTAGTAAAAACAAAACGATAATTATGTGAAATACTTCAAGATAGAATTGAAAACAAAAACTTAAATCATATGTTAAGAACTAGGAATCCATCCTCAATCAATAAATTAGCTACTCATGTTAAAAGAGTTCACACAAAGAATAAAGAAAGAGAAGTGTTTGTGTAGAGATGTGTGTAAAAGATATCTAAAAGATGTGTAAAACTTTTTTCTATTTATAGGCCCGATATTCTCCAAATCTTCCAAGTTAGAATCCTTTTCCTTTTGCAATTCAATTTCCAAATCAAGCTTTTCTCAATTCTTCCATCTTCTCTTTCCAAATTTGAGTCCAATTCTCCATCCAATTCCAAGCCCAAGTCTTCACACCCATGAGAGAAGTCCATAGAAAATTCTGGAATTTTGTCGCCGAGAAAAGCGGGATTGTGGTAGGAATCAGTAGGAATAAGTCGCCGTGGCCACTGTGAAAATTTCTCCGTCAAGAGAACATTCGACGGAATATTAGATCGAGTCCACCGTTAGGACTAACGGTCAACGGGTCAACCGTCAGTCAACTGTTAGTCAGCGGGTCAAGAGGCGGATGAGTCGAGGAACCGAGTCAAACCGAGTCGACTAGCTAATTGCGGGTGGCCCAGTCCAGCCAGGCTACTTGCCCAGGCCAAAATTGTTGCAGTTGTGCAGTTTTTTGTGCATAGCCCAGATGGCTGTATCCTTCCCTGCTCTTCAGTTCAGCTGCATCTGTTGCCTAAGCTTCAAATCATTCGATCCATTGCAACACCTCCATGCTCAATACCAACTGCCAAATTCCATTACAGTTAAATATCTTCTTCTCCACCAGCCTCAGTTCCAAACATCAATTCTTTCATCATTTCCCTGCAACATCTGCTCCCATATCCTGCTCATTCAATCCTCAGAGCACAACAGCATTACTCTATCATTTAGCCATTTGCCCATACACCTTGTGATTCCAGCTCTCAGTAGATAGCAGCAGTTCAAACCAACTCTGCCATTCTGTCATCTCAGGCCACCCATAGTACAGCCTTAATTCATCTGAGCTGCAATTGCATTTGCAATCCTTGCTTCCCTGCTAAGCTCACTGCCACAAATCAGCTGCAACACAACCACCAACTCTTCACTGCCATGAGCAATCATTTAATCCCTGGCAGCATCAGCCTCAAGAGCTTCCATCAGCCACCACAACAACACATCCAACCTCAGGCTCTGACCTGTGAGTCAAGAACCAAACCCGGATCGAATCTGACCAATAATCCACCACAATGAAACCATTTCTTCCTTAATCACCAAACCCATTCTATCATCACAGACCCATAGCAGCAGCAGGACAATCAATTCCATCTCCAATTTCTGAGACCTCGGCTTCTTCAACAGCTCAATATTTGTTACCACCGGCATCAACATAAATTCATTTCTGACAATTCCATGACAACTCTTTCCCCCAATTTCGGTTCAATTTCCTTCTCGGACTACCATTCATTCTCTCTACTTCTTCTCCTTGTGTTGAACAACGGCTCGATTAACAATTTCGATCCCACGAGACCCATGATTCCTTCATATCTGTACATCGCGGAACGATCCAAACTCCATCAAAACACTTCTTCTGTGTAGAATAACGGCTCAAACCGAGCTCGATTCACGAGTTCTTCAAACCCATTTCACTGATTCATGGCAACATCTCCCTGAACTCTATTTCTCATTCAATTCTCCGTGAACCCGTTTCCGATTCTACGAATCTCTTCTTCATCTCACACGGTAGCCATTAACATCACCTCCAGATCGAACTCATCTTGATTTCTCTCTCTGCCTCACAGCAGCGGCATGAACCCATCGATAGCGGAATCATCTCTATCTTCTCGATCTCTCACAAACCCATTCGAACCCTAGCTTGAATTCATAAATCCCATAATTTCTCACGAGCGGTGTACTCGATGTCGATTGAGTCTCTAATTCGTCACTAAAGCCACGACCCATCTCGATTTCTCTCGATTTCTTCTTAGTGATTATCCAGCCCGGCCCAACTCAGTCCCGTCATCTCCGTAGTCTCTCGATTCTCGATTAATGCAGGTGCGCCATCTCTTCTCTCTTGGTTTATCAAAAATCAACACAAACCCCATCCTTCTCCTTTTTGTCTCACTGATTGACTGACATCTTACTTCTCTCGAGACAAGAAAATCAATATATTTGCTTTTCTTCCCAATTTGAGATGTGAAATTATTGGAAAACGCTTTTGGGTTTAGGGTTGTAATGGTTTAGGATTAAAGCGCCCCGACATAAAAACCACACGATGGGTGCCTATAGTAGGTGGTCACTTCGGTAAGGGCTAGCCAAAGTTTCCGGCCCCTTAACCTCTGTGGCCTGTCTATAGTATTCCTCCAGGAAAGTTGCCCCTTAACCTTGTTGGGCTCCATATATCAATCATCACGTAAAATGACCTTTTTGCCCTTTTGGCTCAATTGGGTGATTTCTTCTTCTTTTCCTCGTGTAACTCCAAAGTAGCTACAAAACTCAAAACAAGCGTAAAATACATAATTTACAAGAAAAATAGCAAAGCATAAACTACTAGATAGTAAATTAGGTGTATTCTACCTATCACTGCTAACTTCTTAGATATTGCTTTCGGTGTAAGATGTTGTGGAAGATTTCAAGCTGATCTAAAAATAATTTAATATTTACCGAAATCCACGCAATCCAAAATCCAAGCGAACAGGTTCGGGCCAACGGATCTTTAAGATTTCAAAACGCAGTTCGGACCCAGCGGATCTTAGATAGCACTTACGCAATCAAAATCCGGAGGATCCCGTAATTCCACTTTAGCATGGCGTCCATCAATGTCGGGTCGGAAACCAATCTGTAAAATTGGTTGGCATGAATCTATTAAATGCAAAATCCGGATACTCACCTCTACTAGTGCGAGAAATGTTCCCTACCAAATTTAACCTTTCTGCTATCGGGGATCCAAATTCGGGGAGAGTCCAAAATCTACATAAGACAAAAAAACTTTAGTTTGTCTTATATGAGTTTAGAACTCTCCCGATAGATTGGGAACTCTCGTTAGCAGCCCAGGAATTTCAGATCAAGGCTTATTTGGCATATTCGAAAATCAAAATATATTGCTCCCTTGGAAACTAAGATTTCGACCAAATTGGGTGCTCGATTTTCACCCGCCAACATTCAGCTATGACATGTGGTAGCAGCGCCACACGTCATAACATGCCGTAGCAAAGCCTTGACTATCTACATTGACATAGCCTTCAAAAGTAATAACAATAATATTAAAATCATAGTGTTCCACTTCTCCAACAAATGAAACAAAAATTCTAGATGAACCGTGAAAATGAACTCCCTTAAAGTCGCATACACATATCCATCCCTTAGAGAGGATCTCCTGTGTTCCCCATCAGTGGGGCCAACCCATTTGGTGTGTGTGAGTGGTTTTGCTTAGTATTTTTTGATTTTGTTTTAAAGGGAGCAAAAATGGATCAGGAGGAAGAGGCCCAGCTTGATGAGTTAATTCACTTGCTAGACCGATTTGGATGATGAATTTAGAGCTCGGACGACCATACCCTTCAATCCTAACTTAACCTATCTAAATTTACTAGAGGTCTAGTTATTGGAACGTGAATCAAAGGAAACAAAACAGAACTCCACATATTTGAGTTATTATGATCATCAACAATCAAAAGCGCCGGAAAATAAATAAATCAATGAACGTCGTGAAACCTTAAGAGTCAAAAACTGCGAGATTAAATTCGCGAGATCCTATTGAACTGTTACCGCGAGATCCGATTGAATTGTTAAGGATGCTTTATATGACTTGGGAAATGGAAGGCTTACATTTTTATATGTAGGAAATACTAATAGGTCCTAGAAATAATATATTAGAAGGTAGTTTGGTCGATTGATTGAGTCAAGCTCTCACATTTGGTCCTTTTTTCAAAATATATTTTTCTATTTGGTCCTAGAAATTATCGTTTGGTCCTAGGATGTACAATACCCATGCGGGATGACGTCATGGATGATGTAATTTTCATCTGGGAGTGACAGGAATACCCTTTAAAATATATATATATATAGGATTTATTAGCAAAAAAGAAATCATTTTCAGATTTATTTTCTCTCTCCTCTCTAGATTCAGATCTACTTTCTCTTCTTGTTTTTCTTTCTCTTTTTAATGAAGATGGTGTTGAAGTTGAAGATGGCGCAGATGTTGTTAATTTATTTATGATGTTGTTGTTGAAGGCGATTCGAAGGTGAAAGTAGATCTGATTTTTTTTTTCCTGGATGTGTTTGTTTTGATTTCTTCCTGCTGTTGTAACAATGACATCTCCACAAGAAACTCATGTTGTTATTACTGCTGCTTGTGGTTAAGATGAAGATGAAGATGATGAACTCTGAATTTTTCCTGTTCTATGATGAAGATGAACTCTATTTTGTTGTTGTAGTTATCAAAGAAGATGTAGAGTGAAACGAAGATGGCGAAGGCGATTTGATGTTGTTATTTGTTAATGAAGATTTAATGTTTATTATTCTTTGTTGAAGTCGATGAAGAAGATGATGAAGATGAAGATTTATTAGGAGTTCATTTGTGAATGAACTTCCTGGTTTATGTAGGTTTTTATCGGGGAGTTCATTGGAATGAACTCTTGGTTTATATATGTTTTTATCGGAGTTCATTTGCGGATGAACTTTGTTTTTTAGGTTTTTATCGGGAGTTCATTTACCGGAATGAATTGTTTTTTTTGCGTTTTTATCAAGAGTTCATTTACCGGAATGAACTGGTTTATATTGTAATACAGGTATTTTTAGTTCAGGTTCGGGTGGAATTGTAAGTTAGTTTGGATCATTGTTTTCTTTGCCTTAACATTGATGGGTTGCTTAGAATAGAAATCCAGGGTGGAAATAAAATCACCTAATTGACTTTAAGTAAGAAAATAAAATTAAGGGAAAATGAAAAGAGAAATAAAATATTTAAGTATTTATGAGTATGTTAGTATTAATTCATAGGTAGGTTTTGTTTTAATATAAAGATATAAATAATTATAATAATGTATTGAATGTGATTGCATGTGAATTTGGAAAAGTCAATTAAGGTTACAAATTACAAATAAGTAATTGTATTAATTTTATATTTTGCATGGCTTGATACATCTGAAGATAATTATTTGTATGCATGAAAAGTAAATTAATTAGCATTAAGTTGTGCATGTAATGAAGAGTATTAAAATGTATGATATGTGTTATCTTTGGAATAGAAAACGTAGGAGCTTAAGAGACAAAATATCACTTTAATATAATAATATAAAATTTAAATAATATACATAAATGATGACATTAAATTATGGATTAAATATTGTGTGTATATATATATACTTGGTTAGATAGAATAAGAACTTTCTCTCATCCTGTTCTCTCTCCTTCTCCTTCTCCTTCTCCTTCTTCTTATTAGTTTCCCTATATACATTAGAGAAATAAAAACCCCTTCATACATAGTTTCTATTTTTCTTATGTGAATTATTTGGAGAACAATATTTGGAGTGCTTTATGGAGTGGAAGAAATATGTTGTTGCATATGGTTGATTTATTTATTTCATTGAAGTATAAGACTATGAGATGTAAATTATAAAAAAAGGTAGGTTTACTAACTCATCTTCTATTAATATTCATTTGTGATTTCTTTGGTTGAAAATGATCTATTCTTCTCTTGTTGTCTTTTGGATTGCATGATTGTTGTTTTGATGATGTTCATGACCATGAAATTGAGATGGAAAGATTATATAAATGAAACTGTAAAAATAATTATTAAAAGGATGAGTTCATGTTTTACCGTTAGATGGATTATTGTTCATGCTAACGGCGGGTAATGATCCCCGAGATTTAAATGGGTAATGATCCCCAATAGGAACTTGTGTTTCCTGACCATCAATGGCGGTTGTTCATGCCGGATAACGAAAATGAAATGGGTAATGATCCCTATGAGCAAATGGGTATGATCCCCATAGGAACTTTTGTTCCTGACGATTGATGGAGGCTGTCCGTGCCAAACGATAGGTGGGTGTACGAACCAAGGACATTCGTACCGTGAACTCAAAAAAAATTAAATGAAATGAATAATAATTCAGAATTAATTCGGGTGTTGTGAAATTATAAACAATTGGTTGAATGCATATTTTGTTTTGTTCATTGTGATGTTTGTATATTTTTTTAGAGGATGGGAAAGTATGCCTATTGAGCCGTCAACTCACCCCAGTGACATTTTTGGGATTTCTTAAATGGTGGAAGTGGAACTAAAATAATTAGATGGATTGTTGATCGTGTTGTTTTTTTTGTGAATATCATTTGATGTGTATTTTGATTTTAATATTTTGTCGAGAATATTGTTAATGTATTTTATAATTAATTAAATTCATGTATAAGAATAATTCATTATGTTTATTGAAATAATTATATAAAAATCAAACTCTTAGCCTCCTTCCGACCCGTAACGCTTCGAGTTCAGATCTCCATATGGGTTTGACCCTGGTACGGAACTCGGGGTGTTACATATATAGGTTTTTATCAGGAGTTCATTTATGGAATAAACTCTGTTTTTTTAGGTTTTTATCAGGAGGTCATTTCTAGAATGAACTCTGGCTTATATAAGTTTTTATCGGGAGTTCATTTGTGGATAGAAGTCTAGTTTATATAGGTTTTTATCGGGAGTTCATTTGTGAAATGAACTCTGATAAAATGATTTTGAAAAATTAAGTAGAAATTAACGGGAGTTCATTTTGGCGAGGCAATTGCTACAAAAAATAAGTTGGAATTAGCACGGAAGAGGTACTTTGGTCTATTTAATATTTTTTAAATAATTATGGACCAAATAGTAAAGGCGTTTTCCCAAAGGACCAAAGCTGACATGGGACCACTAAAAAGAACCAAAAGCGATATTTTTTCCTTTTTATATATCAATGATATGCCACGAGTTTCCTGCGGCAACTCGGGGAGGCGGGCTAAGTGCATCCCTAGGGTTCCACCCCCACCCACCCACCCGGCCACCACCCACCCCACCCACCCCACCCCGTGTGAGTCAACGATCACTACATAACTTAATATAGCTTTGGATGTTGGTTTGCTCGGTAAAATCTGGAGACTTAAATCTCATCCTTATTAGAACCTTAACAAACTAAAAAATTGGAAAATTTGTTTGCAGTTCACGTTTATCTTAGGTCATCCGCGATATATGGATTTCTAATGTCTACACAATGAACATGAAAAATCTCTGGACGATAACAATCCCCGATCACTTTTAGGCACATCATGGCGAAATATAGATTTCACCTATTAGGGATTCAAGGTATAGAGTAAGAAGAACAAGTGGTTCGTTGACGGTTTGTCAACTTGATTTGTGAGTTGTATTAGGTATGGTCTGTCCGCATGTGAGCAGGTAAATTGTATTACCATAATCGGTAATAAATTGTATTACTTTAGCCTCGAGTATATTCGTTTTGAAGTTTAGTACTACCATGTCAGTTGATAAATTTAACTTCAGAATGTATGTTAGCTTTAAAATGAGATTTTGCCAAAATCCTATAATTTTCGAACTTTGGTACCACCATAATCGGTAGTAAAATTGTGTTACTTTAACCTCCGAATATATTGAATTGTGTTACTTTATCTCGAGTATATTCGTTTTGAATTTTAACTTAGAATGTATGTTGGCCCCAAAATGAGATTTTGCCAAAATCCTATAATTTTAGAGACTTTTGATACTACCATAATCGGTAGTAAATTGTGTTACTTTAACTTCTGAATATATGTAGTTTTCAAATTTTAGTACTACCATAATCGGTAGTAAATTTAATTTCCGAATGTATGTTGGCCTAAAAATGAGATTTTGCCAAAACCATATAATTTTTGAACTTTGGTACTACCATAATCGGTAGTAAATTGTGTTACTTCAACCTCGAATATCTTGATATTCGAATTTAGCACTACCATAATCGGTAGTAAATTTAACTTCCGAATGTATATTGGCCCCCAAAATGAGATTTTGCAAAAAATCCTATTATTTTGAACTTTGGTACCACCATAATCGGTAGTAAATTGTGTTCATTTAACTTAGAACATATAATAGCCCAAAATCCTTCAATTTTCGAATTTTGGTACTACCATAATCGGTATTAAATTGTGTTAATTTTAACTTCGAATATATAATGGCCCCAAAATGAGGTTTTGCAAAATCCTTCAATTTTGAATTTTGGTACTACCATAATCGGTAGTAAATTGTGTTAATTTTAACTTCCGAATATATAGTGGCCACAAATCGAGATTTTTCTAAAATTGGAACTACCATAATCGGTAGTAAATTGTGTTAATTTTAACTTTCAAATATATAGTGGCCCCAAAATGAGATTTTGCCAAAATCCTTCAGTTTTCGAATTTTGGTACTACCATAATCGGTAGTAAATTGTGTTAATCTAACTTTCCAAATAAACATAACGATTATTTTCATAATCGTTAGATAAGTGATGTTCATTATCTACCCAAATTCAAATTTTCAAATATTCAAACTTTATAAAATTTTGAATTTTTTTACTTTCATAATTGGTAGTTAATGGTGTTCATTATCTACCAACTGTGTTTAATGTTTAGTACGAAAAATTGAATTTTTACCTCATAGGGTTATGGTTGATGTTCTTAAGAAATGAAGAACATCAGCGAATCATTGGTAAAATAGATTATTATCTCTAGGTATGTTTTTATGCTCTAGAAAAATTGGATCAATTTTTTGATTTCAAACTAATCAAATCTATTTTGGATCACAACTACTATCATCTATCAGGTTTTGTTTGTGAACTCGAATTTTACTTTTTTATGTTCTAAGTTTCAACTTTAAGGTTAGCAGATTTTAGATTTTAACTTCAAACAATTAATCCTTAAATTTGTTTGATCGCGATATTTGGTTTCAATCAAAATTTAAACGATGGATTATTTTTTCTTCAATTAGTAGAACAAAGAAGGAGAAGAGGAATGTTATGATTATGAAAATAAATGATAATGGTGAAGGATAATATGAGACAATTTCTATTTTAAGACATCCCTTAGCCATCTTGATGGATGGGTATAAAAAGTGGCCCATGCTGGGTATTTTCTTCTTGTGGTAGATTTGCACTAGCCGAGTTGAATTGTTTTTAGTTTAGGCTCGAACATTTCTAAGATAAATGTGAGTTTGATTAATGTTCATATTTTGTATCATCATAATTATTGTGGCAGGAGGATCTAGCATTTTACGGTACAAACTCTTGATAATCGATTCTTCTTTCT
>JAJJWW010012499.1:0-27359 GCA_023531295.1 Papaver armeniacum
TTCACCATGTGGACACGACAACGGGCGAGTCATATGATCCAATGTTAGGAGCACCAGTCAGAAAATCATGAATGGCCCATAACAAATTTGCCTTCAAAAGAAAATCAGAGTTCGTGAAGCTTGCCGAATGTCATAAACACCATCATTCCATAACTCCTTTTCCAACTCCTCTATCAATGGTCATAATACTGGCCATCTTACTCGGTGCCTTGACCGATATCAACAACATAATATGAAAACTAATGGGCTTTATACATCAAGGAGTGGTTAAATAATGACAAAGATTGCCCTAGCCAACACCGTAATTCAGCACTAAAGCATCCACTGGATTAAAGTCACTGCTATCCCAAGAGTAATATCTGTGCCTTAGCAAATTCAGATGCAAATTATCCGCACACCTCCAAGTCAGAATCTGGATGACACATGCCACATTAACATCTCTTCGTGCTCTAGAATGCCAAAGCATTGCCTCCATGCATCGATGGTATACTATGTAAAGTCTTTTTCACCTTGCACCATTTTAAAATGCCTTAAAGTCTTCAACTTGTAAGCTTTTCTCCTCATCATTAAAACTCCTCATGCATCGGAAGTTCCTTTATATACATTTACCAATGAACTATTATCCTTCCAATAAAGTATACAAATTATTTCATACGAAGCATCATAAGTCACATGATCCATCCTTTACTTCTTTAATAATCTTCATATCCTGGATACTTACATATAAAAGTTATCTTCTGAAAACAACTCTTTCATCAATTCTACTATCATGGCAGCAGATCATTGTCCAAATTTTACACCGAGTTTTTATGTTGTCTATCATTATCAAGTAGCCGTACATTATCACTCTCCATTGCGGGAGGCATGAAGGAGGGTAATGGCCTTCGCTTCACCACGATTCTTCATCACACCAGCCTAAGCCTCCCAACATTCCTCATCCAACCCCGTCGTACACTCTCATCAACACTACTGGGTGAATATCCCTATCAACACCTACTTCCTTCATGTGGCAACCATGCCAAACCAAGCCGCACTCGCGCACCATGGCAACCATGCCAAAATAAGCCGCATACCGCGCACCATGGCAATCATGCCAAACCAAGACGCACTCGCGCACCATGGCAACCATGCCAAACCAAGCCGCATCGCGCACCATGGCAACAGGTGCCAAGCCAAGCCGCACTGCGCACCATGGCAACAACGCCAAATTCTAAGCCGCTATGCCTTTGGCCCACGCCAAACATAGCGCCCTAGGCTTGCAAGACTTGCAACCAGGTCAACATGGCCGCACGTTCACTGGCACATGCCAACACGTGCCGCAAGCCATATTTCCGAGCCGCTATGCCTTTGGCCCACGCCCAACATAGCGCCCTAGGTTTGCGGGACTTGCAACTAGGTCAACATGGCCGCATGTGCTATTGGCACATGCCAACACATGCCGCAAGCCATATTTCCAAGCCGCACCTCGCGCACCATGGCAACAACGCCAAATTCCAAGCCGCCATTCCTTTGGCCCATGCCAAACATAGCGCCTAGGCTTGCAAGACTTGCAACTAGGTCAACATGGCCGCACGTGCCATTGGCACATGCCAACACGTGCCGCAAGCCATATTTCCGAAAGCCGTTATGCCTTTGGCCCACGCCCAACATAGCGCCCTAGGTTTGCAAGACTTGCAACTAGGTCAACATGGCCGCATGTGCCATTGGCACATGCCAACACATGCCGCAAGCCATATTTCCAAGCCGCACCTGCGCACCATGGCAACAACGCCAAATTCCAAGCCGCTATGCCTTTGGCCCACGCCAAACATAGCGCCCTAGGCTTGCAAGACTTGAAACTAGGTCAACATGGCCGCACGTGCCATTGGCACATGCCCACACGTGCCGCAAGCCATATTTCCGAGCCGCTATGCCTTTGGCCCACGCCCAACATAGCGCCCTAGGTTTGCAAGACTTGCAACTAGGGTCAACATGGCCGCATGTGCCATTGGCACATGCCAACACATGCCGCAAGTCATATTTCCAAGCCGCACTCGCGCACCATGGCAAC
The DNA here is from genome assembly GCA_023531295.1 of Papaver armeniacum. NCBI lineage: Eukaryota > Viridiplantae > Streptophyta > Magnoliopsida > Ranunculales > Papaveraceae > Papaver > Papaver armeniacum. The sequence goes on from JAJJWW010012499.1 coordinate 2,051, forward strand.
AACGCCAAATTCTAAGCCGCTATGCCTTTGGCCCATGTCAAACATAGTGCCCTAGGTTTGCAAGACTTGCAACTAGGTCAACATGGCCGCATGTGCCATTGGCATATGCCAACACATGTGGCAAGCCATATTACCGAAGCCGCTATGCCTTTGGCCCACGCCCAACATAGCGCCCTAGGATTTCAAGACTTGCAACTAGGTCAACATGGCCGCATGTGCCATTGGCACATGCCAACACATGTCGCAAGCCATACTTCCAAGCCGCTATGCCTTGGCCCACGCCAAACATAGCGCCCTAGGCTTGCAAAACATGCAACTAGGTCAACATGGCCGTACGCGCCAATGGCACATGCCAACATGCTCGCTAGCTAGTTTCTCTATCAAGGTCACGGCCCTAACGGCCATGCATGCCATTGGCACATGCCAACATGCTCGCTAGCTAGTTTCCCTATCAGGTCACGACCCTAAAGGCCATGCATGCCATTGGCACATGCCAACATGCTCGCTAGCTAGTTTCCCTATCAAGGTCACGGCCCTAATGGCCACGCATGCCATTGGAACATGCCATACAAGGTCACGGCCCTAAAGGCCATGCATGCCATTGGCACATGCCAACATGCTCGCCTGCTAGTTTCCTCTAGCGAAATCACGGCCCTAACGGCCATGCATGCCGTTGGCACATGCCAACATGCTCGCTAGCTAGTTTCCCTAGCGAAATCATGGCCCTAACGTCCATGCATGCCATTAGCACATACCAACATGCTCGCTAGCTAGTTTCCTAGCAAAATCACGGCCCTAACGGCCACGCATGCCATTGGCACATGCCAACATGCTCGCTAGCTAGTTTCCTATCAAGGTCGCGCCCTAATGGCCACGCATGCCATTGGCACATGCCAAGCACACACACGCTGGTAGCCTAACTTGCAAACCGTGCAACCTACCACCAAGGCATTCCGCACATGCCATTGGCACATGCCAAACACACACGCTGGTAGCCCAACTTGCAAACCGTGCAAACTACCACCAAGGCATTCCGCACATGCCATTGGCACATGCCACACGCGCCACTAGCAGCGCCACTTGCACTCAAGATGCAACCAACACTCGAGACATCAACACAAACTGGGGATGCTTCTTTAGGGTTTTGGTTTGGCGGTCACAAGACATGCGCGTACACTACGCTCACATTAAGAAAGCGTGAAAAGGAATAAAGCGGTCAAATAAAAGAGGAAATAATGGTGAAAAACGTTTTCGCCCATTAAACCATGCGGTTACATTACCTCCTCCCATTATTTCACCCTTTACTCTTTTCCTTCATGAGGCCAGGGTACGTTTCAATCTCGACTTGTATAAATAGGTCTTACCTATTTCCACCGGACAACAAGTCTCGGTCGGGAGAAATATACTACACTTACACTCTCAGAAAGGCAACTTTGCAAGCTCTCTCAAAACCTTCCATCTCTTGATACAAGTCGAGATGCTACTCTCCTCAACACCTTTCTTTGCTTCCCTCCCCAAATCAACCCTTCTCCTCCACTTTGTGACCGAAGCAAGTCCGGAACGGCCATTTCTTGGTTTAGGTGGGACTTGTGCGGATCGATCTCTCGAACCTATAAAGTGCTCACGTGCGAGACATTTGTTTAGGGTTTGAATCAGTTTCTCACTCACTCACCGAAATTACCAAAATCAGCAGAAACGATTTTCACCCATAAATAACAGTATAGCTAGCTAGTGATGTCCATTGGTTCTATTATTAATTGTCTATCATTTCAACTAGTCATTAACATTCGTAATTTGAGCACATTGTTGTCCACTCAGAAAACATTCTTAAGATAGTACAATAATAAGATGCATAATGAAACTTTCAGATCAAAATAACATTGGAGCCAAGTTTGGATAAGTAGATGTAAGTAGTTACCTACGGGCAGGATATCCAGACATTTTAGAACACTTAATCAAATCCTACATGCGGTAATGTGAAATAATTTTCTGAACCGCCTGGTAGAAGTGGATCACAGGATGCACTCATTATACTCTCGAACATATCTTCATCGGATCTGTCATCTCCAATGCACATGACGTAATCTGATGGATTCCCATTACTTACCATGCTTGAGAAAAGATTTTCTACAACCAAACCTTTACTTACTCCCTGCAGGTATATTAACCAAACTTTCTCAGCTCCCAATCTAATGCAAAAGTATGGATAATGCAAACAAGAGATAAAAGAGCGTTATATTACCTATGGTTTAATTTCAACAATATACTGACCCCTCTTGACTTCTACTGGTTCATTTTCCAGAACATTTTCTAAATGATCGAGCAGCTCCTTGGCCTGGAAGGTACCAAAATCAGGGTCTGCATCTTGATGGTTCCAGACTAGGGCACTTTCTTTGGATTCTATAAAGGACCCATCTGTCCTCTCTGTATATAATTGCATCACAAGTTCTGCCATCCTTTTCCAATCATCGTCGGCAAGTAATGTACTAGATACCCACTCTGAACTCTTATTACATCTGCAACAAGTAAAGAAAATTTATATCTCCTAAAGCATTCAAATATCAAGAACACCAAGTCATGTAATAATGAAAACTAAACATATTATAAAATACATAGACACCTTATAGATGGCGAGCAGCCTATGAACTCAATTACTGTCAATCAAACCCATGTTTAACTGTCAATTCAAACCCATCTCTGTCACATCCATGACCTAAACTTCATCGAATCAGCATCATCAGTTCACATATAACCAAATTCAAGAGAAACCCATCTCTCAGACCAATTGTAACTAGAAAGACTCCTCTGCGTAAGGATGTGTGGGGGACCGATTATTGTTGCTTGCCGGTGAAACATGTCTTGCAACGGGGACCAATATGACATACCAAAAAGAAATTGAGGAAACTACCCGATCATATAACAAAAGTTTAGCACGCTTGTAAAAGGAAGCAAGTTCAGTATTTATGCACAACAATTGAACTTTTCATGTGAAGAGCAAAATGCACAAATGCTATAAACCATGATACCTGTAAAATCATAAGATGGTTGCTGCTGTTGAGGATTTGGTGGTGTCGTGGTGGTGGTGGTGGTGGTAATGGGTTATTAAGATTATGATTCATCAAATGCCAAATGCCAAATGCCAAATGCCTTGAGTTCTGTCCATTCAACACCATTATGAACCAAGAAGATCCACACTTCTCAGATTTGTCTTCATGTTCACCTGCAGCACCACACTTCTATCAAAACTGCATTCCTCCATTCAATTCATTGCTTAGCATTCGATTCACTACCACCAATCTCCTTCAACTGACCCATGACAATCAACATCAAAACGAATTTGAACTGCAGCTCAATCTTAACACCATCAACAGCATCACTGCCTCAATCTCATTGCAGCACTAACAACTCAATCTTCTCTTGTTTTGTGTATTCTTCAAATCCAACATAAACCCATTGTTTACAGACACAATTAATCTTCAATCGAACCCCCAATTTTTTCTTTGATTCTCTCTTCAATTCTGTCTTCTCAATTTATAACTGGTAACATCAAACCCAAATTAGACTGGAACCCATCTTTGTTCTTTCCTTCGGACTGCAACAATAATTTTCCTTCTTCATTTCTTCAATCTCGTTTCCTCCCTGATTCTCTCAATCTCCGTTAACAGCAGCAGCCACACCTCCTCCATTATCACTGACCTTCAACAATTCGAACTCAACCCATCTTTAATTTCATCTCCGATTCAACCCCAATCACCTCCTGCCTCTTAGATTCAAACCCCATCTTCAATTTCAATTTCATCTTCTAAGATAATCATCTGAATATTCAAACTCTCAGATTCTTCCATGATCGTCATCTTTCCTTCTTGAGTTCGAAAACCCCTGTCCTAACATTCAACTACTCCAAAAAATTCCTTTGTTTCTCTTCATAATTCCACTTCTATATCACCAGATTCAAAAATATTTTAAACCTAGAACTTTGTCAGAAACATCACTTGTTTTTTAAACCCTAACTTCCCATGAATAGCAACAACAGCAACATCAGTGATAAAATTAAGGGTTTCCACTTGAACTAAAGATAGGGTTTGTGAGGATTCAATAAGAAATCAAAAAGAGAATCAGGGATTTGGGAAATCAGTGAATTGAGTGAGTTTTTTTTTTTTATGAGGGAGGCGCAACTTGAGTTAGGGTTTTTTTTCTGAGGGAGGGGAAGATGAGAGACGAGAGAAAAGTGAGTGAATGAAGATAAGTGAGAGAGAAAAAAAATCGTTTTATCTAAAAGAATTTGAACGGATTAGATGTCGTAGGATGGGGTCATACGGATTATCAAGATATTTGGACGGTAAAGATTTAATTTAAGAGTGTCATACGGATCAAGGAAAGTGTGTTTTTTTTGTGCTCTCTTTGTGTTAATACGAACTCATGTTTTTGGTTTAATTATCAACCTTTGACATGGAAAAAATCCAAAAAAAATATTAATAAATTTAGGACATTGTTATCGACATTCTGATATAAAAAAATCCAAAAAATATATAAGAATGAATCGGGAAATGAAAAATGAATTCGATAATTAGTGTGTTTCTTTGTGTTTTTGTGCTTTCTCTTTGTGCTTCCGATTTGAATTTCGACTAGTCATATAGGTCATGAAGTAATTTTGACAAGTCATCCAGGTCATGAAGTAGCTTTAATTCACACTGGTAAACTCATGTTATAAGATTAATATAGATGGACCACGAAATTCAGGATGGTTATGACTTCAAACTTAGCTGGATACATCATCGGAATCGATAAATATGAAGCTCAGTGTCCATTCGAACTTCAAATGTGGTATAAAAACATACAAACTATGAGCCAAGAAGCTCCGGGAGGGTTCTGACTTCAAACTTAGCATGATACATCATCGAAATCGAGAAATATGAAGCTTAGTGTTGATTCAAACTTCAAATGTGGTATAACGACATACAAATTATGAACTTAGAAGCTTCGGGAGGGTTCATACTTCAAACTAGTCGGAAAATTCGTAAGAACGATGAATCTAACCAATATTTGGTAGGATTCCATGGAATATTCTTTGAAACCTTAACACAAACCCTTTTCTGGTGACTTCGAGAAAGAAAGTGTCTTTGAGATCGAAACCTTGACTACTACAAGTCGAAAACTTCGTAAGAACGATGAATCTAACCATTCATAGGTAAGATTCCATGAAATATCCTCTGAAACCTTAAACAAACCCTTTTATGGCGACTTAGAGAAAGAAAGTGGCTCCGAGATCAAAACCTGTTGTGAGTGGACTACTATAAGTGGGAAACTTGAAAAGAACAATGAACCCATCTATTCATATGTAAACCAGGCTCCGAGATCAAAACCTGGCCGCGAGTGGAGTACTCTAAGTCAGAAATTTGGTAAGAACGACGAATCCATCCATTTACAGGTAAGATTCCTTCGGAATATTCTACGAAACCTTAAACAAACCCTATTTCTGCATATTGTATGCATACCAGGCTCCGAGATCGAAACCTGGCCGCGAGTTGACTACTCTAAGTCAGAAACTTGGTAAGAACGACGAATCTATCCATTTACAGGTAAGATTCCTTCGGAGTATTCTACGAAACCTTAAACAAACCCTATTTCTCCATATTGTATGCATACCAGGCTCCGAGATCGAAACCTGGCCGCGAGTTGACTACTATAAGTCAGAAACTTGGTAAGAACGACGAATTCATCCATTTACAGGTAAGATTACTTCGAGATATTCTACGAAACCTTTAAAAAACCATATTTCTTCATATTGTATACGTACCAGGATCCGAGACCGAAACCTGGCCGCGAGTTGACTACTCTAAGTCAGAAACTTGGTAAGAATGACAAATCCATCCATTTACAGGTAAGATTCCTTCGAGATATTCTATGAAACCTTAAAAAAACTCTATTTATGCATATAAGTATTCTTACCAGGCTCTGAGATCGAAACCTGGCCGCGAGTTGACTACTCTAAGTCAGAAACTTGGTAAGAACGAAGAAACCATCCATTACAGGTAAGATTCCTTCGAAATATTCTACGAAACCTTAAACAAACCTTATTTCTACATATAGTATGCATACCAGGCTCAGAGATCGAAACATGGCCGCGAGTTGACTACTCTAAGTCAAAAACTTGGTAAAAACGACGATTCCATCTATTTACAGGTAAGATTCCTTCGGTATATTCTACGAAACCTTAAACAAACCTTATTTATGCATATTCTATGCATACCATGCTCCGAGATCGAAACCTGGCCGTGAGTTGACTACTCTAAGTCAGAAACTTGATAAGAACGACGAATCCATCCATTTACAGGTAAGATTTCTTCGAGATATTCTACGAAACCTTAAAAAAACCCTATTTCTGCATATTGTATGCGTACAAGGATCCGAGATCGAAACCTGCCGTGAGTTGACTACTCTAAGTCAGAAACTTGGTAAGAACGACGAATTCATCCATTTAGGTAAGATTCCTTCGAGATATTCTACGAAACCTTAAAAAAACCTTATTTCTGCAAATTGTATGCGTACTAGGATCCGAGATCGAAACCTGGCCGCGAGTTGACTACTCTAATTCAGAAATTCGGTAAGAACGACGAATCCATCCATTTACAAGTAAGATTTCTTCTAGATATTCTCTGAAACCTTAAACAAACCCTATTTCTGCATAAATGTATGCATACCAGGCTCTTAAATCGAAACCTGGCCGCGAGTTGACTACTCTAAGTCAGAAACTTGGTAAGAACGAAGAAACCATCCATTTACAGGTAAGATTCCTTCGAGATATTCTACGAAACCTTAAACAAACCTTTTTTCTGCATATAGTATGCATACCAGGCTCAGAGATCGAAACCTGGCCGCGAGTTGACTACTCTAAGTCAAAAAATTGGTAAAAATGACGAATCCATCCATTTACAGGTAAGATTCCTTCGGTATACTCTACGAAACCTTAAACAAACCTTATTTATGCATATTCTATGCATACCATGCTCCGAGATCGAAACCTGGCCGCGAGTTGACTACTCTAAGTCAGAAACTTGATAAGAACGACGAATCTATCCATTTACAGTAAGATTTCTTCGAGATATTCTACGAAACCTTAAAAAAACCCTATTTCGCATATTGTATGCGTACAAGGATCCGAGATCGAAAACAGCCGTGAGTTGACTACTCTAAGTCGAAACTTAGTAAGAACGACTTAATTCATCCATTTACAAGGTAAGATTCCTTCGAGATATTCTACGAAACCTTAAAAATACTTATTTCGCAAATTGTATGCGTACTAGGATCCAAGATCGAAACTCGGCCGCGAGTTGACTACTCTAATTCGTAAATTCGGTAAGAATGACGAATCCATCCATTTACGGGTAAGATTTCTTTCTAGATATTCTACGAAACCTTAAACAAACCCTATTTTGCATAAATGTATGCATACCGAGGCTCTTAAATCGAAACCGGCCGCGAGTTGACTACTCTAAGTCAGAAACTTGGTAAGAACGAAGAAACCATCCATTTACAGGTAAGATTCCTTCGAGATATTCTACGAAAGCTTAAACAAACCTTATTTATGCGTATTCTATGCATACCATGCTCCAAGATCGAAACCTGGCCCCGAGTTGACTACTCTAAGTCGAAACTTGATAAGAACGATTTAATCCATCCATTTACAGTAAGATTTCTTCGAGATATTCTAGAAACCTTAAAAAAACCCTATTTCTCGCATATTGTATGCGTACGGATCCGAGATCAAAACCGGCCGTGAGTTGACTACTCTAAGTCGAAACTTGGTAAGAACGACAATTCATCCATTTACAGTAAGATTCCTTCGAGATATTCTACGAAACCTTAAAAAACCTTATTTCGCATATTGTATGCGTCTTAGGATCCGAGATCGAAACCGGCCGCGAGTTGACTACTCTAATTCACAAATTCAGTAAGAACGACGAATCCATCCATTTACAGGTAAGATTTCTTATAGATATTCTACGAAACCTTAAACAAACCATATTTCTGCATAAATGTATGTACCAGGCTCTTAAATCGAAACCTGGCCGCAAGTTGACTACTCTAAGTCAGAAACTTGGTAAGAACGACGAATCCATCCATTTACAGGTAAGATTCCTTGGAGATATTCTACGAAACCTTAAACAAACCTTATTTATGCATATTCTATGCATACCATGCTGCGAGATCGAAACCTGGCCGCGAGTTGACTACTCTAAGTCATAAACTTGGTAAGAACGACGAATCCATCCATTTACAGGTAAAAAATATATCAGAATTGGATAAGAAATATATCAGAATTGAACATCCCAGGTTCGAAGATTACCAGAGTGAAAATGACCATATTACCCTTACTAGAAATAAAGGTAATATATATTACGGAGATTGTGAAAATTAATAAACTATCCTTATCCGAAATAAGTAAAGTAAATATTATAGATAGTGAAAATGATCATATTACCCTTCATGGAAATTTGTGCAATAAATATTATGGAGATTGTTAAAGTGACCTGACTACCCTTATCGAAAAAAAGTAAAGTAAATATTACTGCTTGTGAAAATGACCATATTACCCTTCTTGGAAATTAATGCAATAAATATTATGAAGACTATGAAAATGACCAGACCACGGTTATCGGAAAATAAGTAAACTAAATATATAAATTGTTAAAATCACCATATTACCCTTACTAGAAATAAAGGTAATAAATATTTTGGAGACTGTGAATATTACCAGACTACCCTTATCTGAAGTGAGTAAAGTAAATATTACAGATAGTGAAAAATGTATGTAATTATTTACAGAGAAGGCGTGTATGTTATTATTTACACAGAAGGCTTCGTACTGTTTGCGGCTCAGTCACTTGAGCATTATTTTTGAGCATTACATTTTGTTTTACAACTCTTATGAAGGGTTGTCGTAAAGTTAGTGTATTAAAGAACCACAAACTTGACAGAACATGTAATAGTGTAGGTATGGTTAGTGGTGTAGACTTCCATACAGGAGGTTGAGGATCAAATCCCCCCATCCTCATTTCTTCTAATGTTCTATATTTTTACTTCAACAACACTTATAAGTGTTGTTATACATTTTTATTAAAAAAAGAAAAAAAAAAGCCAAAACTTGTGAATAGTAAGGATGGTTGATGAGCTAGACGTCCATGCAGTAGATTCATGTTTGAATCTCCCCTATAACCTCATTTTTTTCCAACATTATATATTTTTACTTCAACAACACTTATAAGTGTTGTTGTAGGTTTCTATTTAAAAAAAAAAAGAAAAAAACCGAAACTTGTGAACTGAAAGGGTGGTTGATGAGCTAGATTTCCATGCAGTAGGTTCATGTTCGAATCTCCCCTCTAACATTTTTTTCATTATCATATTTTTGTATTCTTCAACAACACTTGTCAGAATTGTGATAGGCTAAGTCACTACATATATGGAACAAAGTTGTTATAGCTAAATGTCGTCACAACTGTTTTGCTTAAGGAGTTGTTGTTTGTTTTCTTAGCGCAACCTTTGTTTCCTAAGGGTTGGCAGTGATGATATACCACAACTCTTCCTTTGAAATCAGTTGTAAAACATAGGACTTTCTACGATACTTAGCGAAGCGTTGTAAATATCCAGTTGTAGATGTATATTTTTCCTGTAGTGTGTGTTGTTCTTGTTTACGTCTCTTAAGTTCTGGTATACCTATCTCATCCACTCACCCTCCTGGTTTTCGCAAAACTGAATTCAATTTTTGGTCAGATTTGTCATAAACAAGGCCATCTTGCAAATCATTGTATATTTCGATATACTGCTGTTTATGGGTAAAAATCGTTTCTGCTGATTTCGGTAATTTCGGTGGGTGAGTGAGAAACTGATTCAAAACCTAAAAAAATGTGCTGCACGTGAGCACTTTATAGATTCGAGAGATCGATCTGTACAAGTCAGCCTAAACCAAGAAATGGCCGTTCCAGGCTTGCTTCGGTCACAAAGTGGAGGAGAAGGGTTGATTTGGGGAGGGAAGCAAAGAAAGGTGTTGAGGAGAGTAGTATCTCGACTTGTATTAGAAAGTGAAAGCTTTGGAAGCTTGCAAGAGATGAAAGCTTTTTAGGAGAGCTTGCAAAGTTGCCTTTCTGAGAGTGTAAGTGTAGTATATTTCCCCTGACCGAGACTTGTTGTCTGGTGGAAATAGGTAAGACATATTTATACAAGTCGAGATTGAAACGTACCCTGGCCTCATGAAGGAAGAGAGTAAAGGGTGAAATAATGGGAGGAGGTGGTAACCGCATGGTTTAATAGGTGAAAACGTTTTTCACCTTTATTTCCTCTTTTATTTGACCGCTTCATTCCTTTTCACGCTTTCTTAATGTGAGCGTAGTGTACGCTGCATGATGTGACCGCCAAACCAAAACCCTTAAGAAGCATCCCCCAGTTTGTGTCGATGTCTCGAGTGTTGGTTGCATCTTGAGTGCAAGTGGCGCTACTAGTGGCGCGTGTGGCATGTGCCAATAGCATGTGCGGAATGCCTTGGTGGTAGGTTGCACGGTTTGGAAGTTAGGTTACCAGCGTGTGTGTTTGGCATGTGCGGAATGCCTTGGTGGTAGGTTGCACGGTTTGCAAGTTGGGCTACCAGCGTGTGTGCTTGGCATGTGCCAATGGCATGTGCGGAATGCCTTGGTGGTAGGTTGCACGGTTTGCAAGTTGGGCTACCAGCGTGTGTGTTTGGCATGTGCCAATGGCATGTGCGGAATGCCTTGGTGGTAGGTTGCACGGTTTTCAAGTTGGGGTACCAGCGTGTGTGTTTGGCATGTGCCAATGGCATGTGCGGAATGCCTTGGTGGTAGGTTGCACGGTTTGCAAGTTAGGCTACCAGTGTGTGTATTTGGCATGTGCCAATGGCATGTGCGGCCATGTTGACCTAGTTGCAAGTCTTGCAAGCCTAGGGCGCTATGTTTGGCGTGGGCCAAAGGCATAGCGGCTTGTAAGTATGGCTTGCGGCACGTGTTGGCATGTGCCAATGGCACATGCAGCCATGTTGACCTAGTTACAAGTCTTGCCAACCTAGGGCGCTATGTTGGACATGGGCCAAAGGCATAGCGGCTTAGAAATATAGCTTGCGACACGTGTTGGCATGTGCCAATGGCACGTGCGGCCATGTTGACCTAGTTGCAAGTCTTGCAAACCTAGGGCGCTATGTTGGACGTGGGCCAAAGGCATAGCGGCTTGGAAATATGGCTTGCGGCACGTGTTGGCATGTGCCAATGGCACGTGCGTCCATGTTGACCTAGTTGCAAGTCTTGCAAACCTAGGGCGCTATGTTGGACGTGGGCCAAAGGCATAGCGGCTTAGAAATATGGCTTGCGGCACGTGTTGGCATGTGCCAATGGCACGTGCGGCCATGTTGACCTAGTTGCAAGTCTTACAAACCTAGGGCGCTATGTTTGGGTGGGCCAAAGGCATAGCGGCTTGGAAATATGGCTTGCGGCACGTGTTGGCATGTGCCAATGGCACGTGCGGCCATGTTGACCTAGTTGCAAGTCTTGCAAACCTAGGGCGCTATGTTTGGCGTGGGCCAAAGGCATAGCGGCTGGGAAATATGGCTTGCCGCACGTGTTGGCATGTGCCAATGGCACGTGCGGCCATGTTGACCTAGTGGCAAGTCTTGCAAACCTAGGGCGCTATGTTGGACGTGGGCCAAAGGCATAGTGGCTTAGAAATATGGCTTGCGACACGTGTTGGCATGTGCCAATGGCACGTGCGGCCATGTTGACCTAGTTGCAAGTCTTGCAAACCTAGGGGCGCTATGTTTGGCGTGGGCCAAAGGCGTAGCGGCTTGGAGATTTGGCATTGTTGCCATAGTGCGCGGTGGTGCGGCTTGGTTTGGCATTGTTGCCATGGTGCGCAGAAGATGCGGCTTGGAGATTTGGCATTGTTGCCATGGTGCGCAGGTGCGGCTTGGTGATTTGGCATTGTTACCACGGTGCGCAGGGTGCGTCTTGGTTTGGCATTGTCGCCATGGTGCGCAGGGGTGCGCTTGATTTGGCATTGTTGCCATGGTGCGCGAGATGCGGCTTGATTTGGCATTGTTGCCATGGTGCGCAGTGATATGCGGCTTGGTTTGGCATTGTTGCCATGGTGCGCGTGGTGCGGCTTGATTTGGCATTGTTGCCATGGTGCGCGATATGCGGCTTGGTTTGGCATTGTTGCCATGGGTGCGCAAAGATGCGGCTTGGTTTGGCATTGTTGCCATGGTGCTGAGATGCGGCTTGGTTTGGCATTCTTTGCCATGGTGCGCAGTGGTGCGACTTAGTTTTGGAATTAGGGTTTTGTGATGAAAACCCTAATCTGGGTATTTTGAAAAAATACCCTATTAATTATTTACACCCGAGTTAAATGCTCTTAGTTAATGCGTTGCGGGTAACACTAGGTCATGGGGTTTTACGATTTTACCCCTTGTTTAAAAACCACCATCAACATTAAGTCCCCCGCTTAGCTCGGAACGTGGGGCTTTGTTGCGAGGTAAGCATAAGATGGTGACAAACTATCAACAAGAAACCGTAAAAAGAATTGAGGAGGCTTGTCGACCTTTTATAAATAGGATTTAGAATCCTTGCCTCCGGTAGTTTTGCACAAATCGAGAGGTCGGCACAATTGGTGGGGCCGGTGCGGCTTGGGCGACATTGAGAAGTCGGCGTGAGTTGGGGAACCGAGTGTGCTAGGCGGGTGGGACCGGCGCAAGGTGTAGAAGCTGTGCGTGCTTGCAGGCGTGACTTGGGCAATCGAGCGTGCTAGGCGATGGGACCGGCGCAAGGTGTGGAAGCTGTGAGTGCTTACAGGCGTAACTTGGGAAACTGAGCGTGCTAGTTGGTGAGACCGGCGCAAGGTGTGGAAGCTGTGTGTGCTTGCAGGCGTGACTTGGGCGGTCATCGGGAAGTCGGTGCAATTGGTGGGGCCGGTGCAACTTGGGAGATATTGGGAAGTTGGGCGCCCTTGTGGGCCCGTTTCTTACACGCACGATTTTGGTAAAGGGAAATCCTTCCCTATTTCAGAATCTTCACGCCTATATATATAAAGTCCCTTTCTCCCATCTTGCGCTTTCATCTTTTCATGTGTGCAGAGTCACAAAGAGGAAAGCTTCCAAGTATGTCCGCCGATTACTTTTGTTGTTTCCCTTTCGCGTAGGTGTAAACCCTAAGAGTAGGCGCTTGCAATGATATTGTGCATGTGATTTCTTAGCGTGCTTCTTGTAGAAAATATTGTATATATGCACCCAAGGGAAATACTGCATATATGATTTGAACCCGCAGGAAAGTTCTCCATAAATAATTTTGAACCCGAAGAAGGATACTGCAGACGCACTTGAGCCCGCATAAAATACTGCGTATATAATTTTGAACCCTGAAGAAAATACTGCGTGTGCAGTTTCAAACCCGTAGAGAATACTGTATATGAATTCCGAAGAAGAATACTGTATATGTGCTTCACATGACTTCGAACACCGTAGGAAATATTGCATATATGAATTTTGGTCTGAAAAAAATCATCGTGCGCGTGCAGTTTTGAACCCGTAGAAAATGCTCCATATATAATTTGAACCCGAAGAATGATACTGCATGTATATTTTGAACCCGTATAAAAATGCTTCATATATAATTTTGAACCCGAAGAATGATACTGAACAAAATTTCGCCTCATCGAAGGATGTTCATAGTTCCAAACCAAACAAGGATGATGAATTCTTTGCCCAAAAACTTGTCTCTGCTCGGAAAAATCACCCAGGTTTCGTGCCAATTTTGTTAACCGGTGGTGAAGATGAAAAGAAGACATGTTCGGTTCGCCCAGAGAACACCATACGGTTCTGTCTTCATAAAGGGGTATATTCCTCTTCCAACATTGATTCCAGGATGTGTCAAAGCCCATTGCGTTCTTTTGATAGATAGGTTGAGTTCATGGTGAGTAAGGAGCACATAAACACCAACCCGACTCGAGCCTGATTATTGATCTTTGTGGTGAGGCTCTAATAGGTATCAATGGGTGAGGAGCAACAGTTCTTGGTTGGAGATGTAATCAGGAGAGACTACATTATTTTGGTAACAAGGTAGGTTGGATGATATAGCGAGCAAACTTTGCAGAAAGATTGGCGTTGAAGCGGCGAACGTTGAAGCGAAGCCGCTCTTTGGAGAACACTGATGCGTAGCTACTTCTGGAGAGAACGTTGATGCGGAGCTACTTCTGTAGAGAATGTTGGAACGACGTCTTGCAACTTTTAAAGACTTGACGGTTACCATTTTGAAGTCGGAGGCCGCGTCACGTTCATCAAAATCGACATCCCTCAAGAGAACAGAGGTTAGGAGTCCCAGTTTCATCTATCGATCGTGCTTTCTAGGAGAGGTTGGGGTTTGGGAACGGCTTCCTACTGGAAGCGCCTACTTTCCCGATGCGGTGCGGTTGAGGGGTGCAAATATGTCTTGACGCTACGCCTTGGAGAAACATAGAATCTCACTTAACTGTCTCATCATAGACTGTACGACTTTGTGGGCGAAGTTCCCATTGTGCGGGTCCTGACGGGAGAAGGGTCTCCGTGAACTCGGGAGAGTTGTTGACTTCCTTGCTTTCGATTTTTGATAAGTCTATCCCGATCTTCATGTGTGACGAAATTGGATTGCTTATCCCCTTCTATCAAGGCGTCCAAGAGTAACGCGAGCCTCTTCATCTATAAACGCATGTCCTGTTGAAGTATCTTTTGTCTTTCATCAAATCAACGGTGCTAAAGAAGGTCGGCTTCTTAGGATCTTCCAAAGATCTTGCCCCGATGGTGGAGTAGCGTCTCCGGTGACGGTTGAAGCCTGCCATGCTTGAAGAACCGTTGGGGTGGCGGAGCGGCTGCGGTTCTGGTGATCGTAAGTGTATCGTGCATAGATGACACGGTTTTGATCACGAAGTGCTGGAGCCATGGTGCTGTTTCGAAGGGCAAGGATGGTACTGGAAGGGCGCAAGATGTTAGCGCTGGAAGGATGCAAACTGTTAGCACAGAGTGTGGTATTGCGGCTGGCATGCGCGTGCGGCATGTGTGCCTGGCAAGCGTGTCTGGCAAGCGCTTCTTTTCTTTCTTCTTCTGTTTCCTCTTTTGAAAAATGTCTAACTCAAGTTCGCAGGAGGAATCCGGTTCGGAGGATGATTCTGGGGTAGAGCCACACGAAAACTTGCCTTTTGTGACCACCATTGGTGACTTGGAGATGGGCGTTAGCCAATTTCCGGCACGAGATATGGTTCAAACGGTGGATGATTCTCTCGATGGTTGCTTTGTCGTAGACATGGAAGAAGACCCTCCGCGAGTCGTGAGTCCAGGTGCGGCGCCATTTTTGATCCCCGTACTTGGTTCCTTATCCGGGTCATGTCTTTGGTTGGCGGCTTCAAAGCGTCTTGGGCTAAGCATGAGGCATTGTACACGTAATCTGGGAGAAGTACGGACATATGGCCACAACCAAGAAAATCACTAGTCGATTTGCGCTGGTTAAACGTGTGGAAGAGGCTTTATCTTCTATCGAGGATATGCGTGAGGTGACCGGTCACACCGTTTCAAGACGTTATTGCCGATCGGGAGCACCATCGCGACGTGTGTGTAGAAAAGGAGTTCAACACTTCGTGGTTTGTCGAAGGCCTTGCTTTGAGATCCAAAAGTTGAAAGATGCAAACAATCGAAAGCCTTTCCGCCGAGGGGATTGCACGACAGGAGGTGGAACTCGAAAATCTTTCCAAGATGTTGACTATGAAGAGAGCAGTTCTTGAAAATGCAAAGTTGACTTTCTCCATGAAAAGCAGACTTTTGTTGGATGATTTTCCTTGAACGTTTCTCTGTTAAACTTTCATTTAGGTTCCATTTTTTTTGAAAGACATATTGATGTCCGGTTCAAAACTTGATCTTTGATAGACAAATTTGGTAGCTTTTTTTAGGGTATTGGATTATTTCTGGGATGAATGGTTTTGATAATATGACTCTGATTATGTTTTGGGAAAGGAATATTGCTTTTATAAAAGTGTGTGCTAGCAATAGGCACAAGACTCAGTAGTATGACGGTTTTACTAAGAACCTAAAAATAGATTGTATATCTTTCCCATCTGAATTTACTCACTTCATAGGTTTTGCGAACACGCCCCTCTCCATGTAAAAGGCGGTTTTTGATGGCGGTAGCATTGCATCGCCAAACAAGTCCCCGATCGCTGGTAGCATCTTCGGCGATTGAGTAATATCATCTTCAAAGAAGTCCCCGTTTTCTTGTGTAGTTTTTACAACTAGTAACCGGGTCGTCTGGTAGTTGAGTCGGATTGAGTCGCCCTCCCCTACCATCTTGACATCTGGGTCGAAGAACGATATCGACAATCTGATAATGTAGCCGATAGATCAATCCTCCCGCTGTGGTCGCCAATTGTTTATGGGTAAAAATCATTTCATGATTTCGGTAATTTCGGTGGGTGAGTGAGAAACTGATTCAAACCCTAAACAAATGTGTCCGCACGTGAGCACTTTATAGATTCGAGAGATCGATCTCGCCCACAAGTCCGGCCTAAACCAAGAAATGGCCGTTCCGGATTTGCTTCGGTCACAAAGTGGAGGAGAAGGGTTGATTTGGGGAGGGAAGCAAAGAAAGGTGTTGAGGAGAGTAGTATCTCGACTTGTATCGTAAAGTGAAAGCTTAGGAAGCTTGCAAGAGATGAAAGCTTTTAGGAGAGCATGCAAAGTTGCCTTTCCGATAGTGTAAGTGTAGTATATTTCCCGACCGAGACTTGTTATCTTGTGGAAATAGGTAAGACCTATTTATAAAAGTCGAGATTGAAACGCACCCTGGCCTCATGAAGGAAGAGAGTAAAGGGTGAAATAATGGGAGGAGGTGGTAACCGCAATGTTTAATGGGTGAAAACGTTTTTCACCTTTATTTCCTCTTTTATTTGACCGCTTTATTCCTTTTCACGCTTTCTTAATGTGAGCGTAGTGTACGCTGCATGTTGTGATCGCCAAACCAAAACCCTCAAAGAAGCATCCCCGGCTTGTGTCGATGTCTCGAGTGTTGGTTGCATCTTGAGTGCAAGTGGCGCTACTAGTGACGCGTGTGGCATGTGCCAATGGCATGTGCGGAATGCCTTGGTGGTAGGTTGCACGGTTTGCAAGTTAGGTTACCAGCGTGTGTGTTTGGCATGTGCCAATGGCATGTGCGGATTGCCTTGGTGGTAGGTTGCACGGTTTGCAAGTTGGGCTACCAGCGTGTGTGTTTGGCATGTGCCAATGGCATGTGCGGAATGCCTTGGTGGTAGGTTGCACGGTTTGCAAGTTAGGCTACCAGCGTGTGTGTTTGGCATGTGCCAATGGCATGTGCGGAATGCCTTGGTGGTAGGCTGCACGGTTTGCAAGTTAGGCTACCAGTGTGTGTATTTGGCATGTTCCAATGGCATGTGCGGCCATGTTGACCTAGTTGCAAGTCTTGCAAGCCTAGGGCGCTATGTTTGGCGTGGGCCAAAGGCATAGCGGCTTGGAAGTATGGCTTGCGGCACGTGTTGGCATGTGCCAATGGCACATGCGGCCATGTTGACATAGTTGCAAGTCTTGCCAACCTAGGGCGCTATGTTGCACGTGGGCTAAAGGCATAGCGGCTTAGAAATATGGCTTGCGGCATGTGTTGGCATGTGCCAATGGCACGTGCGGCCATGTTGACCTAGTTGCAAGTCTTGCAAACCTAGGGCGCTATGTTGGACGTGGGCCAAAGGCATAGCGGCTTGGAAATATGGATTGCGGCACGTGTTGGCATGTGCCAATGGCACGTGCGGCCATGTTGACCTAGTTGCAAGTCTTGCAAACCTAGGGCGCTATGTTGGACGTGGCCCAAAGGCATAGCGGCTTAGAAATATGGCTTGCGGCACGTGTTGGCATGTGCCAATGGCACGTGCGGCCATGTTGACCTTGTTGCAAGTCTTGCAAACCTAGGGCGCTATGTTTGGCATGGGCCAAAGGCATAGCGGCTTGGAAATATGGCTTGCGGCACGTGTTGGCATGTGGCAATGGCACGTGCGGCCATGTTGACCTAGTTGCAAGTCTTGCAAACCTAGGGCGCTATGTTTGGCGTTGGGCCAAAGGGATAGCGGCTTGGAAATATGGCTTGCGGCACGTGTTGGCATGTGCCAATGGCACGTGCGGCCATGTTGACCTAGTTGCAAGTCTTGCAAACCTAGGGCGCTATGTTGGACGTGCATAGCGGCTTAGAAATATGGCTTGCGGCACGTGTTGGCATGTGCCAATGGCACGTGCGGCCATGTTGACCTAGTTGCAAGTCTTGCAAACCTAGGGCGCTATGTTTGGCGTGGGCCAAAGGCGTAGCGGCTTGGAGATTTGGCATTGTTGCCATGGTGCGCAGGGTGCGGCTTGGTTTGGCATTGTTGCCATGGTGCGCAGTATGCGGCTTGGAGATTTGGCATTGTTGCCATGGTGCGCAGGGTGCGGCTTGGTGATTTGGCATTGTTACCACGGTGCGCAGGGTGCGGCTTGGTTTGGCATTGTCACCATGGTGCGCAGGGTGCGGCTTGATTTGGCATTGTTGCCATGGTGCGATATGCGGCTTGATTTGGCATTGTTGCCATGGTGCGCGATATGCGGCTTGGTTTGGCATTGTTGCCATGGTGCGTAGGGTGCGGCTTGATTTGGCATTGTTGCCATGGTGCATGAGATGCGGCTTGGTTTGGCATTGTTGCCATGGTGCGCAGATATGCGACTTGGTTTGGCATTGTTGCCATGGTGCGCGATATATGCGACTTGGTTTGGCATTCTTTGCCATGGTGTAAAAGTGCGACTTGGTTTTGGAATTAGGGTTTTGTGATGAAAACCCTAACTGTATTTTGAAAAAATACCCCTATTAATTATTTACACCTGAGTTAAATGCTCTTAGTTAATGTGTTGCGGGTAACACTAGGTCGTGGGGTTTTACGATTTTACCCTTGTTTAAAAACCACCATCAACAACCGCATCTAGAAACAATGTTGCACCTCCACAGAAGGCTTTTCTTGGACTTGATCTCAATGCAGGAAGTACCTCAATTCCTTCTCCCGGGTTCTCAAATGAGTTTGATTTTAATGTGGAAATTCCTTCTGATACGGCTAAGATCTTCTAAACCTAATACCTATTCTAACGCCAACTTTATAGTTGTGACCGATTAACTGCATTCGCTTTTATGGACTCCATTAAAACATATAATGGACCCGGTTAACTGCATTCGGTTTTATGGACCTTTAGGTTAGGCCCACTATTGAAAACTATTAATGAGCTATAAAAGTTTGAATTATTTAATGGGCCATAACGTGTTTTCAGTTTTTTAAAAGTTAAAAATGCATGGCACAGAACTAGGGTTGCACATACCCGGCAATCCTACCCTACCCGCCACATATTTAACCGTATCCTACCCTACCCGTCATCTTACGGGTAGGGTGACGGTTAGAGATTTTTTTACCCGCTGTTAAATGGGTGAGGTAACGGGTGAAACTCGAAATTATCCTACCATACCCGCCTACCCGTGAGTATATTCAAATGACTGAATAACCCTCGCATTGTTTTCTTGTCCTTCCTATTTGTTTCGTAATATTGAAACATATCAGGGGTAAAAAGTGAAGTTGGTTTTTTCACTTCCATATCTCTTTTCTTTTCCAAATCAAAAGATTCAAAACCAAATCGAAGAAAAGTCGAAACCCTTTCTCCATGTTCCCAAATCAAACTCTGCTCCAAATCTAGCAGGAGAATCACTCAATTGAAATTTTCAACGAAACCCTTTATTCTGTCAATACCATCTTCATCTAAACTCGTCTTAAAACTCAGCTCCATCTCTATCTAACGAGGAATTAGAACAGGTAAATTGAGGTTTGATTTTGTTGTGAACTTGAGAATTTTGATTGATTTATCTACTAATTTCATAATCTGCATGTTTGATTTTCGAAAGGAAAGACATACTATTCTATATCATTAACTCATTCTCATGATTTTACTCTTTGTACTATGAAATCAAACCCTAATTCCTAAACTCTTTGTGACGGACACTGATCTCTGGTCTCTATTCTTTGTTAGAATTTTGTTCTCTTACTACATATTCCCGGTTTATTAAGTAGATTTTATTTCAAAGACTTTGTCAAAAATCTAAAATGATTTTGAAGACTAATTCCACATTTGATATGGCGTTTCACTATCATGTCTAATAATTGTCAAATTTGAAAATCAATGAACTTCCTCTTTTGTCATGTAAGGAAGGAACGACAGGCTCGACTAGTTCAATGACTTCTGAAACCACTTAATAAGTTTCTCCGCGCACGTGTATGGAACTTTAAAGACTTCTATAACATGGAAGATTAGGAGTTGAATGTGCAACTTTCTATTTTATCCTTTTTAGGTTTACTTGTCTGAATTGTTTATCAGCTTATACCTATTTTTCTTGTTCTCTTTAACTGTAGAAATACCTAGCCGGCATACTTTCTGTTTTCGCATTCGCTGTGTCCGTCGGAAGACAACAGGTAGGTGAAATCATGAAAGTTTTCTCCTTGTTTCTGTAGTCACAATTTGAACTTTAACAAAGGGAGAACCATGAAATTGTAGTTATTACAGTAGGTGAAGTTATAGGGCTTGTTTTTATTTAGAGGCCATTCTAGTCTGACATAGTATATATTGCTAATTGCAGAAAATAGTGTTGTCTAGACTGGGTAGTGGGTTCTAGAAGTTAGAAATCTGCAGCATTGAAATATATATCTTTCTTATGGTATCGAAAAATAATCAGGAACCTGGCTGGAAAAATCTCACAAGTGTATGCAAAGAAACAGGTGATCAGGCATATGTGTTGTGGCTTTTCTAATTTAATAAGATCCAACATTGTTGGATAAATTCTTAGACCGAGAAATGGAATAGTTATGGCCCAAGTTGGGAAGTAAAAGCAATGTCGGCGTATAAGATCTTTCATATGTCAAGCCTAGATAGCAAATGAGCGCATAATTCGCGCCGAATTAATCATTTTGATGAGCTCCAAATATCATCCATACGCTGATTATAGATGTCACAGACGCAGTGCACTTTTTCTTAACAAATGGTTTTCACTTCATGTCAGTTCATGGTAATAAAGTCAGGTATGAAAACTCTTTCCCTGATTAATGCATGTAACTGATTAATGCATGTATGAGTATGATTTGAAAACTAAAGTACACCTAGTCTTTGTAGCATCTTTAGTAGTATATCTTCCGTTCATCTGCACTATTGCCACACTTCCATTAGGCGATAAGTAACTCACCTGAACTTCTAGGATAGTATTAAAATAGGCAATGAATTCCATAAAAAGCACACCTTGTTGTGTACTGCTCTTGCAACAGGGTAATGCATTAGCCATTAGTAAATTCTAGATTAAAAGGTTTATTTCTGCCTGTATTTGACACCTTATTATCAACCTAAAGTGTGGATATCCATATTGGTTCTAAGAATGGGGAGTTTTTGTTGATAAATGAAGTAAAAGAAGGAAGAGTATTCTTGTAATGGTGAATTGCTTTTTCATCTAAGCTTTTTATCCGACTTGCTCATTTACCTACATCTGATCAGCATATTCATATTGGTGTGGCGGCCAGGCATCTCTCATTGGCTGGTCTTTTGTAATAGTGCTACTTATATGCCCGGATTTACACCAGGAATAGCTACCAAAGGCGTATAAAAAGATTTTCTTAACAAAGAAGAACATACAAATTTATTAACGACCATGCACCATAGTTCACAAAGGATATTAGTGAACATTCAAGAATCCCATAGCAATGCGTACTACTGCCCATTCTTGAACTTCTTTCTTTGTGATTCACCAACATCATTCTTGTAACAGCTACCAATTAGCTTAGAAGAGTAGTACTCCAAGAATCCAAGTGCCCAAGTCCAAGAGAAGTGGAACAAGTGCGACGAAACAAAGAAAAACACTCAAAAACAAGAGACAGGACAAATACCAATCTTAACTCATCCAAATTCAAGGTTTCTCATCTCTATTTTGAAGAGAATTCAAAGTGAAAGATAAAGCAAAATGAATGAGGTCATTCCGAATTTGGACGAAGAAGTTACGGCCAAAACAGGTTTACCGAAAATCGACGTAAAGTATGCATACTGGTTTGCAAACGAATTTTCATGACCTGGGGGAGTATGCAAACGGGTATGAGTACTTAAACCCCTGGATTTGGATTTTAAATGATGTTATGTATACCTGGTAGGTGTACCATGAAGTCCAAACATCCAAAACTACTATTTTCAAACCTAAACGTTTAAGAACCTTAAACATAGATCAAGTTAGGTAGAAATGAACGATAAACAAGGTACATGGATAATTACTCTAAGCAAACACAAAACTTGCTCAGGTGTATAGACATACCTTTTTAGAAGAATTTGATTGAATTCTACAGCGTTACCAAACATTCAAATCATACCCAACTTAATATGTGTGCCCCAGTTCTTGTGCTTCCCTCACCGTATACATAACAGTGCATTTCTTGGTGAGGATGCACTTTCAACAAATCAAGCTGTGTTGAGGTGAACATTGTCTTGCTCACCATGACACCAAGAAAGAGTTTCTTTCCAGGAACTCTTACATCTTGTAGTGTTGAGTAACACCCAAGGGACTGTTTTTATAAGTCTATCTAAGAACTTCAAGAGAACCCAAAAAGATTTGTGTTTTTGATTTCTTGTTTTCCAACTTATAAAAAACAATTTATGTAGATAGTTTTTAGTAGTGCGAAGGGAAACTCTTTTGATAAAAAGAGACGTCTTAGCTTGTTCACAAAAGAAGACACTACTACTATCTTGATAGTAAGTATCAGGAATAACGAATTGATTCATTCTTTGAAGTGATATACTCAGATGACTGAGATTTAAACTCCTTTTCTAATTCGTTTAGTTTGTTACAATTAATTGAATTACGCAGAGGAGGAGCATTGCTCTCACTGATTAGTAAATCAATGTCGACTTCTACATGAATATTATTCCTCATAACTTGATTTAGCTTGTCAAGAGATTCTTGTTCTTTCTGGAGGTATAACTCAACATCAAGAGATAGGCTTTCAAGTTTCTTTTCAAGCCCTGAAAATACTTCAAGGAATTTTAAACCTGGTGGTGGTTTAGACAGAATTTCTTCTACAGATTTAATTAAATCAGACATGGAAGAGAATTATGGAATCCATGGATCTGTTAGTGCATTTATTGAGATAGAGCTAATGTCCATATCAGATCGCTTCAAACATAGACTTATGAGGTCTTTAATGTGTTCGCCTGCTCTGATATCAATTGAAAATGCGGGGGTCTAACAACCACGCCCAACAATTCTTTTGGCAATCTGAGAGGAATTAATCCAATACACTTTCTAGAGAATCAACTAAACAGTAAGACTCAATCTAGATTAAAGTATATGAAAGAGTATAATATCCTTAACTCTTAATTATATCCGCAATCAGCAAATAGAAATCTGCGAGCCTGATTGAAAATTAGAGGTGTTACTTGAACCGTACCAAAGACCAATGTTCAAGCGTCAATCAATGTAAATCAACAACCAAAGGTTGGATATTCTAATTGATTGATCTTAATGTACAACCTGAGATATTTCAATTATATAACAAAATATAATGCGAAAAAAAGAAATAACATAAGACACTTAATTTTGTTAACGAGGAAACCGCAAATGCGAGAAAAACCCGGGACCTAGTCCAGATTGAACACCACACTATATTAAGCCGCTACAGACACTAGCCTATAGCAAATTAACTTCGGGCAGGACTGTAGTTGAACCCTAATCAATCTCACACTGATTCAAGGTACAGTTGCGCTCCTTACGTCTCTGATCCCATCAAGATACTACGCACTTGATTCCCTTAGCTGATCTCACCCACAACTAAGAGTTGCTACGACCCAAAGTCGAAGACTTGATAGAAAAATCTGTCTCACACAGAAAAGTATATAGGATTGAATAAATCTATCTCCCACAGAAATACCCAAGAGTTTTTGTCCCGTCTTTTGATAAATCAAGGTGAATAAGAACCAATTGATAAACCGGACTTATATTCCCGAAGAACAGCCAAGTATTATCAATCACCTCACAATAAACTTAATCGACTAGCGAAACAAGTTATTGTGGAATCACAGACGATGATACGAAGTTTGTTTGTGATTACTTTTATATCTTGCCTATCGGAGATATAAAATATCGAGCCAATTACTTCAACTGCACTCAACATGATAGAAACAGGAAGACCAGATCACGCAACTACAAAGATAATAGTTGGGTCTGGCTTCACAATCCCAATGAAGTCTTCAAGTCGTTAACCTACGGGGTCTCGAGAAGAAACCTAAGGTTAAAGGAGAATCGACTCTAGTTATGCAACTAGTAACACACAGGAGGTGTGGGGATTAGGTTTCCCAATTGCTAGAGTTCTCCTTTATATAGTTTTCAAATCAGGATTTGCAATCCAAATTACCTTGGTAACAAAGCATTCAATATTCATCGTTAGATGAAAAACCTGATTCAACCAAGCTAATATCTTTCAACCGTTAGATCGAACTTAGCTTGTTACAAAAAAATGAAATGTACCCTCATTTAGGTTTATGTAGCCATACCTAAACGTGTACACCAGGTTGGTTCACAAATAGTTAACCAAGGTTAGACATATGATTACTCTCATATCAACCTTATTCATCTTAACCATAACTAGTTCAAATGACTCACATGAAACTAATTAAAGAGTTGTTCAATTGTTTAGAAAACACAATTGAAATAAAATCTGTTTGATTCACTTGAATCAATAATGAACATTATTGCCATGGTTTGCAAAGATTGCATTCCTTATGATTTAAATGTTAAAGTTCATGGACTTGACCGATTTGAAAAAGTAACCAGCTTAAGTATGCGTATTGGTATGCGTACTTAAGCAACCGGTTTTGAGTTTGTAAAGTTTCCAAACTCAGCAGAAATTTTCGGTTCAAAAAATTACCGCCAGTATGCGCATACTTAAGGTGACTAGTTAAGAGTTTTGCCAAAACCAAACTCAGTAAAAATTCTCGGTTTGAGAACTTCCGCCAGTATGCGTAAGGGTACGCTTACTTAACCTGTCTCCTTCACCAATTTCGTATACACACATATGCATACTCTTGGGTCCCGGTTTATGGACTTATACACAAATGTGCGAACACACTATATATGCTTATATCCAAAGATGGTTACATCATCAAATCTTTATTTCAACCATTGAAATATTCTTTTATAATGTCAATAGCCGT